>OY821518.1:69717489-70234989 GCA_963682025.1 Cordilura impudica | reverse complement strand
TTTCGACCGTAATAAAGACCTCAGGGTCAATATATCCATTAAAGAAATAACGTAAGGATATACATGCTATAAAAATGGAGAATTTATTTGAAAAGAAAAAACCTGAAGTTTTGGAATTTTTAATGAAACTCTGATGTTGTTAATTGGTTATGTTTTTAGTTTTTATTACAAACACGTTTACTGTAATTATCGGTTGAATTTGAATTTCAAACACTTGTCTTTGTTGTTGGGTTGGCTGCCGCTGCCGGTATCATTAAGTCAATATTAGTTTTTTTTTTTGGTTTTTTGTTCAAATATATTAAACCAAATATGTCACCAATAGTGTTACCTCTAGTTTGTCTCATCAACGAATCAGGTGTTGGCTTAATTTGTGTTGTTGCTTCATTTGCTGTTAAGCCACTGTAGTTACCAGCTTGTGAGTCTTGTTTATTCACCTCCAACCTTAGGGGCATTTGTTATATTATTTGTTATTTTCTATAATTATGATAATTTTTTTGGTCCCATCATCTTATGTCCAGCTATATAAATTTACATAATTATCTTTTATTTGTTTAACTAAACTGTTTTTTAGTTCTCATTGTACTTTGTAGTTCAACAAATAAATTTTTATTATGTTTTTTCTTTTCTTTTAACCCAACTTATCTTTTAACAAACAAGTGTTTGATATGATCCGCATTTTTATGTTTATCATTTAGCTCAAAATTGATTTTGTTCCACCTATTTCTTGTGACATTTTATTTAAAATTGATTTTAATGAGCTTTTAAATAGATCATTTCGAAAATTGTTGCGGCATTTAGAAAAACATTTTTTATGATTATTGTTGATTAAAAGGAAACATTAGTTATTGCCCACTGTGTGTTTGAAAATAAAAAACGGGGTATTTTGTATTTCTTTTGTATAATTAATGGTAATGTTACAAGCATCAAATGTTTTTTTTAGTGTTACTAATCAGCTATGTAGGAAATATATTGTGGAAAATGTACTGAAAACAGAAAAGTGTTTGAGTAGTGCTTGTTGTTAAAATTAAGGTGGCCAGATATATTCAAACAATTTCATAATTGTAACCTATCCTACTATGTGGTTAGGCTATAATTACTTTGGGCTATTGTATGTTACTACCACAAATATTTGACCTGTGTCCATCTTTTATTAAAGCAATGAAATGAGAATCACTCTATGGGTCGATTTAGTGATGTCCGTATATCCGTCCTTACGTCTGTCCGTCTGTCCGTCCGTCTTTGTGTCCACAGAAACCTTGTAAAGGTCGCAAATACGAGTGACGAAATCTGGTATTGTAACGGTCGTTAAATCAAACCATATCTTTCTGGGACTATGCTACCAAATTATCCGGCCGTGCTCAGGGAAAATGGGGAGGATCTTGTCTCCTTCAAGATAGGTTAAACCAGCTACAGTAATATTAAAATTTTGGTAGCAAATTATCTATTTACGATGACTCAAAATAAAGAATTGTTATACCAAAAAAAAATAATAAATTTAAAAGTAAATGAAGAAATAAAATAAGTGCGTATAATTAGTAGCGTAGAGGTAAAAGATGTCGTTAACCTCTACATGTTCTATACCCGCCCAAACCTTTGCTATTTATTACAAATTTTCCTAGATAGCCCACTTTTGACCTAAGCAATCACCCTAAACTTTTTGTGAAATAAAAAAAAAAGTTAGTTCAGCATTATATTATTTATATCATGTAATTAAACGATATTATAAATTTATTGATTAAATCGTTAAATTAATAAACACATATCTATTATATTAATATTTTTATCAATTGAAAAATATTGTAAATAAAATAATTTATGAGGTAAAGATATTTAATTTGTTTGCAATCAAAATCAAAAAAAAATATGTCACCATTTGAATATATAATTAAAAAAAAAATAAAATTTAAAAGTTAAAACGTGTGGTGTTTATTTATTAAAACCAAATAAAGTAAAAAACAAATTTATATGCCAGAAATTAATCATTTAAACAAAGAAATGGCAACTCTGATAGTAGATATAAATTATTTTACACATAAAAAAATATGAGTAACATAATTGAGCATCTATTAGATATTCATGTTTTAATTATTGGAATATATGAAATTGAGTAAATTAGTGTAGCAAAAAAATAAATAAATCAAAATAATAAACTTACGTTCTCTTATCCATCGATGTAACAAGCGCTTGTAGTCGAAGAATATTTAGTTGACGTTTGATAGATCCAATTTATGTTAAAATGACATTCTCACTCAAAGACAAGTTACAAATGAGAATAACATTCAGAAAAAAAGAATTATTTGTTAAATTTTGTGAGAATGGATTTGTATGATGAATGAATGTAAAATTAAAAGTATGTTTGTGTAACTATTATGAGTGGATTTAAAATGTTTGAATATTTTCTATTTTGACATATTAAAATAAGGTGACCATATTTGCACAATATCACATTAAAACATTATAATCACAGATTTTTTTTTTTTTTTAAATTAAATTAAAAAAAAAATGTAAATATTAATATTAATATAAAATTAATATATAAAAATGTAATTTAACACTATTTTATAAATTAAAAAAATTTATAATTTAATAATATAATTAATATATTTTTAAGCTTTCTCTTTTTTTTTTAACTAAATATCCTTCAACACCTTCAGCACATAATAACATGATGAACACAAAAATATCAGGATGTTCACAAATATGCACCAAATTAGCAAGATGAACACAATATATCCAGATGTGCACAAAAATTAGCAAGATGAGTACGAATTAGAAAGTTGAGGGAGAAATATCTTGATGTGCACAAAAAAATAGCAAAATTCTATTTGCTTTATTTTATATAATTTAATTTTTCTTGTCTGATTCGTTTGAAATTATTTTCAATAATGTTTAATTTTCCGTATTTCATTTCTTGAACAAAAAAATTGTATATATAAAAAAAAGGTAATTTGATTTCATTTTCAAATTTTTCAGTCAGTGAACAAAAAAATTATTAACAACAACAAAAAAAAAAAAACAATAAATTGAGTAATTGATATAAAAACTAAAAAATTCAAAAACTGTGTTAAATTAACCTCACAGTATCTGCTGGAAATCGCTACATGTTCAGACCTAGTCCCCATACAAATGGCCCCTAATAGATCGACCTAAAGTTCTAAATTATCATATAGATCTCGTTCACATTGGGGTTGTGTGTGTTTATTACATCTATTAATCAATAATGCAAAAATAAATCATACAGTACAATTCTTAGTCATAACCCCAATATAAAGCTGCTCCCCGATCTTTACTTAAACCGATAAAAAACAGAAATATAGCACAGATATTTTTGCAAAAAATAAGTGACTTTTTGAAATATGGTCAAAACAGCCTATTTTTCTACCTAGTCCTCATGTAAATATAGCATCCGTTATGAGCTTTATCAAAACTAAAGGGAAACAAATTGATAAAAACTCCACTCAGATTTGGGTTATGCTTATTTTTTATACCCAATTAGTTGAACCTAAGACCGCATAGTCAGTCTATACCAACTATAATTTTGTTACTTGTTTTGTTTAAAATATATTTTTTCAAAAAAGTAATAATTGTAAGACATAAAATAAAATAAAGTAATTACAGTTCAACGTGAGTAATGCAACAAAAATAAATAATGAGAGTGTTAAATTGGGCTAAGCCGAATCTTTGAAACCTTATACCTGGGCTTGTTGAACTATTTAATAAATGTAAAAAAAATATTACAAAAAGTAATCAACTTGATACTCTTATTACTAAATTATTACAACAAACACTGAATTTTTAAAATTTTTCTAGAGGGGTTTGCATATTTTAAGTCATATATTGGCACGGTGATCGCCCCGTTTACCCCATTTTGACTACGAACCTACTCAAAATAATGGTAAGCTATATTTTCCTAAGTTTACCAAGGTAAATTGTTTATTTTGTGAGCGAGCGTGAATTTCATCAGATATACGAACGGACGGAAATCGCTATATCGATTGGAATGGCTATAAGGATTAAGAATATATATATTTTATGTGGTCGCAAATTTATTTTTCGATGCATTAAAAATGGAGTCTATAATATTAATAGGATAGGCGATTTCTTGTGACCGATGTTTTGTTCTACCGTTTTATCCCGATTTTGACCAAACGTATACTATTTGAAAGGTATTTCTTTTTAGCGGTTTTGCCGATTTACAGATTTCCTATTTTTTTGCCTTTATTTTGAGTAAATTGCATTTAAAGTTGCTACTAACACATACATAGAATTATACATATGCTATGTGTGTGTTTATTAAATTTGTTAATGTGTTTGTTACCTTCATTCACAATAATATTAAAGCAAAAAAGTGTTGGTTTGTGAATTGGCTGAGTTGAGAAATGAAGCTGCCTAGAAATTGCACTCGAACTTGGAGCGCTGGAATCTGCTAGTAACAAATTAATATACATATACCCTCTGCACAGTGGTGAAGAGGTTATAAATAAAACTGGTTATAATAGTTCAGTTTTATAAAATTACTATTATAACAATGCCATTACAATTTCTCTTACACAAATTATTTGGTAATTATAAAAAACAAAACTAACTAGTTGATTTGGCTCTGGCAATGTAGGGAGAGCTAAAATTTAAAAAAAACTCAACTTGTTCATACTAATTCTCTTATAATAAACAACAACAATTCCCATAGTCTTTTCTTTCGAATGTGTGAAAGAACTGAAATTTTAGCCACAAGAATGCTGATGATAAACAAATCGTATCCAGATCACATCATCACAATACATCATAGACTGAGAAACAATCGAATCAGTGGATTTCTAAGGCGAATCGGTGCCAAATATGGCCAAGTCAAGACTGTCGCACGCATATTCCTTTACTTATGACAAGATTTAATTCTTTGTGAATGTTTTCTGTTTCTCAAATTGAAATAATGAGTCGGAATAATTAAATTTGGCGCCAACGATGAAGTCATCGCTGAAATAAATGCCTTTTTTTAAGCTCCACACTCTTGTACAAAGGATAGCTATTTGTTCGTCAATCCGTTTGTAACTCATCGATATAAATTCCATATATGTTCTTGATCCTTATAAAAATAGAAGTCGATCTAGCGCTGTACATCTTTCTGTCTGTCTGTTGAAAACATTCCAGCCCGTTATAGGTCGAGTCGTTCGTCCTACTTAGGCTTTAAATGTTCGTCATATCTGCGGTAGTTAGGTATTGCATTTGAAGGCTCTAGACCAAATAGGTGAGGAATGACGTATGCAAATGTAGAGATACCCCAATAGGTTTCATATACATAAATAACAAAAATTAATGCAAAGTTTATATACGCTACAGAACATAGGAGACATGTATAAGCAATGCATACACGTAAACGTCCAAATAAGCAAAAGTGTGTGTGAATCGCTTATAAACAAACAAACAAGAATGAAATTGTATGTTTGTATATGCATTTATGCTGATTGCATTTAATAATTGTTTTCAATTAAAAACCGTGAAAATACCTAAAATTTTTGTTAATTATCGTATTAATTATAAACATCATTGTAAACAAGTAAGAAAATTATAGTCGGTCTAGAGCGACTATACGATACCCTATACCATGCGTTTAGAGACCCTATCTCTTAGGCCAAACAACCTGGACATAGAAAATAAGATAAACCAAATTTGAGTGGGATTTTTTATTAATTTTTTTGGCTGCAGATATGAAAAACTTCATATCGGATGCTATATCTATATGGGCACTAGGCCTAAAATTGGCCCGATCCTGATCATGTTTGGTAAAGTCTCTTGTATTTTGCAAAAATATATACAAACAAAATTAGAAAATAATCAGTGCAATATTTTTTTTTTTTGATAGATTTAAGTGCAGAACGAGAAGCAGCTCTACACGGGGCCTATGAGTAAGAGTTGTCCCATAGAGATAATTTTTGGACTACTCATTAATGGATGTAATAAAAGCATACAAACCCAATTTGAGTAAGATCTATATGATAATTTGGGTCTTATGGCAATTTATGTCGATTTCATAGGGGTCATTTGTATGGGGCTAGGTCTGAACATGGACCGATTTTCACCAATTTCAACAGCGTTCATCCTATGGCAGATAAAGGCTTATATACCAAATTTCATCAAAATATACTCATATTTGCGACCTGCAGTTTGATTACAAAGCTTACATGGACACACAGACGGACGGACGGACAGACAGATGGACGGACATCGTTAAATCGAATCAGATAGTGATTCTGATTCGATCGGTATAATAAAAGATGGGTCTAGGTCAAATATTTTTGGTAGTTACAAACAGCACAAATTATTATACCCAAACCACATAGTGGTATAGGGTATAAAAATCTAGCCACTATAATTTGAAATCTTTTAGTGTTAACAACCTTGGTTATAATATTGTGTTCTGAACACGTGTGGAAGGTAGCAAAGATTTGGCACTATGTTGTCAGGGTATAATGACTCTATGCTGATGTTTGTAACAACCAAAAATATTTGACATAGACCCACCTTTTCTTATACCGATCGACTCAGAATCACTTTTAGAGAATCACATTCTGAGTCGATTTAGCTATGTCCATCCATCCGTCTGTCCGTCTGTCCATCTGTTCGTCTGTCCGTGTGTGTGTCCATATAAACCTTGTAATCAAACTACAGGTCACAAATATGAACAGATTTTGATGAAATTCAGTACGTAAGCTTCTATAAGACATGGATGCTGTTGAAATTGGCGATGTTCGGGGCATGTTCAGACATAGTCCCCAGACAAGTGACACCTATGAAATCGACTTATATTACCATATGATCCAAATTATTATATAGATTTTGGTCAAATTGGGTTCGTGTGTGTTTATTACACCCTTTAATCAGTAGTCCATAAATCAAATAGGACAATTCTTAGCCATAGCCCCCACATAAAGCTGCTTCCCGAACTTCACTTAAATCTATCCAAAAACAAAAATATTAAACAGAAGTTTCCCAAATTCGGTTTTTATACGTTTTTGCAAAATAACAGTCAGGATCGGTCCATTTTTCGACCTAGTCCCCATATAAATATATCATCCGATATGAACCTTTTCATATTCAAAAAAAAAAATTAACAATGCCACTCAAATTTGGTTTATGCTTATTTTCTATATCCATAAGTTGGGCCTAAGAGATAGGGTCTCTAAACGCATGGTATAGGATATTGTTTTTATGAAAGTGGGCTGACTACTTAGTCTTGAGGTAGGAATATGATTATTTTATGGAAAACAGAACCTACAATGCCCCAATCAAGAGTATATTATCTAACGCTACTTATCTTGTCCCAAAACATAGATAAACAAAAGTTGAGTTAAATGTAAGAAAGATTTTAGAAAGACTGGTTTATATTGGAACTAAGAATAAAATAAGTCATACACCCTCTATTTACACCCTATATGACTATGTGGTTTGGGTATTATGAATTTGTGCTTCTGTTTATAACAACCAAAAATATTTGACCTACACCCATTTTTAATTATACCGATCGAATCAGAATCACTATCTGATTCGATTTAACGATGTCCGTCCGTCCGTCCGTCTGTGTCTCCATGTAAAGCTTGTAATCAAACTGCAGGTCGCAAATATGAATATATTTTGATGAAATTTGGTATTTGATCTTTTGTCGGCCGTGGGATGAACGCTGTTGAAATTGGTGAGATTCGGTCCATGTTCAGACCTAGCCCCCATATAGATGACCCCTATGAAATCGACATAAATTGCCATAAGATCCAAATTATCATACAAATCTTCGTCAAATTGGGTTTGTATATATATATTACATCCATTAATCAGTAGTCCAAAATTGATCCCTATTGGACAACTCTTAGTCATAGGACCCATATAGAGCTGCTTCCCGATCTTCACTTAAATCTATCACAAAACAAAAATATTGCACTGATTCTTCTCAAATTTTGTTTGTATATATTTTTGCAAAATACAAGAGACGCTACCAAACATGGTAAGGATCGGTCCATTTTTGGGCCTAGTCCCCATATAGATATAGCATCCGATATGAACTTTTTCATATCTGCAGCCGAAAAAATTAATAAAAATCCCACTCAAATTTGGTTTATGCTTATTTTCTATATCCAGTTAGTTGGGCCTGAGAGATAGGGTCTCTAAACGTATGGTATAAGGTATCGTATAGTCGGTCTAGACCGCCTATAATTTTCTTATTTGTTTTTAATTGTTAATTTACGGATATATTAAACAAAATCTGATTAAATCTGGTCATGGTATATATGATAATCTGGATTTTAGGACAGCTTTATCACAGCCATAAGAGAATTTGTATGGGCTCTAGGTCTGTTCATATTCACCAATTTCAAAGCTTATTTTTAAAATCTTATATCTAATGCCGTTTTCTTTTCTGACAAAAAATGTCGCCCTTTTTTTGCCCTCTTTTGGAAAAGTGTATTTTTTTATATATTCTGAATTAAGAGCAACCTTGCATTATATATCAATCGAAAGGTCTCAAAGTGCTGTGTTCATAGGTTGGAAGTCATAGGTTGAAAACATTCAAAAAAGGGGAACAATGGGGAAATATTCTCCCACTATGACCTGAAAGAAGTCAATGGCACGAATTTTTTGTGATTTATGAGGCCTCGACTTTGAGACCTTTCGATTGATATATAAGATAAGGTTGCTCTCAATTCAGAATATATAAAAAAATACACTTTTCGAAAAAAGGGCAACAAGAGGGCGACATTTTTTGTTAGAAAAGAAAACGGCATAAATTTAATAAAAATTAAATATTACTTTTTGGGAACTGAATAGTGCAAAAATTATTTTAAAATACTCTTTGTGTTATAATTCGGACAATATATTACGAAACTTGATCTAGTTTAATGAAAATTCGATACATATGAAATAAATCTAAACCATGTTCATTTCAGATCTAACTAAAAATTATATGACATTCAAGTCTATATATCTAACTTTAACCCAAGGATGGGTTTTCAGCGTATATTGTTTGAAAAAATTATAAAAATTAAGGTTCAAAGTGTGCTAAATTGTATTTCTGATATACTATTTTAGTTTAGTTAATCCTTATGTACTCTGATTTTCAAAATTACCTATTTTTTTTTAGACATTTTAAACACAATATTGTCCAAAAATAAGTAAAAAACTTAACGAAAAATAATTAAAAATCAAAACAAAATTAAAATTTGCATAGATATTAATTACATTATTAATTGCAATATGTCTGAAAAATGACTATAAATCTAACAAACAAAATTTTTTCGCTTCAAAGCGAAATATATGTAAAGTGCATATGTAGTATATACAAAACCGTACATCACATATGAAAACTCTTACGAAAACTAAGAATAGTGGAAATTAGAAGTATAAATGCAAAATATTAAAAATTCAAAAAATAACGATTGTTTGTTTGGACAGAGTTGTATCTTTTGAAATTAATACGAAGTAAAAGCTGTATGGTACAAAAACTGATTCTAACCACACTGCTCGTAGGCCTGACTTTAGGTGACTGTGTTAAAGAGCTGACCAAAAAGTGCAAGGTCGAGTGTATGTGAAGGTTCATGGTTCAAACCTCATGGCCGCCTTAAGTAGAAAAAAAAATTTCATATAGAAACAATCTATTAAATTAAAGCATAACAATTATCACAATGCTAAATAAATCGCTGATGAAGGCTGAAATGCCAGAAACCGGTCCGATTAAGAATACAGTGTAGTTATGAATTTTTGAAATATATGCTTTCTTCTTCTTCTTTCAAAATTAAAATTTGCATAGATATTGATTACAGTATTAATTGCAATATGTCTGAAAAATTACTATAAATCTAACAATCAAAAATATTTTTGAAAGGAAAAAAGTAACCATTCCATTCCAAAAATTTTTTAAATTCATAAATATTCAAATATATTTTGAAAAATACAAATATTAAGCCCTCCGTCATTTTCTTTTTTCTTTTGGTATTCAATAATAATACTAATACTAATACTTTAAAATTATCTTTTGATTATATATATAAGCAAATGTGGAAAAGTCTCTCCTTAAGAATCCCCAAAAGAAACTTGCCGGTAAGTATAATGTTCAGAGTATAATTTTTACGCCAAAGGTTGATGTTTGAATATTCAAAAAATCTTTATACATACATATTCTAAGTTTAATTTTTATAAATTTTATCGATATGCTGTGTTTAATATGTATTTTATAAAATCAATAATTTGGTCCCCAGCAATGAAAAGGGAACATCTTATTAAAAATACATTAGCATATAATTTAGCATATATTTGATCAATTTTAAGATGCAAACCTTAAAAGAAATATGGTCTAACTGAAAATATAGAATTTCCGACAATTTGAGATTTATCCTTAAAGGATATCCGATTATGCTAAAATTTTCACCACACGAGTTTTAGAATGTCGTAAATGTCATTATATTTCGTCTGCATGTTGGCAGAAAGTTATAGTCAATTACACCCAAACGGAAAGCCAGACATAGCGAAATGAGATGTGAGTTATTATAAAATAATATTGTTTGTCTTTGATTTAATATAATTGAATTATCTCTGCAAAAATATTATTGCAACAAAGAGTTAACATACAAAACCATATGCATGCTGTTAACATCATACAATTTGTTATACGTCCCTAGGTATTTACTGAAGCTTTAACCCTTTCAGTGTACATTATCGGCTAAATTGTTATTACATGCCAAATAAAAGTTGTGAGCAAACATAAACACAAAAATGTACTTGTGCGCATATTATTCTCTATTAGAGTTAAGTCAAGAAGTAGATATCGAAATATAAAATTTAATTTTAAAGTAATAACTGCATGTATGCTCTTACATTCAAGATACAATTAAACCTTTGTAGTAATAACGGTTTAAATATAACACAATTTAATACTCAATTCTTCAAATCTTTCCCTAAAAAAAGCGTGGGCAGCAATATTCCAAAAATTATTCTGTTTTGAGACACTTGCAGTTCTTCAAGTGAATTTCCATCACACAGTAGAGATGCTCCGCTGTTTTTTTTTTTTTTTTTTTTGTATTTATAGTCAAATAATTTGACTCTCCATAAAACACTATTACCTAAGAAGGGTCTTAAATATCAACAACACATTATAGATATTTACACTTAACGATAAATTACTTGCTCCCAAACTAAGAAAAAAAAAAAAAAAACTAAATTTATAAACAGACTTAAAGGATCCTCATAAAGAAAAACTACACAACAACAAAAACATCAACAATGACTACCTGTGCTCGTACTAATATAAAGAAAATCCAACAACAACCAACCAAAAAAAAACCTTAACATAAAAACGCGATAAAGTTACGATTTATTAGCGACCTCAGCTTAAAATCAATTATGCTGGAATGTAGAACGTTATGGAACAAAAAAAAAAAAAAAAAAAGTGCTACACGAAATAATATTCACTGAAGAGATGGCGCAATAAAAAATGAACCTCCAAAAGATTGTTGATGATGATCACCCAGTAAATAAAGTTTTTTTTTGCGAAACGTAAACTTACTACCAATTTTGTGTACAGGAGCTAATGATTGAGCAACATGTTTTCCGTCGTTTTTTATAAGCTGTTTAACTAAAGATTATGCAATATAGACATGGCTATAGTTTATAAGGTTGCATTGGACCTCCATCGACCTAGCATCCATCCTAGGATAGAAGTGTGCAACAACCATTAGCAAAGTTTTTTTTCTTTGTTGTTGTTGTTGTTTATGCTACATTAAGGTTTTGCTTTTGTAGGTTTTTAAGATGAACCGCCAACCATCATCAGCACTAGCAACAATAACAACATCACACCAAGCAACTACCACCAGCCACCACCAATAAACGAACACCCCAACCAAGTATTTATACAGAACGTCTGCTCCAAATCCGAGATGTGATTTGTAAAGCTGTTGAAGACTTTGTTGGGAGTAAATAACAAAGTCTTGTTTTTCTGTTATATTTGAGGCTGAATAAACTTTCTACGAAGCTAATTTAGATTCCTAAATTGAAACCGAAATTATTGTTTAATAACACTAGTCAACAGTCAAAATGTACTCGGGATGCGATAATTTTTTCTGTGTAGATAACCTTGACATGAGCTCGAAAAACGCAATAAAAAATTTTTTTTTCGTTTGGTTTTTTTTTTTTTTTTTTTTTTTAAATTTTAAAAATTTTTTTTTGGTTAATTTGTTTCGTCCGGCATAACTCGGGAACCACTAGCCCGATTTAATTGAATTAAATTGAAAAAAATTTAAAATTACAATTCCCTTAATCTGTTTATATATTGTTTTCCTATACAAGCAACAGTTTCCAAGTTAAAAATGAATATATAAAGGAAAAAACTTATTTTTGCCTAAAAATTTAAATTTTTTTTTTTTTTTAAATCCATAAAAAATCCCAAATGAAAAAAAATTTCAAATCTTATTACTTTTACGTAAAGATACATAACCTATGAGCAAAATAAGAGAAAGATCATGAAAATCGATGCACGCGTTTCGCTTTTATTCGCAATTGAGTAAAGGTATGAATTTAAAAAATTTGCTCGACATATGCACAACTTTGTCTATGGTAAGGTTTTTTCTTTTTTTTTATGATTCTCAGAATTAACAAAACGGAATAAACAAAGGGTTATTTAATTTTTATGATTGCGTAAGCAAAGTAATAAACGGTAATAAATGTGCGTGAACAATTAAAAGGAAAAAAGGAAAGGGGACTTTTTTACTTATTTGGGTTTTCCGGTGACTACCTGTATGATTTTTTTACATAAATGCAACCCACATTTATTCGGAAAATTTAAGACTCACACATGGTGAAACAGGTATGTAGCCACCGTAAAAAAATATACACCCATTTATAAGTACCTGTCAGTAAAATACTAAACAATACACAGTACAAATAGGTCTTCATTGATCGATTTTACTCATTCAACAAGTGTCGACGAACGCGATAGTTAAAATGAGCAAACGTTCGCGAGTATTTGAATGCAATACCAATCCAAGTAATTTTTGTTACATGTGCGGAGAATACGTTTGTGGAAAAAACAAGCGTTATTTTTCACCTAAATTGAGAGATTCATTTGAAGAGAGCTTCAATTTAAAGGTCTCAAACATAGATGAGCGGTGGACACCAAGTGCTCTATGTCCAAGGTGCTACGTACAGCTAAGTGACTCAAGGTAAGTGTAGATTACGAAATTCAAGAACATATATAACTTATTATTGCAATTCTTTCAGACGACAGCCGAGAATCATCATGCCAATGCTTTGGAGAGCTCCGCTTTGCCA
Source organism: Cordilura impudica (assembly GCA_963682025.1). Lineage (NCBI taxonomy): Eukaryota > Metazoa > Arthropoda > Insecta > Diptera > Scathophagidae > Cordilura > Cordilura impudica. The sequence continues at coordinate 70,221,690 of OY821518.1, read as the reverse complement.
TGCAACAGATTGCTACTTCTGTCTTAGCAAAAAAACAGGCGTGGGAAAAAATATACGATGGACTTACGCTGCTGTTTCAACAGTGAATTTTCCAGTGCCATTTTCCAAAGAACCAGTGGACCCGCAACCGCCCGTTTCAAGATGGGCATCTAATAATGAGGCGATACATCCATCATCAGATCCGGAGACAGTAGGAACCACATCAGAATGCGAGTCAACATATACATTGCATGGAGGTCAACGCTTATGTTCCCAAGCAGAACTGAACGATTGGGTTAGAGAATTGAAACTCTCCAAGGAAGATGCAGAGTTGCATGCATCGCGCATGAAACAGTTCGGTTTCTTGGCTCCTGGTGTGGTGACAACAATCTACAGGAAGCGTCATGAACCATACGCAAGGTACTACACAAAAAAAGACAACATCTGTTTTTGTAAGGACATTCCCGGATTATTTGGTGAACTCGGGTACTCTTACGATCCAGGAGAGTGGCGTCTTTTCATCGACAGCAACAAGCAGAGCCTTAAAGCAATTTTACTGCACAACGGCAACAAGAAACCTTCGATTCCAATTGCTCATGCCGTTGACACCAAGGAAACATACGAAGTCATGGACAATCTACTAAAGTGCCTTAACTATGAGAAACACGATTGGAAAGTTTGTGCCGACCTTAAGGTTATCGGTATCCTTTGTGGATTACAAGGTGGATTCACAAAGTACTGTTGTTTTCTCTGCCTTTGGGACAGCCGCGATCGTCAACATCATTACACCAGGAGGAGTTGGACAGAAAGAGTTAACTTCATCCCCGGCAGCGACAACGTGAAATATACACCACTCATAAAAAAGGAAAATGTTTTTCTCCCACCTCTTCACATAAAGCTCGGACTCATAAAAAACTTCGTGAAAGCTATCAACAAAGATGGCGAAGCGTTCGCCTATTTAAAAACCATTTTTCCTCACCTTTCATCGGCAAAGATTAAGGAAGGCGTTTTCGACGGTCCGCAAATTAAAAAGTTGTTGCAAGACCAACAGTTTGAACACATTTTATCACCAAATGAAGCTGCAGCTTGGAACTCATTTCGGCAAATTGTTTCCGGATTTCTTGGAAACAACAAAAGCTCAAATTACAGAGAGATCGTCGAACAACTACTCCAAAATTATAAAAAAATTGGAGCAAATATGTCGCTTAAGATACATTTTCTACACTCGCACTTGGACTTCTTTCCGGACAACCTGGGCGATGTGAGTGACGAGCATGGTGAGCGTTTTCATCAGCAAATGAAAGAAATTGAGCACCGATACCAAGGATTTTGGAACGAAGCTATGATGGGGGACTATATCTGGTTCCTAATAAGAGAAACAGACCCACAACAATATAAAAGAAAGACAAAAGCACATAATTATTTTTAATTTGAAGGTTTTTATTTTTGTGTTTAGATATTTTTTTTTAAAACTTTTTTATAATTAATTAATGTTGATATCCTTAGGATAATTTCTTGTACATATATCGAATTGTTTTTTAATTTAAAGTCATATATTTTTGTCACCCAACAAATTTTAATTTTTTTTGTAATAAAAAAGAAAAAACCTTACCATAGACAAAGTTGTGCATATGTCGAGCAAATTTTTTAAATTCATACCTTTACTCAATTGCGAATAAAAGCGAAACGCGTGCATCGATTTTCATGATCTTTCTCTTATTTTGCTCATAGGTTATGTATCTTTACGTAAAAGTAATAAGATTTGACATTTTTTTTCATTTGGGATTTTTTATGGATTTTTAAAAAAAAAAAAAATTTAAATCTTTAGGCAAAAATAAGTTTTTTCCTTTATATATTCATTTTTAACTTGGAAACTGTTGCTTGTATAGGAAAACAATATATAAACAGATTAAGGGAATTGTAATTTTAAATTTTTTACAATTTAATTCAATTAAATCGGGCTAGTGGTTCCCGAGTTATGCTGGACGAAACAAATTAACCAAAAAAAAATTTTTAAAATTTAAAAAAAAAAAAAAAAAAAAAAAAACCAAACGAAAAAAAAATTTTTTATTGCGTTTTTCGAGCTCATGTCAAGGTTATCTACGCAGAAAAAATTATCGCATCCGGAGTACATGAAATTTTTTTCATTTTGTTGAGTAGTGTAATTATTGACAGAAGAGAAGAGAAATCAGACTTTAGATTGTATAGAAACTAAAAGTATTCGGTAAAACACTTAACAAATTTTCTTTATCGACGCACTGTGGCTGAAATTTTGATTTCATTGGCCAAAAGTCCTATTTTTTTGTCACCGATTTTTAAAATTTTAACGCCATTTTGTAGGTAATATATCCAGATTAATGTAGCCAAAAAATTAGGTTAAACTATTGCTAACTGTGGGCGTGGCATGCCGTCAAACTCAACTGTTTTTTAAATTTCAGAAAAAGATTTATTTTTTTTATTTTTTTACTACTCGAAAGTTATCGTCGATAATGACCTGCTGTCTATTTTACAAGGTTAGTAGGATTGCAGTCTTTAGTTATTGTAAGTGGTCGCAACCCTACCGTTTAAAATTAGGTGTGTTCTTAAATATTTATTAAACTGCTATATTTGTGTCAAATTTCAACTTTAGTGGAATAGAACTTCTAGGGAACAAAAGGGTATAAGAAACGTATACCATGCAGAGAAATGTGAAAGTGTCCTACTTAACGCTATGTACACCTTTGCACCCATGACAATCCGCGTGTAGAACCTTTTTATCATTTTAAGGAAATTACTCAAACAAATTTCAAATTACGGTAATTTAAACAGCCCTATAAGTATACAATACAAGTATACCGATCGACTCAGACTACAAGTCGCAAATATGAATATATTTTGATGAAATTGGGTATATAAGCCTTTATCGGCCAACGGATCGGATGAACGCTATTGAAATTGATGAGAATCAGTCCATGTTCAGACCTAGTCCCCATACAAATACCCCAATGAAATCGACATAAATTGCCATAAGGATGTTTATTACAGTACTCCAAAAATAATCAGTACTCCAAAAATAAACCCTATAGGAACATTCTTAGTCATAGGCCCCATATAGAGCTGCTTCCCGATCTTCACTTATAACTATCAAAAACCCAAAAATATTGCACAGTTTTTTCTCAAATTTGGTTTGTATATATTTTTTGAAAATATAAGTGACTTTTCCAGATATGGTCAGGATCGGTCCATTTTACGAGCTAGTCCTCATATAAACATATATCCGATATGAACTTTTTTATATCAAAATCAGAATATTTACGCTGATGTTCAGCAGATTTATTTTGTAAAAATTAACAAATTCTACAGCAAAAATATTACTAACGTTTTTTAGTGGAAATATTCTTTAAGTGTGAATAAATTTGGAAATTTGACAGCAAAAAAAATTTAATTTTTCAGTAGTAATAGCAAAATTTCCAGTTGATTTTACTTTTTTTGTGAGTATGAAAATTTTTTTGAGTGCAAACTTTAAAAAAATCCTATTATTACAAAAAATGCTTGTAATTATTATTAAAATCCATATATGACATTTTTAGTAAATCAAAAAAAATAAATAAATAAAAATAAAAACCCATAACTGCGGTTTTCTGGAATAAGCGCGTATGTCAATTTTTGTCAGTTTTGAGTTAACGATGCCAAATATATTAATTTTTAACGCTCTTTACATGTGTTAAATTTTTTAAAAAAAGTATTGACCATTTCTGAGTTTTTTCTTTAACTAACGACGTAACTTAAATGTTTATTAAACTAATTTGCAGCACTATCGACGTATGTCAACCTACGTTTGATCGCTGACAAATAATTTTCTCAGAAAACGACGCATAGCGACATACGTTGTTATTAATGAAAAAAAAAATGCAACATAATTTTGTATTATTTTTCAGTTTATAACCACTTATAAAAACTTGTGTGTTTATTTCTATTATTTTTTGTCACTATTATTCTTGATACGCTGTTATATTCTCTTCCTAAGTCCCGTTAACTATTTGATGACGAACAAAAAAATTCATTTTTCAAGCAACAACAACTCCTGTCTACATGGGTGGTTGCATTGGTAGTTTTCTTTTTCAAAGAAAACGGCGTTTGCCGACATAAGTTGTTTTATCTGCACACACTGTAAGTGTTATTTACATATTGTTTTTTCGTCCTTCTCTAGGATCTATTCCTCTGAAGATTTTTGACTCAAAATTTGATATAAAAGCCGATAGCCTAAGTTGCTAGTGCTTTAGAGTTAAGATTTATTGTAATTTTAATTATAATAAATATCTAAATAATAATAATAATAATAATAATAATAATAATAATAATAATAATAATAATTTTATATAAAGTATTTATTGCCCATAACTACAGGACTGTTAAAGAAAAAGCTCTACAATCTTTATATCAGCCCATAATTTCAAATATAATGTTTTTTGGCTCCCCTCAACATTTTGATTTTATGACATATGCGGTTATTCTAGAAAACCACAGGTATTTCACGCGAAAAGTTAAAAAAATGAAAAGTTTAACTTTGACCTAGAATTTCTTAAAAAATACTCAATCAATTTTAATGAAATTAAAACAGACTCAAGGTCAATTAAATATCTACCCACTAGAAAAGGAATTACTAAAATATTTTGATCGGTTCAAAAGTTACAGAATTTTGGCCAATGAAAAAAAAAATTTCAGCCACTGTGCGATGATAAAATGGATACTGTCGGTAACGTCCAGCTGGGAGACAAATTATTCAGATGGTCGTGTATCGCATACAGTTGATGACAAATTCAGCGACAAATATTTATATTGTCGTGTATCAAGGTCAGGTGACGAAAATATGAGCGACAAAGTCTTGTGCCCGTCATGCAGGGATTTAATAAAAAATTTAATTAACGAACATCTGAATGACAAATAACTTATATGGTCGTGTATCAATTTCTATTGACGATATATTAAATGACAAAATCATGTTTTGTCGTGTATGGGTCTGCTGGTGAAAAGATTGTGTCTAAATTGTCGTCACCCAAACTCCGTTAGTGACATGATAAGCGACGATATCTACAAGTTGTCCTAGATTGAACACTGTTAAAGACAGCATGGGCGGCAATGTCTTCAAATTGTAACCCTTTCTTTTTTAACCCTTTCTATAAAAGCTTTACGCGTAAACAATTAAAAATAACGGGACTTATCAATGACTACTAGACCAAACAGAAACACTAGAAAAATCATTATTTTTAGGTAATTAGAAAAAAAAATAGAGGTGTTTATCAAAGTGTTTAAATGATTAAAAGTTTTGGTTTTTAAAAACGTCGTAATCTATAATATTAATAGGCTAGGCGATTTCTTGTGACCGACGTTTTGTTCTACTGTTTTACTCCGATTTTGCCCAAACGTTTATTATTTGAAAGGTATTTCTTTTTAGCCGTTTTGCAGATTTTTAAATTTTTTCCTTTATTTTGAGTAAATTGCATTGAAAGTTGCTACTAACACATACATAAAATTATACTTATCCTATGTGTGTTTTAATAAATTTGTTAATGTGTTTTTTATCTTCACTCAGAATAACAATAAACCATAAAAGTGTTGGTTTCTGAATTAGCTAAGTTGAAAAATAAAGCTGCCTAAAAATTGCACTCGAATTTCGAGCGCTGGAATCTGCTGGTATAAGATTATTGGAACTAACGGAAACGTTATTCCCAATAGAGTTCGATGACAATTTTAAACAGTCGGAAGAAGATGTATGCTCTGAAGAAAGAATGCAGGTTGTAAGTAATTAGGTTATGAGGTGACTGGGTTTAATAATATTTAATTGTACTGTTTATACCCTCCACACCTCAGTGGCTGAGGGTATATATAGGTCATTCCGTTTGTAACGCATCGAAATAAATTCCTGAGGCCCCAAAAAAATATATTTTCTTATTCCTTATAACAAGGGAAGTTGACTTACCGATGACCGTCTGTCCGTCTGTCCGTCTGTCTGTGGAAATCACGATCACGCCGTCAATATCTAAGCTAGACTGTTCGTTTTTGTACAAAATCGTTTACTAACATCCCAAAGGAGGTGCTATTTAAACTCGTCAAAATCGGTCAAAGGGTTCACGTGCTATGAATGAAACTTGGAAAAAAATCTTGAAAAAATATAATTTTTCAGTGTGTTTGTTGTTTTTCCTAAGATATGTTCTATATGTGGTAATTCTTCGTATTGCTGAAGTCATTACAGTTGTGTGTATATTAATACTGCACGTGTCACATTGGCCTAAGCAAGTTTTACCACATATTTTTATCATTAAAATTAAATATTAAAAATTAATAAAAATGAAAAGTGGAAAATGGAAAATGGAAATTGAAAATTGAAAAATGAAAATCGAAAATTGAAAAACTAAATATGAAAAATGGAAAATGAAAAATGAAGAATGGAAAATGGAAAATGAAAATGAAAAATTGAAAATCGGAAATGAAAAATGCAAAATGGAAAATGAAAAATTAAAAATGGAAAATGAAAAATTAAAAATGGATAATGAGAAATGGAAAATGGAACATGAAAAATGAAAATTGAAAAATGGAAAATGAAAAATGGAAAACGGAAAACGGAAAACGGAAAACGAAAAATTAAAAATGGAAAATGAAAAACTAAAAATGAAAAATGAAAATTGAAAAATGGAAAATGTAAAATGAAAAATGATAAATAGTATATGAAAAATGGAAAATAGAAAGTGAAAAATGGAAAATGAAAAATTAAAAATTAAAAATGAAAAATTAAAAATGAAAAATGGAAAATGAAAAATTAAAAATTAAAAATTAAAAATTAAAAATTAAAAATGAAAAATGAAAAATGAAAAATGAAAAATGAAAAATGAAAAATGAAAAATGAAAGATGAAAAATGGAAAATGGAAAATGAAAAATTTGAAATTGAAAATGGAAAATGAAAAATTTTAAATTAAAAATGGCAAATGGAAAATGAAAAATTAATAAATTAAAAATGAAAAATTAAAAATCGAAAGTGGAGTATGGAAAAAGGAAAATGAAAAATGAAAAATGAAAAATGAAAAATGAAAAATGAAAAATGGAAAATGGAAAATTAAAAATGGAAAATGAAAATTTAAAAATTAAAAATGGAAAATTGAAAATGAAAAATGAATAATGGAAAATGGAAAATGAAAAATGAAAAATGAAAAATGGAAAATGAGAAATTAAAAACTAAAAATGAAAAACGAAAGATGAAAATTGAAAAGTGAAAAATAGAAAATGATAAATTAAAAATGAAAACTGAAAATGAAAAAGGTGGAGGGTATCAAAGATTCGGCCCAGCCGAATTTAACACTCTTACTTGTTTTTAATTCAGGTTGGTCAAATGATACGCATCGTAACTGGCAGTATAACAAATATAAGTAGAGTTTTAGGGAAAAATATGATAATGAATTTCTCTACGATGGAACGATAGAAACAAGACCCCTAAAAACATACGGAAACATACTAAATGTTATATTTGGTAATTTAATAAAAAATAAAACAATTATTTAATTAACAAACTCTTTAATTATTCTGTAAAAATTATCTCTTTTTTTGCTTTCTTTTTATAGAAGCCACAAAAAAGGAAGGCCACGCGTACGAAAATTTCACGAAAGAATTTTTCGCAAAATTTTAATCACAACTTCTAAAGGAAAATCGTGAAAGGAAAGTAAGGAAAATCAATAAGTAATTACAACAAATTATTAATAATTTATTTAAGTAATTTTTTGAATTAATAAATTATTTTTCTATCGCTTATTTTGTTAATTATTACTTTGTTGTTGTTTATTTAAATTAAAAAATAAAATAATATGAAATTTTAATCATTAAAAAATTTGTACTTTTTACTCTGTTAAGAGCAGTGTCCCTCATACTGTCGTTGACGATAGTGTGAGGGAACGTGTCTCTAATATTGTCGTCAATGACAGTATGATTATGACAAATATAAGGAATATTAAAGAAAGAAAAGAATGCCATTTTGGATTAGCAGGGCCATTTGATAATCATAGTTTCATTGCTAAACTACTCACAGGCTAATTTAAAATCACTGAAACGAAATTTAACGGCTTCACAATAATTTTGGCCGATTCAGTACAGACTTTTTATGTGTAGCTATTTTTAAGTTTTCATTTTCTTAAACTGCTCTTCTTGTCTATAGATGATAAATTAAAAGACTAACTTGACAATCACTTAAGCATAGTTTGTTACCCAAAAAGCCGTCTTAGACATTGAACATGGCTGCTATTAGTGTGTATTGGCACAAATAGTGCTGTATATTCGCGCTGCCAGTAGTCGTCATTGTAGTTAAAATATTGGTGTTGTGGTCATATGGAGAATAGGTTTTTTTTCCTTCTTAGTCTACTTGTATTTGCTTGTCCTTTTTTCAGCTATAAAAATGAATAAAAATAGAACATAGTTCATTAAAATAAGCTTGGCACAGAGGTTTTAATTTTAAACAGTGAAACGATAGCGGTAATCTTGAACTTTGTTTCTATTTTGCAAAGTATTAAGGGAATATGGGATGGTGCAATATAGAATGAATACATAAATACATAAGAAGAAGAAAAAAACATTCGATTGAAGGTGGTGAACACTTAGAGAAATTTAAAGGAAATTTTGATAAAACAGAGCTGAAATGTGAGGAAAATATATAAGAAGGTGTGGCGGTAAATGTGGAGCTTTTTTTTTATCGTAAAAAATTTCAGGAAAGAATTTTTTCAATGCAACTTATATATCATAGACCTTTAAGATATTCCATGAGAATTTTGGTTTAACCTAAAATGTGAGGACTTTTCAGAACATTGATAAAAATTATATAATATTTTTTTTATATCTCTTAATATCATCTTTTATTGAAACACAAAAAACTATTTTTTCAGTGCACCTTCTACTATTTAATTTAAATTTTACCTGTTATTTTGTATGTTGGCGATATTTTTTCGCGCTAAACTTTTTGCAAATCATAGGTAGGAATAAACAAACAGCAAAATTCTTCTTAACTATGCGGCGGTCCAAAGGTGCTAGGCTCTAAGTACGACTATTGGAACGCTGCTGCTGCTGCTGCCACCATGACTACAATGATGACAATGGTGATGATGCCATACTAAGCATAAGGTTAAATTTCATGTTTAAGGTTAGCAGCTGAACGTACACTATCAACCTACCATACATACCAAATGAACACTTACAACTAAGGGGGCTAAGTTTGGGTAGCTATTTCTAAACTGTGAACATACAAATTCACTCAGTGTTGATAGTGAAATAAAAACAACATTAAACAAAAAGTTGGCTAAAAACAAAAAACAACAAAGAAATATAAAAGAATAGAAATTGATACCATTGCGGCATAGAGTAAAAGCGGTTAATTCTTAATACCGCCAACGAAACGATACAGCATCTAAGCATTATGCTTAAACACGGTTTAAAGAAAATGAGAAATTTCAGTGATGACGATTGTTGGATACCCTGTGTTAAACAAAATTGAGCTAAACAAAATTGAGTTTATATTGTAGTCTTTAAAAAACACTGTACAACAGCCATTGTGTGAGGTGAGAAATTCCAAGTCAGAAATTACTAGACCTGTATAGTAAAACCTCCAGAGGGTTTGGCCTCCTCAGGAAAGACTATTTCCTTTATCATATTACCTTTTCCTTATTTTGATGGTTGTTTGCGAAGTTTTTCAGCTATAACTCATGAACCATTGATGCTTTGTCATTTAATCCCACTATTTGTTTCATATGTTTTGATTTTGTCAAAACTTAGTTCATAGTATTTGTAAACTACTACCGCTCCTGAGAGATCCATATTAAGAGTTTTCTGGATGACTCCATTGTATCTCTCCAGTCCGTATTATGAACTCCTCAACCTTAAATCTTGATTTTTTCCAGGTTACATATTACGCTCCTTATAAACAAAAGCAAAGCAGATAGTGGAGAAAGTCGTATGGCTTGAGGACTTGAAATTTCCCTTTCAATAATCTGTGGTTTTCTAGAATAACCGCCTATGTCATAAAATCAAAATGTTCAGGGGAGCCAAAAAACGTTATATTTGAAATTATGGGCTCAATATAAAGTTTTTAGAGCTTTTTATTTAACAGTCCTGTAGATATGGGCAATAAATACTTTATGTAATATTTTGAGTCAAAAATCTTCAGAGGAATAGATCCTAGAGAAAGACGAAAAAAACAATATATAAATAGCACAGTGTGTGAGATAAAACAACTTATGTCGACAAAAGTCGTTTTCTTTGAAAAAGAAAACTACCAATGCAACCACCCATGTAGACATAAGTTGTTGTTGCTTGAAAAATGGATTTTTTTGTTCGTCAACAAAAAGTTAACGGAACTTAGGATGAGAATATAACAACGCATCAAGAGTAATAGTGACAAAAAATAACAGAAATAAAGACGCAAGTTTTTACAAGTGGTTGTAAACTGAAAAATAATCCAAAATTATTTATCATTTTTTGCATTAATAGCAACATATGTCGCTATGTGTCATTTTCTGAGAAAATAATTTGTCAGCGATCAAACGTAGGTTGACATACGTCGATAGTGCTGCAAATTAATTTAATAAACATTTAAGTTGCGTCGTTATTTAAAGAAAAAAGCTCAGAAATTGAATATATTTGGCATCGTTAACTCAAAACTGACAAAAATGTTATTCCAGAAAACCACAGAAATATGGTTTTGATTTTATAATGTGAACAACCGACTTGAAAAAGGAAACACTACAAATTTGCTTACTTTTTTCTTTTTTTCTCACTCACTTTTCCCAGCGAGACCATTTTTATGGTAAGAACTTTCGAGCTCCTATACATGGTTGGCAAATCTTTTACCAAGAATCAATTTTTTAAAGTCTGGAAATACAGCGAACAAGGTCCAGGATGAGGCAACTCAAATTTTAATTAATGGATTTTGGCTACCGCAATAGTGGATGTGTGAAATGGTGCATTATATTAATAGAACAACACTTCCTTTATTACCAAATGCGGCCTTTTTCCTTAATTGCATCACTTAAAAAATGCTACAATGAGTTAGCATAATACTTTTCTTTTTTGAAGATAATAAACAATATCTCAAGCGATACAAAAAAAAAAAAACAGACGAAATAACCTTGCTGACAAATGGAGCTGTACTCGCCTTCTTCTAACACGATTCTCCCATTTCAGTCCACTGTTTTGGCTGTTCCTTTATTTCACATATGAAGTGGTAGGATCTGTAGCTCATGGACGCAATAACTTGGCTGCATTCCAGACAGCTTTTTCATCTGCTTTTAATTTCATGCAACACCATTTTGTGGATTTTTTTAACCTTTTCTGGAATGATCACCTCAATTTGTCAACCACTACGGTTTTCGTCTTGGCAGGTCCGACCGCATGCTTTTTATACCCTACACCACTATGTGGTTTGGGTATAATGACCTTGTGCTGCTGTTTGTAACTACCAAAAATATTTAAACTAGACTCATATTTTATTATACCGATCGACTCAGAATTACTTTCTGAGTCGATTTTTTGATGTCCGACCGTCCGTCTGTCCGTCCGTCCGTCTGTGTGTGCATGTAAACATTGTAATCAAACAACAGGTTGCAAATATGAATATATTTTGATTAAATTTGGTATATACGTTTTTGTCGGCCATAGGATGAACGGCATTGAAATTGGTAAAATTCAGACCTAAGCTGCATACAAATGACGCCTATGGAATCGACATAAACTGCCATAAGATCCAAATTATCGTACAGATCTCTGTCAAATTGGGTTTGCATGTGTTTGGTATATTCATTAATCAGTAGTCCAAAAACAATCCCTTTAGGACATTTCTTTGTGATAGGCCCCATATAGAGCTGCTTCTCGATCTTCACTTAAATCTATCAAAAAAAAAAAAAAAAAAAAAATACTGCACAGGTTTTTCGTATATATGGTCAGGATCGGTCCAGTTTTCAACCTAGTTCCCATAAAAATATAGCACCCGACATGAACTTTTTCATATCTGCAGCCAAAAAAATTAATAATAATGCCACTCAAATTTGGTTTATGCTTATTTTCTATATTGAATTAGTTGGACCGAAGAGATAGGGTCTCTAAACCACGGTAAAGGGTATCCTATAGTCGGTCTAGACCGACTATAATTTCCTACTTGTTTTTGTTATTAACTAACACTTAGGGGATGCCCCCTGATGAAAATAGGTTATGGGAATAATGAAAGACAGATTAGTGTTTGTGGTTATTTGACTTAAATTTTATTAGATTGTAAGTGTCAGGAAGGCCTGTGCGGGGAGTTTATTCTACATATGACTAGTTCGACTGATAAACTAATTTTCTCTGTAATGCGTTGTCCGCAACTGGGCAATAACCTACTAGAGAAACGGGTAGAGCAAACTGAAACTCGGGCACTTGGAATAAGTTTTCTAATCTCAGAAGAACATTTCACATATTAGTATCTATAGGCCAGTGCTATACAACCCATATTAAGAGGATATTTCAATGAGTCAATAGATTTGGATATCCTTTGTACACGGCCCAGTAGCTCCAAAATAGACTTTGAAAGTCATGTCCATATAAAGGAGTTGTATTCCATCTTCGGTCGGATGTAACTGGTATAGATTTTAAGGAGATCAGAAGGAGTGAAGTAATAAATGCATATTTCGACATCCGAAATACACGTTCCTTCCAACGAACATCACATTCTCATACTCAGAACATCAATACCACCATATGTACAGATGACATATACCACCCATATGTACAGATGACATTCTTGGACCCGAGGCCCTATGGGTCATCAAACAACATTGAGTCTTCTGCGCATAAAAATCAACCCTATTCACTGTAGCTTACACGGAGATTGAAAACAGGTCTTGATTGAGTATGCCATTCACTGTCCGCCTTTTCCCCAACCGGCAAAATGCTTGGCCTACAATTGAAGGAAAATGAATGACAAACGTTGCTTTCATCTGAGCAAAGATTATATAGAATTGAAAGTTTAACTTAGAAAGTCAATCAGAAAGATGAAGAAAAGAGAAGGAGAAAGAACAGAACGTCTAAATTAAGCTGAAACTCATTAGATGACACCCCATCTATAACACCACGTATTGTGCGGTCTCTGAGAAAACTCGATACAAATCGAGATAAGTCAGTGCCGACCCGTGCCACACGCGATCGAACGAATGGATCGACTCCAGCGCTAAAAAATTAGAGCTAACAGGATTATTAGTCTCACCGTTTCTAGGGATTGGTTGAACATTGGAAAACTTCCAGCAAAAGGGAAAGACTCCCGCACGGTACGATAGGCTGAAAAGTTTGACCAATGAACTAGCTAGCGTCGAAGAGCACTGTTCGGGCAATGGTTGATCGCTCTCCGAAAAAAACGTATTTTTCGCTCTCCGAAAAAAACATATTCTTCACCTTCTCTCATTTCGGTCACTCATTATAAGGGTTGGGATAGCAGAACTAGTATTGTTCTTTACTGTTTTAACAAATGACCAAAAGATCTTACTGCATCGAGGAGCAGAAAGAAATTTATTGAGAATAATCAATCGTTCCATTCCACATTCTAAAAAACAGTCGCCATAACATGTCCCGCAGATCGAACTGTCTTCACCTTCTCGCATTTCAGCCCACCCACTATTTTGACTTTGCTTTATTGCGGTGGAACATCGCCAAGCACTCATTGAGGCATCTCAGAGTAAAATCTAGCTCGGATTTAATATTGGTTGAACTAAGACCTTTCAAATAAAAGTATTTAATTACAAATCGGTGCCAAAATTTTCCTTGTTTACAAATTCACTGAGATCGTTTGCTTTTGATGGTCTAAAAAAAATTCTAAACAACGTGGTGTCTTTAAACTGAAAATATATGTTTAATAAAGTTGCCACTTTTCACCAAAGATTTTTTTTTTAAACTTCTATACACCAGGTGGGGTTTTTCTGGTACCGCCCTTATATATTTAAAGGGATTAATCTAACAATGACTTCTTGGCCCTTGTGCGGACAGGTTTTCATGGTACCTATAATAAATACGCATGCTAACTGCTATAATTTGCATAGTTTGGGTATTGATCTCTAGTACAGGTGCATAAATAAAACTTATAGAATTGATAGATCAATTTGATGGAATTGTGCTTAATGGAAGGACTGGTAAGGATGTTCAGGGCGAATACAGCTTTTGTGGTGTTATGGGTAACTCAGTAATAGATTATGGTATTTGTTCTCATTCAATTTTACGAAATACATATTAGAATGCAATTTGTATAAATGGAATTATTTTAACAAATACAAAAATCCCCCACAATAGGCTAATATATGAAAAAAACTTCTTTGCAAATGGATACATCGCTGACAGCTAGACTCCAATCTTTAACAGCTGCCACAATCTATTATCAATTAAAATTTTAAAAAATTGGCTTTACAAAACGTACTTTTGGTTTGATGTCCTTCTTCAGTTAAATATTAAAATTAAGTTAAATATTAAAATAATTTTAAATTATTTTTATAATTTTTAAATAGTATGAAAAATTATTTAAAATCTCTAAATTTTTGGCAACTCTTAAAATTTTAGACTCTTGCAAATCTGACAATTATTTCAATGAACCTAAAATACTCATCATACCTACAACTAGTATGAAGTGTTAGGGCAACAAGTCAATATTTACTTCGAATATTTTGTTTGTTATTGTTGGGAGTTGTTCGAAAATATCACACAAAGTGTTGGTGGTTTTTGTATTGTATTGTTAATTCAATTTAGTTTTATGTATGTTTCATTTGTTAGGAGAGGTCATTTTGTTAAATGCTTTTGGTTGTTTTAAGATCAATTTTGGCGGTTGTTTAAAAATGTCTAAATGAAAGGATCAGCTTGTAAAAGTTCATTTACAAAATATTTGGAAATTCTATTGTAGTAGTGCAGTCATAAATGTTTAAGTTTTCAAATCTCTCTTCATACTTTTAGAGATATTAAGAAAAAATGTTTTTTTCTTTAGCAATAATAACAAGTGCTTTTTTGCTAATTTTATCGCGGTATTTGGTATTCAATTTATTGTCCACTCTAAGAAAAATAATCTTATTTATTTTTTTTCCTTTTTTTTTGTAACTATAACCATTATTGGAAAATAGAATGTGTAATCATGGTGACAATTTTCACAATTTTTGTTCATTTCGTTTTGCTTATCGCAATGCAAACACAACACTTTTGCTTTGTCTGCTTTAGCAACGCCTTTGTAAGTGGTTGTAAACCTAGACCTCGAGATTTACCATAGTACCACAAGAAAATTTGTTAATAGAAAACAAACCATAATACGAATAAAATAACAAAAATTTCTAACAAGAATTATATTGGCTTAGATTGTTAATTCAGGGATAGAGTCTTCTTCTTGCTGCCAATATACAGAACATTGTAGCTAGTTGAGTGTTATTTAAGGAATTCCAGCTATCTTAAGTACGCCTACAAGTACATGTAAATCGACTTTCAATATATTCCATCCATAGCTGCTCAGTGTTATTTTCCTATTTTATAAAAATAAAATAAAATACTAAACTACGCATGTGTAACAATGTTTTAGTTCTTCTTACGTGCGACAAGTAAAGGAATGCAATTTGCTCGCTTGACACTTAAAAATGCAAAGACAATGTTTAAATTGGCACTATTGGTATGATAGTTTTAAGTTAACAAGTTGCTAAAAGTATAGAAAGGAATTTAAGATTTTCAAACTTCAGCTTGCTATGGATAATTTAAGTTAGAAGAAAGCAAGTGTTATTATATGTTTTATTGCCTGTATTTAGGACGAAAAATATTTAAAAAGATACTAGAGGACCCCTGCAGCTCCGCAGCATTATATTATATTATATTAATTTTTATAATATAATACCAAAATTTGCCAAGAGAAGTTAACGTACAGTAACGCCAAAATATGGCAAGAGAATTTAACGTAAGTAAAAGTAAAGTTCATTGTCCACGCATAACTTTCTCAAACCCAACGAATTTGCCAAGAGAAGTTAACGTACAGCATTGCCAAAATATGACAAGATAAGTTAACGTACAGTAAAAGTAAAGTTGATTCTCCACGCATACTTTCCTCAAACCCAACGAATTTAAGCAGTTAATAGCTCAAAAGAAGCAGCTTGATCCACTGAGTGTTCTTAGACCTATGTCAACAGCCTACGTTAATTAGAACTCTAGTTATAGAGGTTTGAGAGAAGAAAAATATTGAAAAAATCTTGAATGCAAAGTTTATTCATAAATTCTTTTTATATATAACATGTATATGTATATAAAAGATATATTTTAGAAAATTAAATAAAGTCTGAAGTTACAGAAACGATGCAAGTAAATATATCGTTATTTAGAAAAGGCGATAATTGACTTCAATAACACTGTACGACAGTCCGAAAATCCTGTATGGTTTCATAACAGTTCTTAATGCCTTCGAAGTGCCTGAATAAGAACTTAATAGTTTTTTGTGCTACAGCACGGCAAGTTCTAACCATCATAAATCAATAGAAAGGGTCGAAGGGGATTAATATAGATGATGACCCGATGATTCGAGAGGAAAATGTTTTCTTTGGGACATATCGGGACCCTTCTTACGTGGGCTTCCTTATTTTTTTTATGATTTTTGTATAAATTTATAGAAATTTTTTTAAATTTTGTTAAATAGAACATGGTTTTTTACATTAAATTCTATTATATGGCTGGTTTCACGCTCAAAATAAAATATTTTACAGGGCCATTTCTTTTTATTTTTTCTTGGCCAAATATCTGCAATTTAACGAAGAGCAACTGATACTCGAAGAAACGGAAGTAAAACCAGAATCGATATAAGACTGAGTTGAGTTTCATAAAACAAATTACTTAAATTTTCGTTGCCAAGACTTATTATTAAAATTAACTTAATATTTGTTAGGCCGAGGGCTAGTCGACGAGAACCTGCTTGCCGCAACCAATAATAGTTTCGTTAAAATTAACATTCTATTAGTTTTTGTAAATGTTTGTTGTGAGATTTATATTAAAATAACACAACTTAATTATACCCTCCACTCAAGTGTGCAGAGGGTATATATAAGTTTGTCATTCCGTTTGTAATAGTTAGAAAAAAAATTTTGAACCCCATAGAATATATATATTTATAATCCTTATAACAACCGGAGTTGGTATAGCGATGTCCGTCTGTCCGTCTGTCCGTTTGTGGAAATCACGATGACGGCATCAATCGGGCAGCTAGGGTGCTCGTTGATATAAAAAATGATTTACTAACATCCTGAGAAGTCTGCTATTTAAAATCGTCCAAATCGGTCAATTAGGGCCCGAGATTTGAATGAAGAACTAAAAAAAGTCTTGAAAAAATATAATTTTCTAAAAAAATATAATTAAAACTAACCCTTGGTAGAAAAATTTAAAAGTTTCCATTGTTTTGGCATCACTAAAAAATTTATTATATCATTTCTGTCATTGCCAAGAGCCTGCCTGCAAAGTTTCAGATCGAATGGGTCACGGGAAAAGGGTTAAAATCGATCCAAAATTTTTTCGACAAGCAGACAATACGAGTTAATATAAAGGGAGTAAAAATTCACCAGCATCTAAAGCAAATAATGCTAAAATACCTAGTTGTCAATAAAAAAAAAAAACAATGTAAATTTAGCAAAAAAAATTTTTATGTATTAATTTATTTAAAGAGAAAAACTCAAAAATAAAGTTTGATGTTGTATTTATACCCTATACCACTATGTGGTTTGGGTATAATGACTTTGTGCTGCTGTTTGTAACAACCAAAAATATTTGACCTAGACCCATCTTTAATTAAACCGAATCAGAATCACTTTCTGAGTTGATTTAACAATGTCCGTCCGTCCGTCCGTCCGTCCGTCCGTCCGTCTGTGTGTCCATGTAAACCTTGTAATCAAACTGCAGGTCGCAAATATGAACATATTTTGATGAAATTTGGTATGTTAGCTTTTGTCGGCCACGGGATAAACGCTATTGAAATTCGTGAGAATCAGTCCATGTTCAGACCTAGCCCCCATACAAATTACCCCTATAAAATCGACATAAATTGCCATAAGATCCAAATTGTCATATAGGTCTTACTCAAATTGTGTTTGTATGCGTTCATTATATCCATTAATGAGTAGTCCAAAAATGATCCCTTTGGCCCTATATAAAGCTGCTTCCCGATCTTCATTTAAATCTATTAAAAAACAAAAATATTGCACTGATTCTTCTCAAATTTTGTTTGTATATATATTTGCAAAATAAAATAGACTTTACCAAATATGATCAGGATCGGTCCATTTTTGGACCTAGTCCCCATATAGATATATCATCCGATATGAACTTTTTTATATCTGCAGCCAAAAAAATTAATAAAAATCCCACTCAAATTTGGTTTTTGCTTATTTTCTAAGTCCAGTTAGTTGGGCCTAAGAGATAGAGTTTCTAAACGCATGGTATAGGGTATCGTATAGTCGGTCTAGACCAACTATAATTTTCTTACTTGTTTTTGTGTGCAATATTTACATATACATAAATACACATATTAAATAATACAAATAATATACATATATTCTATATATATTCTATATATGTATATCCATAATAACTGCATGTTAGAAATAAATCGGTACATTATTTTATTTACATAAAATTCTGCAATATTTTGTTGTGGGGAAAATACATTTCTTTTGCGTTAACAGAGTGTCACTTCATTTTGCTCAGCGTGACTATGCCACAGTAGATGGCGCCACAATTTTTGTTCTAATTAGCTTTGCGATACATAGTAATTTCTATATTAACATGAATGTCAATATTTTCGACTAGATATAATACAGAACAATGTTAAGAGTATACACGGGCTGGTCTTTTATTTCATACGTTTTTTCATTATTCTTTTACAAATATGAACATAAGTTTGGCATATTAACTTTTTGTTGTCTTTACAAAATAGAGTTACCGAGTTCATCAATGAGTTTTTTGCTTTCAAAACAGTTCTACATAGTTATATAGAATTATTATTCTGCTTTACCTACAAAATATCTGATTGCGATTACATCTAATTTTTAAAAATTATTTATAATTACTAAAGCATTATTATTCACATAAATACAAAATTGCACTTTTTAAATTTTCCATTTAAATTTTAGAAAATATCAATTCTAAAAACTGAAATTAAAATTTCAAATTATAAATTAGAAAATATTAATTAAATTTCAGAAAATCATATCAAAACGTCGGAAATAATAATTTTAAATTTAGAAGACATCAATTGCATCTTTAATATATAAATTTTATTCGTTAAACACAAATTGAAATTCCAAAAAAAAAACACCAAATATGTTTACATTTAAAAAATGTTTACATTTAAAAAGAATATTGGCATTCAGGAGATATTAATGGCTTTTCAGTAACTTCTTTTAACGATAGTCGAATCGTTAAAAAAAGAAAATTGCAAAATTATCAGTAAAATTTTTAAAAGATATTCGCTATTGTTAAAATCAGCTGTTGTTGTTATCTAAACGACAACCATTTTTGTGCTGTTTATTCAATCGATGAAAACTTAAATTTTTAGGTTGAAATGTAGTCATACATAAATAAAAATCATAAAATAGTGAAAATATTTTGCTACTATTAAAAAACTTTTTTATATAAATAAAAAAATTAAATAGCATATTCAATTCATTATTTCATTTTCAAATAAATAAACAGAAATATTAGTAAAAAAAATAAAGATATTAAACATAAACATAAAATCATCCTGTCAAACACGAAGTAATTTGTTTTTTCTATTCTTCTTTGTGTTTTTCGCTTATTTTGACAGAGATGCCACTTGTTTACAATTTAAATAAATAGAAAAATAGATTTGTCGACTGTCGTTAAGATGTATGTACTTAGTGAATCATTTAATCCTTAGTGCAAACAACAATAGCTGTCGATGTATTTTGCGATTGTCGGAAAACATTAATTTAAATCCAATGAATTTTGGAAAACCTCAAATGATATTTAAGAATTGCGAACATAAAAATTATTACATAAATAAAAGCAATTTGATGAGAATGTTATTTATATATAAATTTACACAATTTTTTTTGGATGGATATTTGAAGTTTTTCAGAAAATAAAGATATCAAATTATTATACCCTATACCACTATGTGGTTTGGGTATAATGACTTTGTGCTGCTGTTTGTAACTACCAAAAATATTTGACCTAGACCCATCTTTAATTATATCGATCGAATCAGAATCACTATCTGATTCGATTTAACGATGTCCGTCCGTCCGTCCGTCCATCCGTCCGTCTGTGAGTCCATGTAAAGATTGTAATCAAACTGCAGGTCGCAAATATGAATATATTTTTATGAAATTTGGCATATAAGCCTCTGTCGGCCATGGGATGAACGCTATTGAAATTGGTAAGAATCGGTCCATGTTCAGACCTAGCCCCCATACAAATGACCCCTATGAAATCAACATAAATTGCCATAAGATCCAAATTATCATATAAATCTTAGTCAAATTGGGTTTGTATGTATTTATTACATCCATTAATAAGTAGTCCATAAATGATCCCAATTGGACAATTCTCAGTCATAGGCCCCATATAGAGCTGCTTCCCGATTTTCACTTAAGTCTATCAAAAAACAAAAATATTGCGCTGATTCTTCTCAAATTTTGTTTGTATATATTTTTGCAAAATACAAGAGACTTTACCAAACATGGTCAGGATCGGTCCATTTTGGGGAGTAGGCCCCATATAGATATAGCATCCGATATGAACTTTTTCATATCTGCAGCCAAAAAAATTAATAAAAATCCCACTCAAATTTGGTTTATGCTTATTTTCTATATCCACTTAGTTGGGCCTGAGAGATAGGGTTTCTAAACGCGTGGTATAGGGTATCGTATAGTCGGTCTAGACCGACTATAATTTTCTTACTTGTTTTATTTAAAATGTTTGGGACATTTGGTTTTTTGCGTTTGGCATCCCTAATTTAATTATTTATTATTATAAATTTATTCTCTATGTTTTCCAAATATGGCAATATTTTAATAAAAAAGTTGAGAGAGCTTTTTTTTGTTTAATATTTTGTTACTCCATCCGACCTATATGGCTGCAATGAACAAATATTTGGCCAGTTAAAAGAAACTATACAGCCATCTCCAATTAGGACGATTTAATGCGTATAGCCACCCTACACAACCATTATCTTTGCAATGGAGGTTAGGGCGAGCTATTTAATTAGCAAAAACTAAATTAAACGAGAAGTTATGTCATATAACCGGAAACGCATGCATATAGGAAACGCATGCATATAGGTACATAACGTAAATGCATGGCGATCAGTAACCGCGATGACCAAAAAGCAAGCACCGAAATAAATCCGAAATAATAGAAGAGACTTAAACCAACCCAAAGAATTTGCTGAAATAATTTGGTATTAAGTTTAACAAATTTTTTACTTTTTACAATATTTTGTTTACATTTATTATCAATACTCAAACCGAGGTGAAGGGTATCACAGATTCGGCACAGCCGAATTTAACACTCTTACTTGTTTTTTTATAAAAAAGTTCTTTATATTTATGGACTGGCCCAGTTGCAAATTCCAAGGTGGACCATTTCTTCGAACACTTTTTGAACTATAAGAAGCTTTTCAGGCTTGCAAAATACTGGAGGACAATTACTAGTTTCTATGATATGTTGTACTGAATGTTTTGCTTCAGAATGAAAATTATTTTTAGATAAATCGTTATATTCTTGAACTAATAAATAATAGTCCGAAGAAGTTGATTACTAACGTTTATACCTTTACATCGTTGCTTTGATCTGGTGTCTATCAGAGAGTGAGTTGTTCTTGACATCAATAAGAAGACCATAGTGGCTCAAAAAATCTGATCCCAAAATTGGTTTCTGGATATCCGCTATTGTGAAACTCCACTAAAAACAACGATTAAGGCCTAAACCAATGGTAAGAGTTTTGGTTCCAAATGTCTTGATTGGAGTCTGATTACTGTATATAAAATGAGTGAGCTGGGTTGTGGCTTACGTTGCAAAGATGTTACTGGTAAGACAGACAAATCTGATCCCATATCTATTAAAAACCTGGATTTTCAAATAAACAGGCAACAGAGTTCTGGCAGTTCCCATCCGTCACCGAAGATGGGGCGCCATTTAGTTTTCCTGTTGTGTTCGGCTGAAATTGCATGGAAAAACACACTTTTTTGCACGCTCTCCAAATTTAAAATGTTACCAGCATAGAGGTTTTCCTTTTTGTGAAGTAGATTTAGAACGACCTGAGTTAACTTTATACGGGTTTCGGCTACTGGATCTTCCAAGTGATTCAATTTTGTTGTTTTTAATCCTGCTTGAGCGGTTAACTGTTGAGGTCGAAACCATGTTAATTTCAGAATCGGTGCAATCACATATCTTATGAGCCATGGTCACAACTTTTTCTAGCCGATCCTCACTTACAGAGAGAATAGCTTTCATTTGGGAGGGAAGTCAAAATGTCGTCCGAAAACATACCCTGAGCTAAGGAACGCATCTGACTTAGCAATTCCGATGGCTTTCTATCAGCAAGTTCAACATTGGTTAAAAGCTTCCTAAGACGTTTTTCTTCAGAGTCGGAAAAAGAACCAATAATTTTTAGTTTCAATGATACGTACATATTTGTTGTTGGCGGACTGATGATAATATCCTGCAGTTTTTCAAGGATATTGCTCTGAATTGATGCCGCAATGGTGTGAAATATATTTGAGTACTGTGTCACGCCAGCCAATATAAACTGCGATTTCATTTGCTTGAACCAAAGTAAAGGATCGGAACGCCAAAACGGAGGTGGCTTTACAGCAACACGAGAAATTTCCATTGATGGAGTAGATATAATAGTATCCTCTAAATCAGTCATCGCTTTCTATAGTAATCGGTAGAATTTAAATATGGGGTCACCAATTTATTGTGAGATTTATATTAAAATTATATCAGAATTTTATTTTTTTTATAAAAATGTTCTCTAAAAGTCAAATACCGAATGATTTTTATTCCACAAATTTTCTTATTTCTAAAAACTAAAAAGTCTAAGGTAATTTATAAATTTAATAAAATATTTAATTTAACAAGTGATTTAAACGCAAAGTGTTTTCTGACAGCTACATGTTTTATCAGTGTATAAAATTTAATAAAGCGCTGTGATTATATATTAGGTTTTGAAAAAGACAACTTTTAATCTAGTTAAAGCAGAAATTACCAAAGTTTATTGGGAATCTCCACTTTTTCAATAAAAAAAATTCGTCAGCTGAAATTCTTAAAGTGATTAGAGGTGATCATAGTATACATGACTCAAAGTACAGCCCATCAACGTTAAAATCGACGAAGTCTATTTTATTGCACAGCAATCTTAGACCAGCAATTGTCCTATAGGATTTATGTTTGGACTACTAATTATTAGATGTAAGAAACACACGTAAGCTCAAAGTAACAGATATCTATGGGATAACTTAGATCTTATGGCAATTTAAGCGAATCTCATATAGGGACTAGGTCTGAACAAGCACTGATTCTCACCAATTTCATTAGTGTTTGTCCTATTGCCGATTAAAGTTTAAGTAACAAATTTCATCAATAGTGATTCTCAGTCGATCGGTATAATAAAAGGGCTCGGTCGAATATTTATGGTGTTTACAAACATCCGCACAGAGTCATTATACCCTAACCACTTAGCTCTATCGGGTATAACCACTTAGAGTTATAAATTATAGCTATATTATTATAGTATACAATTTTAAAAATAGTATAAGCTGTAACCCGATGCGCTTCACCACACCCATTGTAGCGAAATAAAAAACTGTGATTTTAAACTATGGCAACTTTTGATTTTGGCGATTTTTGATTATAGCAATTTTTTTTTAATCCCGATTTTCAGTTTTGGCAATTTTTGACGTTAGCGATTTTTGTTTTTTTTTTTTTTTTTTTTTTTGGTATTTTTGATTTTTGCGATTTTTGCTTTTTATACGATTTTTAATTTTAGCGATGATTGATTTGGCTATTATTGGCTTCAGCGATTTTTGTGTTTTGCTGTGTTTGATTTTGGCGATTTTTGATGTTGGCGATTTTTCTTATTCGCGATTTTCGGTTTGGCGATTTTTGAATTTGGCGACATTTGTTTTTTGCGATTTCTGATTTGTTCCGATCCCACCCATTTTTTCCGCATTTCTTTCAATTAGTTTAATACGTACACGTACGTAGTTTCCGAACTTTTACTGTCCAGTTATTATATGTTAAAATTAGATCTTTGTGAAATAGTCTTTCAGCGTTTTTATTTTTTTTTTCGTGCAGATGTAACAGATTTTGGGTATATCTCACTTTTCATACACTACACACCAGTGTGGAGAGGGTAAATACTTATAAGTTTGTCATGCCATTTTTAATATTTACAAAAAATCTGGACCCCATAGAATATATATGTTCTTGATCTATATAAGAAACGGAGTTGTTACAGCTATGTTTATGGAATTCACGATCACACCCTAAAAAGGTCCCAAGCTTTTAATATACTTGGTTTAAACACATTTTTGTACAAGTTATTTCAGATAGAGATATTTAAAATTTAACTAAAATTTCCTATAATTCTTAAGCTCTCAAAAGATTGCAAAATATGATTTCTTTCTTTGATTTTGGGCATTCTAACGTCGGCAAGATTAAAATGTATTTCTCTTTGGTCCCTAACGAAGGAACCAGAGGTTATCTCTCTCTATAAGATAAAATAAATATTTTTATAAAAAAAAAACAATAACAGAGTCCAGAAAAAAACACACACTGAATAAAAAAACTCATACATATATGTCAACAAACATAGCGCAGATGAAAAAACACATGTTTTTATTTTCATATCAATTATGTGTGTTTCTAAATTATGTACGGTGCCCAACACAATCATGACTGTGTTTCGTTTTAATATTTCATTACCTACACGAACATTTTTCAACGCGTATTTTTTGTTTCGAACACACATAAACCACACAGATTCGAGTGTAGCTTTATTTTAAAATTGTTTTCTTGCACGTGTACTGCTAAAAAACAGAACATTATCTTCAACGCGTACATCTAAGAATTAAAACATTACCCACTCGTGATCGGAAAAATCGGAAACACCTCTATAATAACGACAACAGTTGTTTCCACCAAATTTAATTGAAAAATCTAAAATAATTCATTAGCAGTTATAAAAAAATAAAAATAAAAGGATAATAATAAAAAAATAAAAAAAATAAATAAAAATGAAAAGATAGTAATAACATAGAAAACAGAGAAATTTTATATGTTGTTTATGACTAAATTTCGTTTTTTCCGATAACGAGTGGGTACAGTTTTAATTTTTAGATATTCGCGTTGAAGAACATGTTCTGCTTTTTTAGCACTACACGTGCAAGAAAACGAACTTCAAATAAAGCTACACTCGAATCTGTGTGGTTTATGTGTGTTCGAAACAAAAAATACGTTATCGCAAAATGTTCGTGTAGACAACGAAATATTAAAACGAAACACAATCATGATTGTGTTGGGCACCGCACAAAATTTAGAAACACACATAATTGGTATGAAAATAAAAATATGTGTTGGCTGCTTTAGAACAAAATATTGTGTGTTTCATGTGTATATTTTCTGAACCTTGAATTATAATTAATATTTTTTTTCTAATGGATTCAATACAGCTGAACTTAAATTCATTCTTATTGTTAATATAAACTGATTTCTGAACAAAACATTGTGTTTTTTCCCTGTTTTAGTTGATTTTTTTTATATATTTGTTTTAATTTCTCGAAATCTATTTGCTGACTGAATAAAACATCTATCTATATACTTAGCAAACTACAACTAACTTTTAACATAAAGACAACAAAAATATTGTATTACTTTCTCTTTTACAATTGCATAATTGTTAGTTTTTATTTTTTTAACAAACACCATTTTAGTGCAGAATGTAAATTTTTTCAAGTGATACAGTGACATTTTCTATATTTTTCAATCCGCTTAATCTAGATTCAACTGCTGCGTAAAATGCTTAACTTCGGTACACTTGTTTATTAACTCTAGACATAAATATTCCCATAAAATATTTAACCCTTTTCTAAAAACGATTTTCACAATTTACGACATCCTCATCTTAAGCCAAACCTTTTAATTATAAATTTCAACTGAGAATAACAAAGAAACAATACAAAAGCTCTATAATTTGTTTTTCTATGAATTATATTTCCTGTTAATTTCACTCAATAATTTCAAAGATAGTTTGTTAACCAAAACATTGATTTTTTATACGAAATTTTATTTGATTAAAGCCGACATATCAAACAGACTGCCTAGATATACAAGCGTAAAATGTAGCAACTTTATTGGTTTGGCGGGCGTACATATTAAATTAATATAAATTGGCGCAGGTAGCTACCATATTATTATTAAGAAAAGCAAAGGAAAAAAGTATCATTTGATGGCGACGTTGATTTTTTGTTCTTCATCGAAATGTTGACTCCTCAGAAAAAAATATATATGAAAAAAATAATGTTATTGATGTGATATTTTTATATTAAAGACATTTCCAAGAAATTTAAATTTAAATCCTTAAAAAAACGAAAATTTCTTTTTACAGAGAGGATTGATATTTATTTTTGATTTGTGATCGTGAAAAAATAAGATAACAGGTAAATTTGTGATAATTTCTAATTTTTGCAAAAGTAAATTAATAATATTCAATATGACTAATAAATGTAACAAAGTTATGAAACTGGTTCAATGTATTTATAATAAACATGACTATAAAGTTTGGTGTTTTTTTTTATAATTTTGAAAATATTCCCATGGTTATAAATAATCTACACAAAAAATTTAAAACCACATAATTAATATTCATAATTCGCGGAATAATTATTATTGTAGCAGAGCGAAGCTTTAATCAAATGAGTTTAAATTAATAAATACATTTCAAACACTCACTCATACAAATTAACAGACATAAAAGATTTTGATTTTTTTTACTGATACGGCTTTGATTAACATGATACAATTTTATCAAAATATAAAAAAGAAATAAATAAATTAAATTGTAATATGGGTCAATACCGACCAGAAAATATACTTCAAGAAAAATTATAATAAATTAAAGGTTAAAATGTTGTCAATTGGAGACCCTATCTTTTAGGTCCAACTAATTAGTTATAGAAAATAAGCATAAACCAAATTTGAGTGTCATTGTTCTTAATTTATTTTCTTACAGATAGAAAAAGTTCATATCGGATGCTGTACTTATATGGGGACTAAGTCGAAAAAAGACCGATCCTAATTATATGTGGTAAGGTCGCTTATATTTTGCAAGATATATACAAACCAAATTTCAGAATCTTATACACTATATTTCATTAAAATATGTTCATATTTGTGACCTGGCATTTGATTACAAGGTTTGCGTGGGCACACAGACGGACGGACGGACAGACAGTCTCGGAAAGTGATTGCGAGTCGATCGGTATAATAAAAGACGTCAAAGGTTTTTGGTAGTTACAACCATCAGCACAAAGTCATAATATAAATAGATAACATTTTAATACTAAACAAGTAAGAGTGTTAAATTTGGCTATACCGAATATTTGATACCTTCCGCCTATTCGGTTCCATTAAATTTAACCATTAAATTCTAATACCATTTATTTTGAAAAATATATTTTTTTTTTCGACCAGTATTTATTACAATTTCTTATGCCGTTTTCTTTTCTGACGAAAAATGTCGCCCTTTTTTTGCCCTGGTTTCGAAAAGTGTATTTTTTTATGTATTCTGAATTAAGACCAACCTTATCTTATACATCAATCGAAAGGTCTCAAAGTCGGGCCCTCGTAAATCACAAAAAATTCCGCCCATTGACTTCTTTCAGGTCATAGTGTGAGAATATTTCCCAATTGTTCCCCATTTTTTAAGAGGATAATAATCAAAATTTTTTGCAGTTATGAACACCGCACTTTGAGACCTTTCGATTGATATATAATATGAGGTTGCTCTTAATTCAAAATATATAAAAAAAATATACTTTACCAAAAAAAGGCAAAAAAAGGGCGACATTTTTTGTCAGAAAAGAAAACGGCATTAGTTATTGTTTTTTTTTTTTTTTTTTTTTTTTTTTTTTTTTTTTTGAAAGTAGTGATGTTTTTATAGAAATAATAAATTTCTTTCTGAAAAATAGCATTTTTTTCTATTATTAAAGTAAAAAACCAATATAGGTGATCCCTTCATGAAAGACTAAAGAGAAATACTTTTTGATGTGTAAACATCTATACGCGCAGGGGGGTAAATTTCTATTTCACAATACAATCGCAATCGATATATTCTTTTCTAAACATTTTCCAATTGTTTTTCAAAAAACATCAATTGTATTTCAGAAAATATCAATTGTATTTCAGAAACCATCAATATAATTTCAGAAAACATCATTTGAATGTCAGAAAACATAAATAGAATTTCAGAAAACATCAATATAATTTCAGAAAACATCATTCGAGTTTCAGAAAATATCAATTGAATTTCAGAAAACATCAATAGAATTTCAGAAAACATTACTTGAATTTCAGAAAACATAAATAAAATTTCAGAAAACATCAATATAATTTCAGAAAACATCATTCGAGTTTCAGAAAACATCAATTGAATTTCAGAAAACATCAATAGAATTTCAGAAAACATCACTTGAATTTCAGAAAACATAAATAGAATTTCAGAAAACATCAATATAATTTCAGAAAACATCATTCGAGTTTCAGAAAACATCAATTGTATTTCAGAAACCATCAACATAATTTCAGAAAACATCAATTGAATTTCAGAAAACATCAATAGAATTTCAGAAAACATCACTTGAATTTCAGAAAACATAAATAAAATTTCAGAAAACATCAATATAATTTCAGAAAACATCATTCGAGTTTCAGAAAACATCAATTGAATTTCAGAAAACATCAATAGAATTTCAGAAAACATCACTTGAATTTCAGAAAACATAAATAGAATTTCAGAAAACATCAATATAATTTCAGAAAACATCATTCGAGTTTCAGAAAACATCAATTGTATTTCAGAAACCATCAACATAATTTCAGAAAACATCATTTGAATTTCAGAAACCATCAATAGAATTTCAGAAAACAGCAATATAATTTCAGAAAACATCATTCGAGTTTCAGAAAACATCATTTGAATTTCAGAAAACATAAATAGAATTTCAGAAAACATCAATAGAATTTCAGAAAACATCATTCGAGTTTCAGAAAACATCAATTAAATTTTAGAAAACATCAATGGAACTTCAGAAAACATCAATTGTATTTTAGAAAACATCAATTGTATTTCAGAAAACATCATTTGAAT
Organism: Cordilura impudica; assembly: GCA_963682025.1. Lineage (NCBI taxonomy): Eukaryota > Metazoa > Arthropoda > Insecta > Diptera > Scathophagidae > Cordilura > Cordilura impudica. Next base: position 70,192,297 of record OY821518.1, on the reverse strand, counting down.
TTCAGAAAACATCAATGGAATTTCAAAAAGCATCATTTGAATTGCTGAAGAATTTAATTGTATTTCAGAAGACATCAATTGAATTTCAGAAAACATCAATTGCATTTCAGAAAACATCAATTGAATTTCAGAAAACAGCATGATCGACTTATTTTTTATGCACTGGAAAATATGATGTTGATGTTTTTTTTAATTATTAGATGTTTACGCATCTCCCTCGTGATCGGACTCACATGATTTTTTTAATGCAACCGGCATACAGTGGACCATTTCTCGAGAAGGGGGGCAAAAATCGATAATTTTTGATTGGATTGGAATTTTGATATGCGGGGTTTTTTTGTTTGGTAGGCTGGACCTTAGCGTTAAAATTTTGTTATAAAACGTAAATATCGCCCGATAAAAAAGAAAGTTATGGGGGTCAAAATACATGTTAATTTTTAGTTGAATTTTGGTATAAAAGTGAAGTGTGAAATGGTTAAATGGTCAGTTAGTTTTACAACTAATACTTTTAAAAATTTCTGAAGTTAAATTTTGTCAGAAAATGACAAACTTTGGCCCCCGTAAACTTTTTAGTCATAATGTTCACAAGGGCCAAAAGTTGGCTTTTTTGGAAAGAACCTGAGTTAAAATATAATTTATTAAGCAGCGAACATAAGAGTTACCTGATATTGGTTCAAGATAAAGAAGTTGGAATGCAAAAAATTCATATGTTTTTACTTTAGTTAAAGATTTTTTTTATTTTCTTTTTAAATATCTCTACATCAGTTTTTATTGTAAATTTATAAATTACATAAATTTTTAAATCAAGAAAAATTTTTAGCTGTATAAAAAAGAGTATAACTTATTGTTCCTTTCTTCTTGTGCTTCTTCAGATAGATCTCCTATTGGTAGCCTGTTGTTTTGAATTATTTGTTCCCCATGCACAGTGGTCAAAAGCGATTAAAAATCTATATCTTTTTTATTTCTTCACCGAAACTTTTGAAACAGGGTACTCGGAGGTTTTTAGGGCCGAATCTTATATCAGATTTAAAAAATTGAAAATGGCGGATCCAACATGGCGGCCAAATTTTTTACTAATGCTCGGATTGGCTTAAAATTTGGTACTCGGGGGTTTTTCGAGTCGCTGAACACGAATCTGATATCACATTTTTAAAATCCAAAATGGCGGATCCAATATTGCGGAAAATTTTTTCTTTATGCTAGGATTGGCTTGAAACTTGGTACTCGGGGGTTTTTGGGGCCGCTGAACACAAACAGTTTTTAAAAATTAAAAATGGGTGAATCCTAAAACACTTATGAGATATTTTTAAAATAACTAAAACATTAAATAACATATTTAAACTAAATTTATTTCATATTTGTATAGATAACAGCTTTTTTTTAACTAAACCAAACTAAACTAATATAAACTAAACAATTAATTCTAAGGCCTCTGGAAGCAACTCGGTGTTATTTTTCTCTTTCTTAATTCTAATACTACTTATTAACGGATCTGAGGATATTAAAAGGTAGTGAAATATGTCTTCATTATTTAATTTCCTTGATACATTTCTGCTATTATTTAGCCTTGCAGATCTAAAAATTTTGTTGGTTGCCTCTTGAGCTTCTTCAGATAATGAACCAATTGCAACTTCCAAATGGTTAATAATATCAGCTCGATGATAAGATAACCATTTATCATATCATTATATTTGTATGATAATAACTAATAATTAACTTAAAAATTTGTATACAAAAAATTGTATGCATGTACATGGCACATTTTAAATTTTGTAAAAATAATTTAGTTAATTTCAAATTTATAGGGCCTAGTTTAAGCATTAATATTATAAAGGGTGATTTTTTAGCTATTATCTTTTTGGCAACACTGATTTAAACAGCTGACGCACGTTTCGTGTATTGTTTCATTGTCCAACATCTTCAGTTTGGTCTATAATTTAACCACGAATCGTCTTACAAACGAACAACGCTTGCAAGTTATTGAATTTTATTATCAAAATGCGTGCTCTGTTAAGAAAGTTCATCGCGTGCTTCTTCCATTTTATGGTCAGTTTAATCGACCCACTGAAGCAGCTATTCGGGCTATCGTGATGCATATTGGAGTGAATATCAGCCAAAAGCATTGGAATACATCCAGAAAAAGTCACAGTTTGGTGCGGTTTATGGGCTGGTGGCATCATTGGACCGTACTTCTTCAAATATGATGCGAATTGTAACGTAACTGTGAATGGTGAGCGCTACCGAGAGATAATATCCAACTTTTTTTTGCCCAAAATGTAAGAGCTTGACTTGCATGACATGTGGATTCAACAAGACGGTGCCACATGCCACACAGCACGCGCAACAATGGACTTATTGAGAGGCGAGTTCGGTGAACATTTTATTTCACGTTCGGGACCGGTCAATTGGCCGCATAAATCGACCGATTTAACGCCTTTAGACTATTTTTTGTGCGGCTATGTTAAAGTTCATGTCTATACAGACAATCCCGCTTCAATTGACGCATTGAAAGACAACATTGAAGCATTTATTCGTGAGATACCGGCTGAAATATTGGAAAGAGTATGCCAAAATTGGACTAAGCGGATGGACCATTTGAGGCGCAGTCACGGTTAACATTTGCATGAAATAATCTTCAAACATTAAATTATATGGACCGTACTATCGATTCAAATAAAGATTTCATGCATGTTTCTGAATTTTATGTGTTTTTTTTTTTGGAAAACTTTCCTACAGCTCTTAAAAAATCACCCTTTATATATAAGGAACTATTGGACTATAAGGAACTATTGGAATTGGTTGTTTTATTCCTTGGCGGTGATTTGGGCGCATATAAGTTTAAACAACTCATACCCATTCACCACGCACGATGGATGTCCAAGGCAATCTACTCGTTGAAAATATTTATGTTCAGAGACCAATTTAAACTGTCAAAGTCACAATTGGATGGAATTCGAGATGTCTGTATATTTATTGTTTGTTTGTACGTAAAAGTCTGGTATAACTGTACTGAAGCTGTCAAAGCGCCGAATCAGGACTTGAACTTTTTGAAAGCTCTTCACTCGTATGCAGACTTAGATGAGAAATTGTCGAAAATAATGGTAACATAGTTTATTAGACATTTGTGGTATCTAGCGGAGGAGGCTATAGCTCTAGCCTTCTTTGATTCAGATGTTTCGTGTGATAAAAAACGAAAAATGTTGGCTATTATGTACATAGAGGATGGAGAAGAAAGCCTTGAAATAAAAGAAAGGGAAGTCAAACTACAAAAACATACTGATGAAGAAACTGGAGAAGATGATGATTGTGGTACCTCTGATGGCTCTGAAGATGTTGAAGGCCCTATCCGTAGTAAGAAAAAAATTGTGCTTAAATTTGCAGAAGTAAATGAACAATTTTTGTCGAATAACTTGAGCGCTTTCGTAACCTCAAAAACTAAAAACTTTTTCCAACGCTTCAACTTGCCGCATGAATTTTTACGATATCCACCGGAAACGTGGCCACAGCGTGAAGATTATCAGCAAGCATTGAAAATTGTCGACAAAATTCACGTTGTAAACGACACCGCCGAGAGAGGTGTGAAAATGATGGAGGACTACAATAAAATATTGCGCAGGAACGAAGAGGAGAAGCAATATTTAATTCCAGTTGTCAGTGATTATCGCAAAAAATATCCGAGTTATGGCAAAAGTAATTTAATTTAAAGCATTAATAATTATGCTATACATAAATAAACCTATTAATAGCATCAATAAACCATTTTATTTTATTGCAATAATTGTATATGAACATTTCCATTTTACTTCAATGGTCTCCGATTTTGATAAAATTTGGTGAGTATGTTTGGAATCGAACGTATATTTAATAAACATTTTTTTCCATTTTATTTATTTTATTTTATAAAATATCAGAACCCCAAAACTCTCACTATTTTTACACAAAAAGAATTTTTCAAATGTCTCTTACACAACAAGTTATTGCATTCTGAATGATGTCCTAACAACTAATTTTACAATATTTCAAAGATTGCCACAGTTTTCAAAAAAAAAAAAATGTTTTGGAAATATGCGTTCGATTCCAAGCACACTCACCAAATTTTATCAAAATCGGAGACCATAGAAATAATTCTCGTTTTTTTTCTATTTTGGTACATTTTCGTGGATTTTTTTTTTTTTTTTGTATGGGAACCCCCTTAAGGGTTGGAGATAGAGGGTAAGTTTGTTCTAGAGAAATATTTGGGATATAAAAATAATGGGGGTCGCTCTTACTTTTTACCTCCATAGGGGTGACCCCCGAGTAGTTATAAGCTTCTTTTTATAAATTTTGCTCGTTCTCACGAACTTTAACCCTCGTGCAGCACGCGAATTTTCAACCGATCGAGCCCAAATTTTTGGCAAAATTTTTTTTCTCCTAACCTCACACAAAAATGACCTGCGTGTTTGGAACAGATGAGTTTTAAATTTGCCCATACATTGAAGCGCCACCTTAATATATATAACGGGTGATTTTTTTGAGGTTAGGATTTTCATGCATTAGTATTTGACAGATCACGTGGGATTTCAGACATGGTGTCAAAGAGAAAGATGCTCAGTATGCTTTGACATTTCATCATGAATAGACTTACTAACGAGCAACGCTTGCAAATCATTGAATTTTATTACCAAAATCAGTGTTCGGTTCGAAATGTGTTTCGCGCTTTACGTCCGATTTATGGTCTACATAATCGACCAAGTGAGTAAACAATTAATGCGATTGTGACCAAGTTTCGCACTCAGTTTACTTTATTGGACATTAAACCAACCACACGAATGCGTACAGTGCATACAGAAGAGAATATTGCGTCTGTTTCTGAGAGTGTTACTGAAGACCGTGAAATGTCGATTCGTCGCCGTTCGCAGCAATTGGGTTTGTGTTATTCGACCACATGGAAGATTTTACGCAAAGATCTTGGTGTAAAACCGTATAAAATACAGCTCGTGCAAGAACTGAAGCCGAACGATCTGCCACAACGTCTAATTTTCAGTGAATGGGCCCTAGAAAAGTTGGCAGAAAATCCGCTTTTTTATCGACAAATTTTGTTCAGCGATGAGGCTCATTTCTGGTTGAATGGCTTCGTAAATAAGCAAAATTGCCGTATTTGGAGTGAAGAGCAACCAGAAGCCGTTCAAGAACTGCCCATGCATCCCGAAAAATGCACTGTTTGGTGTGGTTTGTACGCTGGTGGAATCATTGGACCGTATTTTTTCAAAGATGCTGTTGGACGCAACGTTACGGTGAATGGCGATCGCTATCGTTCGATGCTAACAAACTTTTTGTTGCCAAAAATGGAAGAACTGAACTTGGTTGACATGTGGTTTCAACAAGATGGCGCTACATGCCACACAGCTCGCGATTCTATGGCCATTTTGAGGGAAAACTTCGGAGAACAATTCATCTCAAGAAATGGACCGGTAAGTTGGCCACCAAGATCATGCGATTTGACGCCTTTAGACTATTTTTTGTGGGGCTACGTCAAGTCCAAAGTCTACAGAAATAAGCCAGCAACTATTCCAGCTTTGGAAGACAACATTTCCGAAGAAATTCGGGCTATTCCGGCCGAAATGCTCGAAAAAGTTGCCCAAAATTGGACTTTCCGAATGGACCACCTAAGACGCAGCCGCGGTCAACATTTAAATGAAATTATCTTCAAAAAGTAAATGTCATGGACCAATCTAACGTTTCAAATAAAGAACCGATGAGATTTTGCAAATTTTATGCGTTTTTTTTTTTAAAAAAGTTATCAAGCTCTTAAAAAATCACCCGTTATATATGTATATAAATTAAATTAAAATTAACCGAATTTTTTTCACCAAAATTTCAAATTTGTTATGTACGTGCAGGCACCAAAACGGATCGATAGCCCTTTCAAATATCTTTGATTTTATATACAGTATGCACATATTCATTTAAAAGTTATGTACAAAAAGTTAAAAAACGAAAAACATCCATTTTCGTATGCCTTATATCATGAAGAACTTTTTAAACCGTTTGAAAAACTTCCCTATTGAGATCGTATGAATTTTTTTAAAATTCACTTATAAATAGGGTTCCTTAAAAATGCTCTGCATTAAAAGTTGCGTAATATTGCACTTAGGTAAAAGCATATTTTGTTTAGGAGCCTTAGGTGTATTAAATACCGTTTATAGCTAAGCGGTTGAGAGCCGCTATTTTTTTTTGGCAGCGTATGCATAGGTCAATTTCATTTTTATTTTTTTTTTTAAACCTATTTTTTTTGCCACTCAAATGCCCCAGAAATTACATGGTGTGATTAAAAAAAATATATGTTTTTTATAACTGTAAAGTTATAAAACAAAATCATCGAAAAAAGTAGGGTTTGCCTATTTAGTTTCCAAGTATAAAAAATTCCGACTTTTTAGTTTGAAATTTTTTTAAAAACATTTCAACTTTGGTCCATTATAGCATAAAAAATAGATATTTTACAACCCAGAAAATGCTCAAAACGTCTTATCTAATGTATTGTCTGTCGATAACTTCAAAAAAAAATTAAAAGAATTATTAAAAAAAAATTAATTTTGAGCGCTTTTGACGACTGTGCCATGGTACAAAATTTTGTGAACTGTGGATGGCATATAGCTGTTTTATTGGCGCACTCTCCAAATTTTTTTGCATTTATCTTTCTGCTGCATGTTAAAACTTGTAATATGATTTTGAATCGTCTTATTAATTCATGATCTACACCTGCGATATATGCTGCAGTCTCTGGATCGGGAAAGAATCTCCTTGCAGTATTTCCATCATTTGAGTTTCCGTCTCCTTGATTTGGTTGGTCGATTATGAGGCCTAATTGGAGATATTCTTCTTCAATTTGTTTTTTTTTTTAATTTTCTTTGTTTTTTCTCACTGTTTCGCCTAACGGACCAAATTCCAAATCATAACCCAATTTGAGAATATGCTCCATAAAACGTATAGCATTAATAGGGAACATTCGAAACTCGCAAGATTCCTTAACCTATCGTTTTGCGGTGAGAGTTGGCTTAATTGACTTGATGTCTTCTGGCATATAATTAAGCTTAAAGATGACTTTATTTCGGTTAAAGCTTGTGCAACTTTTCCATCAATCATTGTGAGACACATTTTAAAATTTTTTTCATTGTCTTTTTAGCCACTTTGTCAGGTATTTAAACTATATAACTAAAGTTCCGACTATTAATGTTTTTGAAAAATACGTATGTAAATATACCTGCCAAAATAAAAAAGATTTTACCCATTAATATAATTTAACAATTAAGCGAATTATGTCTCAACCCTTTTTTATAACAATATAACAACTCGTGTCAACTCTACCGTTTCCTTTTTCTGTCAGTATAAAAAACAAAGGAACTCACGAAAAAAAATACACCGGTGCGACCTACTTCTGTATTCATAACACACAAACGGACGGACGGACATTGGACGGACACAGAAAGTGATTTTGAGTCGATCCGTATATAAAAGATGGTATAGGTCAAATATTTTCGGTAGTTACAAACATCAGGGCAACTTCAGGAAAACTTTTGTATTCATAAATTTTGTATAAAATATCTGACCTTGCGTCGAAACAATTTGTTGTGAAATAATAATAATTATAATAGCAATATATTATAAGAATAGAATAACATAAAATAATATAATGGTAGAATAAGTATAACATAAATAAATAATATAATAATTTACAGACACTTTTTCTTGAGTGGAAGTGATCGGTCAAACGTTAATATTTGGAAATTGTAAAACAGTGGCTTTACGGGGATGCGTACCAGTTGGTGAGGTTACGTACTTTTACGTCAGTGGATGAGTTGTTGGCAATTGTAAAGTCAACATACTTAGGTCGCTTGACTCGGTGCTAAGGGAGCTATATGAAGCCTGTCAAAGGAGGGATGAGGATGTGAGACAGTTTGCTAAGCGTCTTCAGACATTAGCAGCAACAGCTCATGCCATACTAGATGAAAACTATAAAGGGAGAAAGGACGAGATAATGACTATTGAGATAGAAAGGTAAAATCAGCATTCACATCTGGCCTGAGGGACCCAATGTTGCGTGGTGGGATGTTGGCAAGCAGCTCATGTAAGTTGGACGATCTCTTGATTGAAGCACTGGCGGCTCAAGCAACTCTTAGGCGGGCGGATGATCCTCCGTTAAGGGGTGTAAACTTTAACGAGGAGTACACCCGCGAGGATCCAGTGTCGGGTCTCGTGGCAGCCGTAGAACAGTTGTTGCGCAGGACGGAGGCAGATAAGGCAGCTCCGCTCAACAATGCTGGGTCAAGTGGTACGGCATACAATAATGCTGGGTCAAGTGGTACGGCATACAATAATGCTGGGTCAAGTGGCAATGCATACAAAGCACCGCCCTGTTCGTTCTGTCAACGGGCGGGACACACTCGTGATGTATGCTGGACGAGGAAAAATACCCCATATTGTGTTGAATGTAGAATATACGGCCATGAGCCAGGTAGGAGCTGTGGTAGGGGACCCTCGATGATGGAGAGAGGGCAACCTGGAGGTTCGAGACCAAAAGGGAAATGCTATAATTGCGGCAAGGAGGGACATTTTGGTAGGCAATGTATACAGGGGAGAAATGTGTCGGGAAACGGGCAGACTCGATCACGCGAAAGTCTAATACCGTTGGTAACATCGGAATCTGCGGAGGCGGCTGAGGTAGGACCCATTGCGGGGTCGGGTATGAATATAGGGGGGATTTCAGCTAGGTGTAGTTACGCAGATTCGGTGTTTCTAAGATTGCCATGTGCTTGGCAAAGACGGGGTGTCTGAATTTATTAGTGGATACAGGGGCAGACACCAGCCTGGTAAAGCACAGCAGTCTTACGGGGGATATTAGTGTGGACGGGATCGTGGTAAAGGACCTGCGAGGAGCATTCGGACGATTCTCCAGAACTATAGGGTTAGTCAGGATTAAGCATTCGGACATCGCCGAATTGGGGTTCGATATGCATTGTGTGGATAAGCATGATAATTTGCCGGGTGATGGTATTTTAGTTCGCGATAATCTATGGGGACGCTCCGTCACTGATAAGATTAATCTTTCTCTGAAACTGTACTCGAATGGAGGTGAGTGGAACTTACCTCTGGTTTCTTTGCGGGAGGCCATGGGTTCCGGGGCAGTAAATATTGTGGAGAAAACCATAGTGGCGAAGGCTAGGACAGTGTCTATTGCAACCATGGGGATCAATACTAAACATACTACAGTGGTCGTGGAGAAGCAGGAATTGTCGCCAGCAGATAAAAACTAGAGGCCGCCCTGTCTAACTGGTACGGAATCTGGTTTTGTTTGTTTTCCTTTTTCTTTCCCTACAGCTACATTGGTGCCGTTTGGGCGCCGTTTAAAGGCGATTGCCAGCGCTAAAACATAATAGGCGAAGCCGCGTAGGGTCAGATAGGGACCACAACAAATTGTTCTGGTGCACACGGGCGGAAACTGGCGGGTATACAATGAGGTATAGGAGTTTAGGGGAGGGTTTGGACACTACAGAAGTGTGCAAGATTTTTTTGATGGCTTTTGATGAGCAGGAGTTATGCTCTATTAAGTAGGAGATTTTTGAGAAATTTAGACTTTTAAAAAAAAAGTTTTTTTTCTTTTAAAACAAAAAAGTTACAGCCATTTAAAAATTAAAATTTACAAAGAAATTTTTAATTTTAGCAAAATACTGAGAAAGTCCATTTTCGAAGACCCTGTTCGCTGTGATGTAGTTGAAATATAGTTGGCTCCAGAGGTTCACTGGTATTTACTTTCAAATATATAATATAACTTTAAAATCGGTAAACACAAGAAAAATGATTTTTGCCCGCCTTCTCAAAATATGGTCCACAGTGAAGCGTTAGAACACGCAAAGTCAAAGTAAGAGATCATACTTTGCAATGTTTTGTGAACTTAAAAATTATGCGTTATTTCAAAAAAGAAAGTTTCAAGTTAGTCTTGACTAATGCAATATGTTTATTAAAAATTACAAAGATAGATATAATACAAAAATGCTACAAAAAGAAGTAAGAATTTGGTTAACCATATACTAATAGTTTTGGAAAAGCAAAAGTTTCTTAAACAATGGAAGTCATCTTTACATGCTGAGATGAATATATATTTGCGAACAGTTAAACAATTTTAAGCATTTAGATAAACATTTCATTGGATACTTATATCCTAATTTTACAAAAAAAATTAAGACAAAACAGTAAAGTCCATAACATTGGAACAACCCGAGTGCTCAAAACCAAATATTGTAAAAGCTCTAAAAAAAAATGTGTATATAATTGTACGCTACACCACTATGCGGTCAGATTAAAATGGATTTGTGCTGATGTTTGTAACTACCACAAGTAATTCACCTAGACCAATCTTTTATTGTATCGAATCCGAATCACTTTCTGAGTCGATTTAGCGATGTCTGTGTGTCCACGTAAACACTGTATTCAAATTACAGGTCGCAAATATGAATTTTGATGAAATCTAATGTAATGCCTATATCGATCATGGGTGAACGCTATTGAAATTGGTGAAAATCGGTGCATGTTCAGACCTATGGGATCGACTTAAATTGCCATATAAAAATTATCATTAGGTTTGTGCGTATTTGTTACATACATTTATCACTAGTCCAAAAATAAATCATATAGGACAATTCTTAGTTATAACTCCTATATAAAGTTGATTCCCGATCTTCATAGAGACCAACGCGCTTCTTAATGATCGACAGTATGGCTTACGTATAAATCGTTCTACGGGAGACCTGTTAGTTCTACTTCCTGTTAGCTCTACTTTCAGTTCACAATTTTGGTGAAACTAAAGCGGTTACTCTAGATATTTCGAAGGCATTCGATAGCGTGTGCCACGGTATATTTATATCAAAGCTTATTGCATTTGTGGTGGTCATCGATTTCTCTCGATTTATATCGAGTTTTCTCAGAAGCTGCTCAATATGTGTTTTTATGGCTTTGAAGCTCCTATTCATATACAGGAGTAGTATTCTATTTTCGGTCGGATATAAGTGGTATAGATTTTAAGGGGACCAGAAGGAATGAAGTAATGTTTGCACCGTTTTAGGAAACCAAGACAATGCTTCTTTCGACACTTGTAAAACATGCTCGTTCCAACGAACATCACATTGAATTCTCATGCCCAGAACATCAAAAATATAAGATGACATTGTTGAATCCATGGCCCTATGGGTCAACATACAACATTGAGTCTTCAGCGCATTAAAATCAACCCTAATCGCTTTATCACACTCGTAGATTGTTAACAGGTCTTGATTGAGTGTGTCATTCATTGTCCGCCTTTTGCCCCCAAACTCTAAGAGGTTTGGCCTATAATTAAACGAAAATGAATGACAATGCGAAACAGTATTCGGAGTTAAAAGTTTGACCAAGAAGGTCGTTCAGAATGATAAGGAAAAGAGAAGGAGGGACAACGGAAACTTGGGGGTACCCCTCAATTAAGCTGAAATTCATTAGATGAGACCCCATCAATAACAACATGTATTATTTGTAGAAAACTATTTTATTTATATTTGCCGATTTTTGATTTTGTCAATTTTTGTTCTTGCGATTTTAGATTTATGCGATTTTTGACCTTGGCGATTATTGTTTTTTTGATTTTGGCTATTTTCGGTTTTAGCCATTTTTGATTTTGGCGATTTTCGTTAATCATGATTTTCTTTTTTTTTGCCGATTTTTGTGGCTTTTTGTTATTCGCGATTTTCGCTTTTGGCAATTTTTGATTTAAGAGATTTGTGATTGTAGCGATTTTTGATATTCACGATTTTCGGTTTTGACAATTTTTGACTTTGGCGATTTTTTTGTTTTTTGGCGATTTGGTTTTTTGTGATTTTTTATTTAGGCGTTTTTAGCTTTAAGCGATTTTTGTTTTTAGCGATTTTGGGCTTTTGCGATTTTTGATTTTTCCAATCTTTTTGGTGATTTTGTTATTTGCGATTATTTTTTTTTAATTTTTGTTATTCGCGATTTTCGCTTCTGGCGTCTTTTGTTTTTGGAGGTGTTTGTTATTCGCGATTTTCGGTGCTGTCGATTTTTGACTTAAACGATTTTTAATTTTTTCTGATTTTTGATTTTGGAGATTTTTGTATTTTGCGATTTTGTTTTTTGCGATTTTTGTTACTCGTGATTTTCGGTTTTGACAATTTTTGATTTTGGAGATTCCGTCCATATTTTCCACGACTACACACATTGGTAACTAATGTACTTGTGAAAAGTTCGAAGACTTTCTTTATCATAGTACTTCGTATTTTTTTGTATTGGAGGTGCCACGCCCATGGGTAAATCCAGCACATTTTTTGAACGACTCTTCAAATTGGTTTAATATGTATATCGGTTTTCTCTATATTATTTTAAGCAATAGCTAGAAAACTAACACAAGTTTGAAAGAAGATTAAAGATTTTTTTCACAATGATAAAGTTCTCCATTCAAAAGAATATCGTGATTCTTTGCCTTTTAAAATTTCATAATTTTATTTTTGTCAGCAATTTTATTCCACAGTGTAGATTTTTTACTCCAAGTGTTCTTTGCCTAACTCCTTTCAATTCACATAGCGTTGACTTACCCCCAAACCAGGTTTCTTTGTACTATTATGCTCCACTGTCTTAGACAAAGACTTTTCAAATCCCACAGTCCTAAAATGACGAACAATACAACTTATTGTGGTGGACGAATTTCTTTCATAAAACTAGCAAATAGTTTTATGACGGATTTATTGATGGAGTGACCTTTCGAATTGTCATGTATCAGAAAACATTGAGGTTCTTAGCATTTTAGAATTGTCAAAGAATATTTTTGTAGCACTTTTTTTTAGCCATATGTTGAGAGCAATCAATATTCAATACATTGTATCTTATGGAATGGCGAAATTTGAGATAAGTATTTTGATAGCGAAGTAGTCAAATCCAATAAAAGGCATGTTCATTAATGGATCTACCTCATAAAATTAATATAAATACAAACAGTAACCAGAGTAGAGTGCAAAATAAAATGTTTGAAACAAATCTAACTATAACACCAACAACAAAAGACCTTAAATGTAATCAGATATGTACAAGACCTGTAGTTTCAACAGGAGAAGATAACTAGATCTGATCTTTTTTTTTTTTTGTTGTTGCTGCTTGCTTCATGTGAGTTTAAAACTATCAAATATATCACATATCTTCATTTCTTTGTAGACCTGGCTAAATCATTTGATGATCTGTGATGTTATATGTGATCTAAAACTGACTGACTCTCCATTTAGGTAGCGGCAAAGCTTTTGATATTTTTTTTTTCATAATTTTTTTGGTATATCAAAGCGCCATTTAATATTAGCATCATGTTGTTTGATGAAATCAAGACAAAAAACTTTGTTTTTTTTTAACCTGAAAAGAAATCATCAGCATCAATAAGGCAACGAAAAAAGTAGACAAAAAAAAAAACATTTATATACGAGCCGCAAAATGTTCATCATTAAATTAAAATGAAATTTAAACAATTCAAGGTTTTCTTTGTATGGGGATGATGATTTTAAATGAAATAAATGTTTTTATACACATATTTAGGTATAAGTAACCTTGTTGAGCAGCAGTAGGTACAATTATATTGTTGTTGTTGTTTTTTTTTTTTTTTTTTTGTTAAAAACAAAGAAATTTCAAAAGAATTAAATAATGAGCATGTCAGTCATTATGACTGGTGCAATCAAGATTATAAAGCGAACAGGTTGATAATTTTTAAAAGCTGTTAATATGATCACTGATCGTTGAATCGAGATAAAATCAAAGGAAATGTGAGAAAAAATCTTTACGAAAAAATCAAAAAGAAAAAACGATTTTTTTTGTTTTGCTTTTGAATGTGTTTAAATTCCAAAGTTAATTTAACAAATTTTTTAAAATTAATAATTTCAAATTCCTTCAAAGCCGAAACTTATTCAAAAATCCTATAAGGGTATAACTGCAGGAACCAATTCAAATAAATATGTACATTAGGGTGGCCCTTAAAAAGAAGTGTTCAAACTCTCGGTCTCATCCCCTAGAAATATCCGAATAGCAAAAAAAAACTGAGAAATAAGAAGTTTTGGAACAGTCAAAAAAAAATCTAGAGGTGCCTCTTTTTTTCAGATTTTACGAAAATTTCGCTCTATAGTTAAATTTTCTCGACAGGCTGTTATATGAATTGATTTCAGTACTAAATTATCTCTTCAAGAAGCTATATACCTTCAAAATCGAATCGAAACTCGCCAAGAAATATGAAATGCTCCAGACCACTTTTGTGCCAAAAAAAAAAAAACTAGGTTGTGAAATTTGGCGGAATTTTTTAAACTTTAACAAATTAATTAAAGTCATAATTTTTTTCGTCACTATATTTAGGACCACTCAGACATTAAATATTGTTTTATTACCACGTTTTCAACCTATTGCGAAATGAGACCAAAATTGAAAATTTGTTTTCTTTTCTTAAGTTTTAAAAAATTTTCTTAAACAAAATTTCAAAAAATGGATCTGACACTTTAAAGTTTTGCTAAATATTTGTGGTTTTCTGGAATAACCGCGTATGTCAATTTTTGTCAGTTTTGAGTTAACGAGTTATTTTTTAATGCTCTTTACATGTGTTAATTTTTTTTTTTTTTTTAATATTGACCATTTCTGAGTTTTTTCTTTAAATAACGACGTAACTTAAATGTTTATTAAATTAATTTACAGCACTATCGACGTATGTCAACCTACGTTTTATCGCAGACAAATAATTTTCTCAGAAAACGACACATAGCGACATACGTTGTTAGTAATGAAAAAAATGCTAAATAATTTTGGATTAGTTTTCAGTTTATAACCACTTGTAAAAACTTGTGTGTTTATTTGTGTTATTTTTTGTGACTATTATTCTTGATACGTTGTTATATTCTCATCCTAAGGCCCGTTAACTTTTTGCTGACGAACAAAAAAAAATCCATTTTTCAAGCAACAACAACTTATGTCTACATGGGTGGTTGCATTGGTAGGTTTCTTTTTCAAAGAGAACTACGTTTGTCGACATAAGTTGTTTTATCTGCACACACTTTAAGTGTAATTTACATATTGTTTTTTCGTCCTTCTTTAGGATCTATTCCTCTTAAGATTTTTGACTCAAAATTTTTTATAAAGTATTTATTACCTATATCTACAGGACTGTTAAATAAAAAGCTCTAAAATCTTTATATCGAGCCCATAATTTCAAATATAACGTTTTTTGGCTCCCCTGAATATTTTGGTTTTATGACATACGCGGTTATTCTAGAAAACCACAGATATATGTTAGAGGATTAATTGTGTGAATTTTTAAGTAAATTCCTCTACCAGAATTTTTAAAAAAAAAAATTTTTTTTTGCGGGTTTCGAGAAAAATTAGTTTTTTGTGAAATATTCAGTAAATGTACTCTTCCTTGATGCTTTGTATCAAAAATTTATCAGTTTTCTATTTTTAAATGTTATATTTTATCTTAATAGCCTAGGGTTACGGAAAAAAATTATATGACCCCATTATCCCTTTTAAAACATTTTTTTCTCCTCCATATAATGACCCTAATGTACATGAGAATTTTTGTGATAAATTGATTAAAAGAAAATCTTAGAAATTAAATAAGAAAAGCTGGACCGTTAATATTGTTAATTTGTACATTTCTTTTTCAATAAACAATTAAAAAAATATTTCAAATTAAATGTTACGACTGTAAAAAAGTCCTTAAAATCTTAAACGATAACATAATATATGAAGTCATATAAATCCCAAAGTCATTCCACATGACCACCAACCACTACTAAATAACAAATAAATATATTCACATGGCATGTTGCACCTTAGTAAATGAACTTATAATTTAGTCTTAATCTAATACTAATCAAAAAGAAACTACCGCATGCACAACATTTAAATTAGAATCATTTTAAACAGATTAATTTGAAACGGTTCATTTTCCACAATAACAAAATCAGAAAAATATCCGTTTCGATCGATTTAATAGAGCAACCGTAAAACACAGCGCCTCACACACTGATTACAACAAAGAGACAACAAGTTTCTCAAAGTTGGCGTTTAAATCTAAATCTACCAAAATATATCGACACTTTTTACACAGTGGCGGCAAAGTGGCGGTATTGATCAAATAAAACTCATTTAAATCAAACAGAATGCACAGCAGCAATTAAAATAATAAATTTAATAAATTAATATTGTCACTCCCCGAAATGTTGTTCGTTGGTTAGAATCTTCATTTCAAGCTACACTTCACAGAGGCCTAGTTTTGGGTGGAGTTTTGATTTGAAACAAATATGTGTACATATATACATAAATATATATATATTTTAATTTCTAAACTAATGTCGATGATGTTGATCCAACACTAAGCGGAGATTATACTGGTGTAAATTTGATCTTAATCAAATAATTTGCATAATTTTTATTAGTAGTGTATTTTCATTTAATTTCTTTGCCTTAATTTAAGATTTTATGTATATATGAGGTAATCCATACAAAAAGCGACACAATGTGCTTCAAAATAGGAAGTAATTAGGTAAATGGCATCGATATAAATGTATCAAGGCTTAAGCCATTAATTTATACTAGAAGATTCCGGCTCTCGAAATTCGAGTGCAAATTCTAGAGAATTTTATTTTTTAATTTAATAAATTATTTTATTTTAGGGTCAAAGGTGTGCTAATCAAATTCAGCCAATTCACAGTTCAACACTTTTTAAATATCGATTGCTTTATTGCTTTATGTCCAAAAATATTTTTCAATTTAACGCAATTATTGTTGTGAATGAAGAAAACAAACTAATTTTTTTATTCGCAAACACATTAACAAATTTAATAAACACGCATTGTACAATTTTATGTATGTGAGCAGCAACTTCAAAAGCATGTTACTAAAAAAAGTAAAAATCTGTAAATCTGGTGGACAGCTAAAAATAAATACCTTTCAAATGAGAAATAAATCGGCAAAAACAAAAATCGCCTAAAACAAAAAATGCCAGAACCGAAAATCGCGAATAAGAAAATAGCGAACAACAAAATCGCCAAAATCAAAAATCGCCAAAACGGAAAATCGGGTAACAAAAATCGCCAAAATAAAAACCGCCACAGAGAAAAACAAAAAACGCTAAAGCTAAAAATCGATAAAATTGAAACATCGCTAAAGTCAAAAATCGCCAAAAATCAAAAATAGCAAAAAAAAAAAAAAAAAAACAAAAGTCTCCAAATTCAAAAATCGATAAAACCGAGAATCGCAAATAACAAAAATGGCCAAAATCAAAAATTGATAAAACCTAAAATCGCGAAAATCAATAATCGCCAAAATCAAAAATTGCCCAAATCTAAAATGGTAAAAACAAAAATCGACAAAATCAAAAATGGCAAAAAAAAAATTGTTTCTGCAAAAACTATATTCCCAGTTCTTTTATTTCTTTACGATGGGCATAGCGAGGTGCATCGGGTTACTGCTAGTACGTTATATAAATTCAGTTCAAATACGATGGCATGTTCTTGAAACGTTGTTATTTGAATAAGAGTGAATTTAAAATCACATGAAATTGAAATTTTGGGTTTCTTGAAACCACTTTTTTTATTTATTTAATGGAAACATATGTTTGAGTTAAGAACATATGTTACCTAGAAACCGAGGTGCCATATGCTTTTTATTCAGTTTCACAAAAAACTTTTAAGTATTTTGTGCATGTTTTTTCTTAAGTTTATAGAAAAAGTATAAAGAAAAATATTTTCTTTTAATATAACAACTTATTTGTTCGTTTAATTGTTTCTGTTCTTCAATTTCATTCAAATAAAAATTAATTGTTTATTTCTAAAAAGTTAGGCATCACCAAAAAAAATTTCGATATTCAAATAAATTGGATTTGACTGGCATCACTACTGTTTCGAACATATGTAAAAAAAATAAAAATATGTGATTTGATGAAAAATTTTTTTTAAATTCCTTTATTTGCAATAATTAGTGCATAAAAAATCTATGTTATAATTGAAAAAAATATAATGGAAAATAGATTATATAAATAAAAAGTTTTTATTATAGTTTGAGAACAGCATCATCGCAAAAAGTGTGTTTTATTAACATCGACCACTTATTACGAGTTTTTTTTTAAATCAGCGCAAAATGTAGACGTTTTTTGAAATCGTTTTTTTTTTTTCATAAAATTAATGTCTAATTTTTTAAAATAATGCCAAGGTTCACTAATAAACATGTTAGAGTTTAAATATCAATTAGTTTTTTTTTATCTCTTAAGACCTGCTAAGTAGAAAAAAAGGGCATTTGTTTTGATTTCACAAAGCCTTTTCTATGTGAATTAAAAATATTCTTATTGAAATTAGAGAACAGCAAAAAACTCGTAGATTTAAGATTTTTTCATTTACGACTGTTTTTTTGTGATAGTGGTTTCAAGAACAGGGGTGATAGACTGTATTCATAAGGCACGAAAAGCACTTAAAGTAAAATGACAAGCACCAATTTGGCGTTTTTTTGAAAAAGATGCTAAATAAAAAAATGCGCTTTTTGGTGGTATGAAAAGTGACAAGTTGGCATCGCTATCGGACTGTATTTCTTCGCTGGGTTTTTTTTTTTTTGCGATTTTCACTTATTTATCTTAAAGCTCAAATCAAAATGTACGTCACAGGATCCATAAAAGACAATTTCAGGCATATGACTGAACCCATGATAAATTGATTAGCGCTTACATACTCACCCCATCTGGATCCCAAGAATACCATTAATTTTTCTTTGGAAGGATCAGTACACATGAAAAAGATAAATTTATGTAAATTTTTTGATTTCCTAAAATACTATTAAAAAAAAAAACCTGCTGAAGATTTCCAAACAAAATTTTCAAACGATATGGAATATAATTTTTTGTGGTCAATCAAGTCGTCGTAAAAAATTATTTTAACAAATGTAAAACTTTTAAATATTGTTATCCATATACAAATAAATTCTTAATAAATATAAAAATATAAGCCCCCATGATTACTGCTTTTTTTTATCTACATATATATGACCTTCACCGAGAAAAGGGACCTAGTGTGCCAAAAACGGGTTGTGTCATAAACGGTGGATTTTGGTACCTATAACGGTTTAGAAACTTTAAATGCGTTTTTTTCTCAAAACTTAATTTTCTCGGAGAAGGTCACATATGTATATATACCAAACTTATTTTCTTTCAATATATCCTTCTTAAAACCGGTCAGTTGGTGTGGATCACCTCATATGTATACAAAATTTTAATTTAATTACTTTGGGGTTGATTACTGAAACTTTACGAGTTCGATTTATTTTATTATTCCATAAAATCCAATATCTAACGTTTAAAGTATTTTGTTATTTTACATGTTCACGGTATTAAAAATGGATAACAAATATCGTTTGTTATACTTGCACACTCGTACATACGAATATATAGATTTTAAACTGCATTTATTTTAATTTAACGATAATGGTTGCTTGTAAGGTATTTTGTTAAAAACATTCGATTTTAGTTAATTTAAAATGGGTTTTGAAAATATCTAACTTTTTAAGCTGGATAGATAATAATTATCTTTATAATTATCAATAATTATCTTTATTTGTAATAAAAAATTTATTTAAAAAACAGGAGTTTGTATTGAGTACACACATAAATGTATGTATCAATAGGAAGCATTCAATAAATTATTTTTCTATTACCTTCAACAATTTTGCAAGAAAACAGCGTTTCTATTTTTCTTTTATTTTTTTGGACAGTAATAAACAGGACAAATCTGCAACTTGTAAAATAATCTACATTTCACTGCTATTAAGATCGTCGTTTAGGTTTTGGTATAAACAAAACATAAATATTTATAAACTAGCCAACGATTACCATCACTGTTTTACATATTAACTAATTCCCAAAAAGAAAATACTGTTAACCAAAATGCTCTAGCACTACGAGTAACTAGAATATGAGCACTAACGATTTGTTTTTTTTTTTTTAAAGAATTTTATGGAGGTATCGATGGTTAAGAATCAGCCATATATAGAAAACATAAAACTAAAAAAATTATGGAATCTTCGAAATGATTTTAGTACGCCGAAGATTGGCGATTGCTTACAAACAGCTTAAAGCAGAGCCTAGATGCTGTGATTTTACATAAAACAAACGGGAATTCATGTATTCCAATAGCCTATAGCACCAGTACAAAGCAAACGTATGAAAAAACGAGCACATTTTGAAAGAAATAAAAAATGACGGCAATGAAAAGCGTATTCGTTGCGACCTTAAAGTAGTGGCAATGCTATGCGGACTAGATGGTTTATACTCAAGATATATGTGCTTTCTATGTAATTGCAATTCTCTATATAAAATAAACCACTTCCAGAATCATACATGGGAAAAAAGGGGAGTTTCTAAGTTGGGGGAAATGCATGTCATTCAAAAGCACTAATGCCAATATAGAGCGTGTGTTGATGCCATTTCTTCACATCAAACTCGGAATCGTTTAAAATTTTATAAAGGCTATCGTACGTAATAAGGACAATCCTGAACATACGCCTGTAGTTTTAAACCTTTCGTGAGAACACATCTGCAAACAAAATATCACAATTGACAAGCTGAAAGATGGTAAATATTTTAATATTTAATTTAAGATATTCATAAATATATAGAATATTTGTATTCGATGATTTTGTGTATCAATGAGTTTTTAAGGCATGCTTTTTGGTCCAAATATTCGCAAATTGATGAAGGACGAGCGAATCGACAACATTTTGCTCGAAACTAAAAAGGTTGCCTGGACCTCAATAAAAGATATAATAACCGGTTTCTTGATAAAGCAGCGCTTACAATACTATGAGCAATCTGTTAAAACATGTTGACTGCAGTCGAAACAATTGGTGTACATTAGGGTGTCCCAAAAAAATTTTGTTTTGAGATTTTCATGGCTCCCCCAAAACTTTTCGAAAGCTTATAGTGTGGAGTATTTTTGTAATTTTTTAAGATTTTTAGGAAGAGGTTTAGAGATCGATAAAGTCGAATTTTACCAAAAAATCGGGTTTTCCGGACATTTTTTGAGTTTTAATTATTACTTGGCCCATAACTACGATTTTGTTTGTTTCGAAGTCAATATTTTAAAAGAAAAATATTCAAACATTACTTTTCTGTGTAAGTTTCCGTAATTTTTTGGCTCATTTGGGTACCCTTAAAAACATTTTTTCGTAAATTTTGCATAAATTTCGAAAGTAATGCTTTGTAACTTTTAAAATTTCTATCAAAGTTTAAGAAACTAATGACGCAGTTTAAAAGGATGCTAAATTCTGAGTCATCTTGAGCAAAAAATTTTGAAGATGCTCTTACCATTCCAAAGTTATAAAATATAATGAAAAACGACAATTTTCAAGATACAAAGTGGTTTATATGAGCTATTTAGGGTTACTAAACACGTCCAGATCATATTGATAAGTTCGAAGAAGTTGTTCTGTTTTGCCGTGGCTACAAGTTTGCCAAATATTGTAAGTGAACAGTTTGGAGTCCCTTTGTCCTTAAAAAAGTGACAAACAAATAATTATACCTTGTGGCTTGGGTATAATGTGGTTCGGGAATAATCACTTTGTGCTGCTGTTTGTAACTACCAAAAATATTTGACCTAGACCCATCTTTCATTATACCGATCGACTCAGAATCACTTTTTGAGTCGATTTAGCGATGTCCGTCCATCCGTCCGTCCGTCCGTCTGTGTGTCCATGTAAACCTTGTAATCAAACTACAGGTCGCAAATATAAATATATTTTGATGAAATTCAGTGTATAAGCTTTTACTGGCCGTAGGATGAACGCTATTGAAATTGGTGAAATTCGGTTCATGTTCAGACCTAGTCCCCATACAAATAACCCCTATGAAATCGGCATAAATTGCCATAAGATCCAAATTATAATATAGATCTCAGTCAAATTGGGTTTGTATGTGTTTATTATATCCGTAAATGAGTAGTCATAGCCCCCATATAAAGCTGCTTACTGATCTTCACTTAAATCTATCAAAATGCAAATATATTGCACAGATTTTTCTCAAATTTAGTTTGTATACACTTTTTCAAAATATAAGTGACTTTACCAAATATGGTCGGGATCGGTCAATTTTTCGACCTAGTCCACATATAAATATAGCACCCGATATGAACTTTTTCATATCTGCAGCCAAAAAAATTTACAAAAATGCCACTAGCATTTGGTTTATGCTTATTTTCTATATCCAATTAGTTGGACTGAAGAGATGGGGTCTCGAAACCATGGTATAGGGTTACGATAGCCGGGCTAAACCGACTATAATTTTCTTATATTTTTTTTTTTTTTTTTGAAGATATGAATGATTTTATTTATTTCATATACACGTTATAGCATAAAAAATTTTAAAAAATTTTCAATTAAAAATATTAATAAATTAGTCCGTGACAGCGAATCTCCGGAGGAGCTTCGAAAAAAAGTTGTTTAGCGGTGAACATTATAACTCGTTACTGGATCGGGTGAAATAAAAACTCGAAATGCGTTTAAAAGGTGATATGTTTCCCGAGGTAATCAGGAAGGCATTTTTTATTTTTGACAGCATTTTGAAGTGAAAAACACGTTTTTTGCTATAAAATTTCGGTGAATTTGTTTTTAAACAAGTAAGAAAATTATAGTTGGTCTAGACCGAGTATACGATACCCTATATCATGCGGTTAGAGACCCAATCTTCTAGGTCCAATATATATATTGTTATTAATTTTTTTTTGCTGCAGATATGAAAAAGTTCATATCAGATGCTCCATTTGTATGGGGGCTAGGTTGAAAAATGGACCGCTCCTGATCATATTTGGCAAAGTCACTTATATTTTGCATAAACAATGCAAACCAAATTAGAGAAAAATCTGTGCAATATTTTTGTTATTTGATAGATTTAAGTGAAGATCGGGAAGCAGTTTTATATGGGGCTAGGACTAAGTACTATCCTATAGGGTTTATTTTTGGACTGCGGATAAATGGATGTAATGAACATACACAAACCCAATTTGACCGAGATCTATAACATAATTTGGATTTTATGACCATTTAAAGGGGTCGCTTGTATGGGGACTAGGCCTGAGCATGCACCGATTTTCAACAATTTCAATATGGCCAATATAAGCTTATATACACACAGAAAACGGATTCGTTGTCGCAACCAAATTTGTTGCAAACCGAATTTTTGTAGTCCCATGTACTATCACAATATTCTTTTGTGATAACTGAATTATATAATCTATATAAACGTAGAATGGTAAGGACAATTGTATATAAATATAAATTCGATTGTTAGAACTGTGGTGTATAGTTGGTACAATGAATGGATTTATTAATTTTATTTACCATTTATCTATGTTTTTGCTGATATAAAATATTTAAAACACTTTTTTAATAATAACTTTTATTAATAATTTTTATTAATAATTTATTTTTATTTAAGCGATATAAGACAATAGCTTGCAATAAAAAAGTAATCATTAATCTTTAGGTAGTCCATACATACTTTATAAATTTTACAATTTTGAGAAAAATATTTTTCTGTTGCACTTATTAAAAATCATAACATATTGTCCGCAAAATTTCCTGAAATAATAAGTTGGTATTAATTGAGAAAAAATTTTTTTTGAAGAAACTCAACTTGACCACAAAGTAAAATAAATGCAACAAACACAAATTATGATCACATATATGTAACCTGCTTTTAAGTCAATTGAACAACATTCTGTTACAGAAAAGAATTGATTGGATGAAACACATTGTGTTCCAATACATCGCGATATATTTTTGGTCTTTGGTGAAATCACAAAACATTTGATCGACCTCATCCAACACGAAACATTTCATATTGTACGTGTGTATAGACATGCGTTTAGTCATTTCTAAATAAGGTTTGATAAGATGACCACATCGTGATGACCAGCTTCCTGGTTACGTACGTCCTTAGAAATATTTCTTCCGTCAACACAGGCGTGACAAGTCAGGAGTTGTTGCTGAAATCAAATCCTGGACGTATTGATTTATTGTAATATGATAATAAATAACTTTTACAGGTATTCCACAGAGTTCAGACCATATCTCTCTATCTTTACCACGGCTATTAGTAGTGCGCAGTTGAATGGCAGATTGTTTTTCTAAACCATAAGCATAAATGTCACACAAAAGCTTCTTCCCAGACGCGCTTAAATACACTTTCAGGTTTCGTATTTAATTTACATACTTCCATGATCCATTTTTTTTGTATATATAAATTACATTGAAGTTTTTGTAAACGTTGTGATATTGATTTGAAAATTTAAATGTTCATATAATATTCAAAAGTTGTTTTTTACATTTTGTTTTAAAAAATGACAATTTAATTCGAAAATTCAGTATGACTAAACATATTTTTATATTTATTCGGTATTTACAACAGAATTTTTTTCATGAAAATTTCTGTTGGTTAGAAGTACCAAAATATTTTAATAGTTTTGGTTTCTTTTGTTATAAACGAAAAATAATTCTTAATACAAATTTAATTTGTAGGGATGTAACCAATAATTTGTTACAATATATGTTAAAACATTTTTGGTTTGAAATATGTTGTTATAACCGAATAAGAAATTGCAGTTGCCAATATTTGGGATTGAAGTATGTAATTCTTGGATTTATAAGGTTGCCTCAATTAAATTAGTTGAATATTTTTTATAAAGAATTTTATTAGTAAATGGAACTATTTTTGTTGTTGCAGATACTTTTATTTCAGAAGACTTGTGTCTATACAGTAGTTATTAAAGTAAATATATTGTATTATTAAATATTGAAGAATTATAATAAAAATTCTTATTACCTTAATAAATTTTTCTAGTCTTAACCGAATTCCAACCAATCTTTTTTCTGTGTGTACTAAATTTCATCAAAATATATTCCTATTTGCGACCCGCAGTTAGATTACAAGGTTTACATTTACACACAGACGGACAGATGGATGGACGGTCATCGCTACATCGACTCACAAAGTGATTCTGAGTCGATCGGTATAATAAAAGGTGAGTCTAGGTTATAGATTTTTGATAGTTACAAATATCAGCACAGAGTCATTATACCCTGATCGCATAGTGGTATAGGGTATAGAGAGAATAACGAAAGGCCTCAATTTAGAATATTTTTTAAAAAGGCGCTTAGTGGTAAAAATGCGTTTTTAGGATATTTAAAAAGCGCTGATATTCGCATACAGTTCTAAGTTGGCGTCGGTGATGACCTGTTTATTTTTCGACATAGTCCCCATATAAAAATAGCATTCGATATAAACAATTTTTATATCACCAGGTAACAAATTTATAACAATGCAAATTAAATTAGGGTTATGGTAAATCCCTATATTAACTTAGTTGGACCTGCTATCGTATAATCGGTCTGATATGACAAAAATTTTCTTACTTGTTAGTTTTCTCAAAATTAATTTCGTAGAAAAATTAATTGATTTGGAAAATTTTTCAAATTAGCAATAAAGCAGATGGTATCAAAGACTAAGAAAAATCAAGGTTAGATGGCATAGTTGTTAATTCTAGGTTTTATTTTAGTTTTTTTTTCTTCAGCATAACAAATAGCTGACAGAAAATTTTACATAAATTTAGAATAGATATTTCAGCATTATGATGAATGTATGCACTTCTTTTCGCTTCTAAACTATTCTTTTATTTTGCAAATTTCTCAAACCGGAAACAAAGTTGAAAGTATCGTAAATTTTAATTTTTAGTTTTAATTTCGTTTATGTTTAGCGAATAGCTGGCTGTAAATTTTTTGCATAAATTTCAAAATATTATTTCAGTATTGTGACGAGTGTATTCCCTTGTAATGATGACAAACGCAAATCACAATATGAAGTTTATAACGAAGATGATTCATTTCTGGCAATGACAATTTCATAGTTAATTATTGCCTTTATAGAAAAAAATAATAAATAAAATATATGAAGTCATTTATTGCCCTGTAATCAATTCACCACTTTCCTTAGTAAAAGCTCGCAAAGTATAAATCTAGAAACATATTAGAACATATCTAAAGCATTTTAAACAAACCAAGTATTATCTAATGAAGTTTTCGTTTTATTTTCTTTTCCACACATACAACTAACAAAGTAAAATTCAAATTCTTCCATTGAACCTCTAGCCGACCAAGATCGTGGGCTTAATTTACATGAGATCTTAACTGACAATTCTTATAGACTTTATTTTTTTTTTTAAGAACCCGTGCTTAGCAAGCAAAGCCTAAGTTAGTCATTGAAACGTTAATAGAAACAAAGTAACAACAAAATTAAATCAAAATACTTTGAATTAACATATCTTGACTTAAAAGCCACTAAACCTACTTAGAAAAACATCCTTAACTTAAAGTCTTACGAAAAAAAAACCATATCAGAGTTCAAAAAATCAAAGCATCAATACGTTTAAGAAAAAAATCTCTCAGCAAAAAAACATTTATGCACTAAGAATTACCAAAATAAAGAGAAAAAAAAAAAAAAATAGCAACTATAAAATGAACTAAACTTGCTGCAACAGCAAGTGGCACAAGTGCAGATTGTTAACATTAGATGAAAATATATTTATATGAATTGACCGATCTTCGTCTTGTGGATAAACCTGTGCGCTGCACTGCAGCGTAATGCAACATACTGTTAATGGAAATTTTTCGAAATTTTTAAAAAGATATATAAACCTTCAAATGCTCAGCAGGATGTCAACTGCATATTAACGAAAAAAAAAAATCTTAAAACAAAATATAATATACTAAAAAAAAAAACTCCTCCGCGTTTAAATGCTATTGGTAACAAAATAAAAAGAAAAAACTATCATCATATCAGGTAGCTTACACAAGTGTCCAGTGACGACAGCGTTACGATACCCACCACTGGTTGCCACCAGATGCTGATGATGATGACGATGGTGGGGAGGCTGCAGATGATGAAGATGGCAATGATGACTGTTTACTTTGTAGTCACGATTTTATTCAAATTTTCTCTGTTTTTTTTTTTTTGATGTTATGTTATTTCAAACTACATTCTTTAGTTCATTTTACATACATTATGGTCAGAATTTTTATACCGTACATTTTGTCAAAAGGCCTCAGCTTTGATCGCATTAATTGGTGACCGTCCATCTGACCATGGGTCCATGGAAACTTACTGATAAAATTTTAATTATTTTTTTATCCCCGCTTGGTGCACACAGAAAACATATTCATTGTTGCCACCGAATTTATTGACAATCGATTTAGGAATGTCGATTTAACGCAGAAATCATCATTGAGTATGGAATTTCTGTGCAATAAATCCATCACTATATTCATGATCTCATATAGCATGGATCTGATAATTTTGGAACATAAGAACCTTTACCTGAACTTATTCGTATATTGTACTGTATCATACTGTCAGCCTAGATCGATTGTAACATGCATGCTTTGTTTTTGCAGACATTAATCTGGTACATCGTAAGTATGTTTTAGCAACAGTTAACAGTAATCAAATATTTTGATATAACAACATTAGTCACAGTATTCTAATGTTATTCGACCATTTCAGTTATTTACATGTTGCAGTTCAATGTGTAAAGCTTACCACCCGTTTAAATAAAGTGACAAGTTCAAACATTTTTATCATATTTGTTTTTGTCTTTTTAAATATCATTCATTAACCTAAAACAAAATCCATTCTATCTGTAGCCAATTCTTTCGTAGTAACAATTTTTCGAAACAATTTTTATAAAAATGTATAAATCATTTCAATTTTGCGAAATTAAATTTCAACTATGATACCATGTAGTTAGCAGTAAGGCGCCTAATTCGTCCATTGAAAAATTACGTAAACGCACTTTTTTTAAAAAGCTACTTTTAAAGAAAAGGCACTTCTAAGGAAAAAATACTTTTAAAGAAAAAATACTTTTAAAGAACAGGTACTATTTAAGTAAAGATACTATTTAAGAAAAGCAGGGACCGTAACGGTTATAAGTGATATCCAAAAAATATATTTTATGAAAGCTATTGTGTGAGTTTAGAAAACAAACTCATCTAAAACAATTATTTTTCAACGTAAAAATCAAAAGTCGGATGAAACCCTAAAAGAGAGTTTTATTTTGTCGTCAGAAAATAAAACCCTTTTCCCATCAGAAATTAAAATTTCTCAAACTGATTTTTTTTATTTTTTTTATTTTATATCAGATAGACTCAAGAAACAACAAAAAATAAAACAAGTAAGAAATTATAGTCGGTCTAGACCGACTATACGATACCCTATACCATGGTTTAAAGACCCTATTTATTCGGTGCAACTAATTCGATATAGAAAATAAGCATAAACCAAATTTGAATGGCATTGTTATTAATTTGTTTGGCTACAGATATGAAAAAGTTCATATCGGACGTTATTTTCATATGGGGACCAGGTCGAAATATGGACCGATCCTGACCATATTTGGTAAAGTCACTTTTATTTCAAAAAAATTTATACAAACTAAATTTGAGAAAAATCTGTGCAATATTTTTGCTTTTTGATAGATTTAATTCAAGATCAAGAAGCAGCTCTATATGGGGCCTATGACTAAGAATTGTCCTATAGGGATTATTTTTGCACTACTGATACATCGATGTAATAAACACATACGAACCCACTTTGACTGAGATCTATATGATAATTTTGATCTTATGGCAATTTATGTCGATTTCATAGGGGTCATTTATATGGGGACTAGGTCTGGACATGGACTGAATTTCACCAATTTCAACAGCGTATATCCTATGGCCGATAAAAGCTTACGAACCAAATTTCATTAAAATATATTCATATTTGCGACCTGTAGTTTGATTAGAGGGTTTACATGGACACACAGACGGACGGACGGACATCGCTAAATCGACTCAAAAAGTGATTCTGAAAAATGAGTTTTATTTTAGACGGAAAAATAAAATAAAAGTCTCTTTTTAAGAGTTTCATCCTATGTTTTATTTTTTAGGTATAAAATAACTCTTAACTGTGGAATTGAGATCATGTTTATAAGATCACCATACACACAGAAAACAGATTCATTGTGACTACCGAATTTATTACCAACCGAATTGCGATAATGCTAATAACCAATTTTCGGGTTCACGATGATTACATTTCTATTGCCTTAACAGCAAATATTTTATCATAATAGAAAATTTACAGATTTTATGAAATTTCTGTTGATACAATCGAAAATACAGTTGTTCCTACCTTTAGACCAATTCGGTTGGCGAATTTTTTTTCTGTGTGTAGATTCTGAAAGAGCACTTCAATATGAATCTATTGGTATATGACAGTATAGGTCTCCGTCGACTCTAACATGGAGATTTTTTGAGTTTAAATTGTGTGGATAACTGTAATTTACAGTCCCTGAAGAAAAGTTTCTTTTAAGAAAAGAAAATTTTTGAAGAATAGGTGGCTTTTTAAGAAACAGAACTTTCGGAAACAAAGTTAATATTTTTAGAAAAGGTAAGAAAAATGTTATTTTTTTTATGTGTAAACATCCATACCACGCAGCGGCGTAAAAATCTATTTCACAATACAATCACAAAAACAGCGTAAGATGTGACTTACAAAAAGACAAAATCGGTGTGGCTTATGATTGTATTGGTGAAATAATTATGATATGTAATAACCTTTTTGTTGCTGTTTTCTGCATTATATTTCTTCACTTTTTATAAACATTTATAATTAATTTCCTCAATCATTTAAAATTATTCTTAACGTTAAAATTTATTCCATATAAATAACAAAATTATCACTGCATTTAACATTAATGCTAATCAAACATAAAAATTAAAATATGTAAAAATTAAAAGGAAAGTGTTTGGAGATAAAATGAAGGCACAATTCATTGGGAAGTGTATGGAGATAAAAATATGGTACGATTTCATTGGGAATTGTGTGGAGATAAAATGAGGGAGCGTATAGCGTTATAAAATGTTTTGTTCTAAAAGATAGACCTAACTTCGGTATTCCATATAGAATGTTGCTATTTTATTAAATACTAGATGTAACCCGGTGTACTTCGCTGGTGATCTGGCAGCACTTAACTATTGGCATTGAACTTAAAATATCATTTGGCAATTTTTCTTTTTAGCGATTTTTGATTTTGCCCATTTTTGATTTTGAAGATTTTTGTTTTTTGGGCGATTTTTATTTTCGCGATTTTTGATTTTGACGATATATTTTCCACGACAAATCACATTGATAACTAATGTACTTATCAAAAGACTATCGGTTTCGTAGTACTTCATATTTTTATACAGGAGGTGACACGCCCACTAATCCGATCCCGCCCAATTTTTATTGGACTACTCATGTTTATATCTGATGGACTCGTGCAAAATGTCGAGTCTTTCCCTCTTATAGTACACCAGTTATATGATATTAAATATGTACTTTGCATGGGCGGTACTGCGCCCACTGCTTCGATCAGGCCCATTTTTTTGTTCGAATAATCATACAAAGAACCTATGGGCTCACGCAAAGCCACAAAGCTCTCTCTTTTACAGTAGTCCAGATATATGGCATTAAATGATTACTTTGCATGGGGAGTGCCACGCCCATTGATGTGAACCCGCCATTTTTTGTCCGACTACTCATACTAAGATCTGATGGGGTCGTGTAAAGTGTCAAAGCTTTCCTTTTCTAGTACACCAGTTATATCATATCATATATTTACTTTGCACGGGCGGTGCCATGCAAACCGCTCCGATCACGCCCATTTTTTGTCTAACTAATCACATGAATAACTTATGGGCTCACACAAAGTCCAAAGACTCTCTCTATTACAGTACTCCAGATATATGGCATTTTATTTTTAATTTGTATGGCAGGTTCCACACCTATTGGTCCGATATTGCCCATTTTTTTGTCCGACTACTCTCATTAATAATAGGTGACATGAGACAAATTTGAAAAGCTCTCTCTAGCACAGTCCTCGAGATACGTAATATTGAATTATTACTTGTATGGGTGGTGCCACGCCCACTTCTCAGATCCCGCCCATTTCCGGAGTAGCTACTTATATTAACAATAGGTGACGTCACACAAATTTGCAAAGCTCTCCCTATCATAGTACTCAATATATATGATGTTAAAAATTTACTTTGGGTGGGAGGTGCCACGCCCACTAAAAATATTTAAAAAGTTGTAGCCTATAGCACTGCCCATATCCGCAGTAAGACACTGCGAAAATTTCAGGAAGATCAGATGAGTAGTTACGGAGAAACAAACAAACAAACACACATTACCTCTTTATTATATTAGTATAGATTTCTATTTATAAACATTTATAATTAATTTTCTCAATCATTTAAAATTATTCATAACATTACAATTTAATCCACAAATAAAACAATTGTCGCTGCATTTAATATTATTTTCAATAAATAGAGTTAAAAAAGATTTTGAGCAAAACCACGAGACTTTAAACCAATTTCAAACTTTATAAATAACCGCATATTTTTATGTGTAAACATCTATGCACGCAGGGGGTAAAAATCTGTTTCACAATACAGTCACAAAAACAGAGTAAGACAAAAAGGGTGTGAGGTACAAAAAGGGTGTGCATTGATGAACAGACTAGGAAGTGTTTGGAGATAAAAAGATGGCTCTATTTCATCGGCAGTCTTTGGAGATACAATGAGGGAGCGAATAGCGTTATAAAAACGTTTCGAAAAATGAAAAATAAAAAATGAAAAATGAAAAATGAAAAATAAAAAGTAATTAAGATTAAGAATAGAGTGTAGTTATGAATTTTTGAAATACATGCTTCCTTCTTATTTTTTACCACGCACCATTGAAACAAAATTAAAATTTGCGCATTAATTACAGTATTAATTGCAATATGTCTGAAAAATGACTACAAATCTAACAAAAATTAAAATATTAAAAATGAAAAATGAAAAATGAAAAATGAAAAATAAAAAACTAACCAGTTGAAATAATAAATATTTTTATATTAGCAGAGACCCTGCAGTTGTTAGCTATAACTGATACATGGATGATGCTTTCTGTTTGATTTAAAAAAGGTGCCATACGAAAATCTTCGGACTCACATGATTTTTTATAAAAAAGTTATTTCCCACTAGTACTTTTTAAAGAAAAGCCAAGTTTTAAAGAAAAGCCACTTTGTTTATAAAAGGTACTTTTTAATAAAAGATACTTTTTAATAAAATGTACTTTTTAATAAAATGTACTTTTTAATAAAAGGTACTTTTTAATAAAAGGTACTTTTTCAAAAAAGGTACTCTTTCAAAAAGGTAATTTTTATATAAAAGGTACATTTAAATAAAATTTTTTTTAATAAAATATTCTTTTTAATAAAAGGTATTATTTAATAACAGGAATTTTTTAGTAAAATGTACTTTTTAATAATAGATATGTTTTAATAAAAGGTACTTTTTAATAAAAGCATTTTTTAATAAAAGGTATTTTTTTAAGAATGTGTACTTTTTTAAGAAATAAAACTCTTTAAAAACTGTACTTTTTAAGAAATGGTATTATTTTAAGAAAAGTTACTATACTTTTCAAGACAATTTACTTTGTTAAGGCAATGTACTCTTTATAGAAAAGGTACTAATAAAATATACCTTTTTAAAAATGTCTACCATGTCTACCATACCAAAATCTTCGGACTCACATGATTTTTTATAAAAAAGTTATTTCCCACTAGTACTTTTTAAAGAAAAGCCACGTTTTAAAGAAAATCCACTTTGTTAATAAAAGGTACTTTTTAATAAAATTTACTTTTTAATAAAAGGTACTTTTTAATAAAAGGTATTTTTTAATAAAAGGTACTTTTTGAAAAAAGTGTCTTTTAATAAAAGGTACATTTAAATAAAAGGTTTCTTTAATAAAATATTCTTTTTAATAAAAGATATTATTTAATAACAGGAATTTTTTAGTAAAATGTACTTTTTAATAAAAGATATGTTTTAATAAGAGGTACTTTTTAATAAAAGGCACTTTTTAATAAAAGGTATTTTTTTAAGAATGTGTACTTTTTTAAGAAATTAAACTCTTTAAAAAAAAACGCACTTTTTAAGAAATGGTATTATTTTAAGAAAAGTTACTATACTTTTCAAGACAATTTACTTTTTTAAGGCAATGTACTCTTTATAGAGAAGGTACTACGTAATAAAATGTACTTTTTAATAAAATATACTTTTTAATAAAAAGTACTTTTTAATAAAATATACTTTTTAATAAAAAGTACTTTTTAATAAAAGATACTTTTCTTAAGAATGTCTACCATTATAAGAAATTAAACTCGTCAAGAAAATGTACTTGTTAAGAAAAGGTACTCTGTTATGTAAAGATACGGTTTGGAGAGAAGCTAATTTTTTAAGAAAAGCCACTTTTAACGAAAAAGTACTTTTTTTTATGAAATTGTACCTTTTTATGGAAAAGTAATTATTTAAAAAATTAATAAATAATGTAAAAAAAAAAAATTCGAGGAAATTTTATTTTTTCATTTAATAAAGACCCTAAAGGTATGCTTCACAATTCAACTCATTTTAAATGAAGAAAACGAATTCAACACATAAACAAATTTAATAAACACACACATAGCCTTGTATAATTTTATGTATGTGTTAGCAGCAACTTTAAACGATCGTAACTCCAAAAAAATATTTCAGACGATGAGAATCTGTAAATCTGGGTAACGGCTAATAAGAAATACCTTTCAAATGATAAATTTCTTGTCAAAATCGGGGGTAAAACTGTGACACTTGCATCGGTCACCAGAAATTGCCTTGCCTATTAATATTAAAGGTGAAAGTTTCAAAAAATAAAAACCCATATTTTCATATCAAAATTTTAAAAAACAGAATCATTGCGCTAATGTTCAGCAGATTTATTTTGCTAAAATTAGTAAATTTGGCAACAAAAAATAATAAATTTTTCTGTAGTAATAGCAAAGTTTTTAGATATTATTACTAACGTTTTTTTACAGTGTAAATATTCTATGAGTGTAAATATATTGGAAAGTTGACAGCAAAAAATTTTTGATTTTTCAGTAATAATAGCAAAATTTCCAGTTGATTTTACGATTTTTTTTAATGTAAATTTTTTTTTTGGGTGTATACATTTAAAAAATCTCCTTATTACAAAAAATATTTATAATAAATATTATTATAATCCAAATATGACATTTTTTAATAAATTAGAAAAACCTTTCACGCTGAAAGTTAAAAAAAATAAAAGTTCAACTTTGACCTAGAATTCCTTAAAACCTAGAATATATTAAAAAAATTTATGAAAACTAGTCAGTCCGTCTGGCCGTTCTATCCGGCCGATTTCCTTCATTTTTTTCATGAAAGGTATTTAGACCCAGATATGTCATCAATCATTGAAATTTACTCAACTCCCATCTTACACAGGTTATACTCAAACGCGATTCTTCCCTGTACATTTCTTATGGGATACATTCACTCAATCAATTCGAATTCTCATAGCTCCTCTTATAGTGAATGGATCGTGATCGTTTCACTCTTAGAACACTCAGAGGATCAAGCTCTTTGTTTTGAGCTATTAAGTGATTAAATTCGTTGAGTTTGAGGAAAGTGCACAATCAACTTTACATTAAATTTTTTCAAGATTTTTTCAATATTTTCCTTCACTAAAACCTCTATAACTAGAGTTCTAATTAACGTAGGCTGTTGAGACATGTTTAAGAATACTCAGTGGGTCAAGCTCTTTCTCTTTAGCTTGAGGAAAGTTATGCGTGCACAATCAACTTTACATTATGCAACACGAAAGTTAACGCACAGATTTCATTACAATAATTGCACAACACATACCCTGTGTTGAATTGTAAATTGCCAAAAATTTGAATATCTTTAGGTTGACTTTATTTCTGTGTGTTCAATAAATATTTATAATGAAATAAACTTAATGAATTAAATAGATTAAAAAACATTGAAAGAAATAAATTGAATGATAAAATAAAATTTCCTAGAATTTGCACTCAATTTCAACTAAAATCTGCCCACTAAAAAAATTACTAAAATATTTTGATCGGTTCAAAAGTGATAGAATTTTTGCCAATAAAAAACGATTTTCAGCTACTTCGCGTCGAATTGTTCTGGCACCTCCTTCGTATCAATATAGAGAATTACTATCAATAAGTAAACCTCTTCCTCGGTGATTATGAATACAACTTTAATATATAGAGCCAAGAACAACGGTGTTAATAAATAATAAATAACCAGTTAAATAAAGTCTCGAAAACAAGCCTTTGTGTTCTGATAAATACGACAATACTTAAGCAGTTGTTCTTAGGTAAACAGTTCGTATAATTAGTTTGAAAAAAATTAAACTTTCACATCTTTTCTTAAATATTATTTCTAAAAAAAAATTTTAAGTTATCAGAAAATGTTGACTAAATTTGAAATCCCAGAGCTGGATTATTCATACATGTAAGTATATCTACTTTAAATTCTATTTCATATTCAACATTCCATTAAGTAACAAATCAAAATTAAACATCACTAAAACACTTGTCACTTTATCATGTGCAGCATTTCAAATTTGTCATTGCTCTTCCTTTGTTCTACACAGTTCAATAATGAACGGAAAAATTATTCATGCACATTAATACATTTATAAAATTTTGTATAATAATTTTCCGTTTACTATTCGCATATTTTATATTATATTCTTCTAAAATTCAAACATTTTAGTTTAATAATCATAATTTAAAATTCATTGTCGTGATGAGGAACTGATTGTCAATAATTTTTCTTCTATTACACATACTTGTATGTATGAAAATTATCGAAATCATTTGAAATTGCAATGAATGAATTGCATATAAATGAAACTGCATCTATTTTATATGATGTACCATTATCTGGCTCTAAGTTTACATCAATTGATATGACATTATAAAGAATTTTACTTTATTTTCCTATTTTTCTTTAAAAAAAAGAAACGAAAACAAACCAAAATTTTTATGTATTTATTCCACCCACCAGTTATCTTTAATTTTTGTTGTTGTTTTTTTTTTTAGTTTTGGGTGCATCAATAGCAATTGAATAACTTGTTAGTTTTATACTCGTTTGGGAGTCTGACGTTTGGTAAAAAGATTTATATTGATAGAGCAAAATGTACACGTCGCATGTACTCGTATGTGGTTCTACTCGTACTTAACTTAGATTATCAAAATGCAAATTTATGCATTTTCACGTATTGCACTGTTTGTGACACTTGAGTATGTTCTAAGAATAGATATATGGATATGTGGTATTCTTATAAAGATATGTACATCCAGAATTGTTGTAGTTATAAACAGTGTAAAAAAGGGGATTAACAGATGATTATTAATTTAGGGAAAAATAACATAAATGTAGCCAGGGTATTTCTATTAGAAAATATTTGGCAGAAGAAACAGAAAACTGATTATATATTTAAAAAATATATATTTTCTAGAAAAAGTATCCTAAAAGTGAAACTACGAAAAACAAGGAAAAATTCTTTATTTACAATCTGTCCTAAGACAATAAGCAAATTAGTTAACAATACCAGTATATACATTAAAATGTGATATGTAATTCCATTAACCTACGTAACTTTATACAATTAACTATTAGTTATAAAATTAATTTATTAAATATAAATAACGAAATGTATGCAGCATTATATATAAAGGGTTTTTCAACAGGGACGCTACAAAAGTAGAAAGACAGGGATAAAAAACGACGCCATGTTTCTTGCCGCTCTTTTGACATTTCTCATTAGTAAGGTTTTCCATTTCATGATGGAAAGATATACGAGCCAACAACGTCGAAATTATTAAAATTTACTACCGAAATTCGGAGTCAGTGGCCTCAATTTATGGTCGTCACAATCGTCCTGGCAGATCAACAATTGAGCGTCTAGTGGAAAAATTTGAACCCACAGGCACAGTACAAAATGTTCCCGTGCCAGTGAAACAAAGAAGTGCCCGTAGTGTCGAGAATATTGCTGCCGCTGAGGCTTCAGTTGAAGAAAGCCCAAAAGTGTCTCTCACACGTTGTTCTCAAGCGTTGGGCATCTCTGTGACGTCGTTGTGGCGAATTTTGCGAAAAGATCTTGGCCTACATCCTTACAAGACCAAATTGACGCAAGAACTGAAGCCGCGTGACCACCAGGAAGCGTCGTATGTTCGTGAATTGGGCTGAGCAACAACTTGAAAATGATTCGGATTTTGTTCGAAAAATCATCTTCTGCGATGAGGCTCATTTCTGGCTGAATGGCTTCGTCAATAAACAAAATATGCGTTATTGGTCATACAGCAGTTCACGCGTACTCCATGAGTCATCATTGCATCCCGAAAAATTATGGTTTGGTGCGGTTTATGGGCCGGCGGCGTCATTGGGCCGTACTTCTTCCCTGATGATCAAGACCGGCACGTTACTGTGAATGAGAATCGCTACCGTTCAATGATAACAGAATATTTTTGGCCCCAATTGGATGATATGGACTTGGAGGACATGTGGTTCCAACAGGACGGCGCCACAAGCCACACAGCGAATGTCACAATCAATTTATTGGAAACCAAGTTTGGAGAACGTGTTATCTCACGAAATGGTCCAGTCGATTGGCCGCCTCGGTCGTGCGATTTGACGCCGTTGGACTATTTCCTGTGGGGCTACGTCAAGTCTATGGTCTATGCCAACAAGCCAGCGACGATTTATGAACTTCGTACGAATATCGAACGTGAAATTGCAGCAGTATCGGCCGATTTATACTTGAAAACCGTCGAAAATTGGGTTCAGCATCTGGGCTTCTGCAAGCATGCCCGTGGTGGCATCGAACGTACTTTCACAGGAATAAAGAATTTCATTGATATCCAAAACCGTTTTTGGTTTTATTTAAAAAAAATTTTTGTAGCGCTCTTATTGAAAAGCCCTTTACTACGTGGAGTGAAAAGTATGTGGCGTCACATAGAGATGGCGTCACAAGTGCCAATTTTTTCAGTTTATTCAGTAGGGCCAGCTGTTAGAAAAATTGTGTAAAAATTTCCTGCCATTTCAGTAATTAGAAAAAAAGTTAACGTTATATCAATGATGCTGCTTTTAAAGTTTGAGAAAAATGGATTGCAAAGAGTTTCGGGTTTTGATTAAACATTGTTTTTTTGAAAACGGGGGGAGGGGGGAGAGATTAGGTGTCGGGAAATACTATCCGAGCCAAAGAATAGATTGATAAACATTATGCTGAATCTTTGTCCTCATATTCAATGGTTAAAAGGTGGTATTCAGAATTTAAACGTGGTCATACGGGCACAAATGATGCAGATCATCCTGGCCGTTCAAATGAGGCAGTTACCGAAGAAAACCTAGGAGAACTGCATCAGGTTGTATTGGATGATGGAAATATTAAAGTGAGTCAGATTATTGGCATCACAGAGCGATTTCGGTATATATTACATGATCATTTAAATATAAAAAAGGTTTTTGCTCGATGGGTGCCGCGATTTTCAACAGCTGAGCAAAAACTGAAACTGAAGTAAATTCGACTGAATTTTTACGTCGCTTTGTAACAATGGATGAGACTTGAATTCATTATTATACACCGGAGTTCAATAGGCAGTCTGCGGTATGGTTAGAAGCGTGCGAAATCCAACCAAAGCTGTCAAAGTCCCAATAATTGGCTGGGAAAATAATCATCAGTATTTTTTGGGTTGCACGTGGTAATAATATATATTGATTACTTAGGGAAAGGAAATACAATAAATTCCAAGTACTATGTTGAGTTATTGGACAGATTGGATGAAGAAATTATAAAAAAAAACGACCCCACTTAAATAAGAAAAAAATCTTGTACCATCATGACAATGCACTGGCGTATTTATCTGCTGTGGCTTCAGAAAAATTTCAGTCCTTATATTACGAATTTCTTCCCCAACATCCGTATACTCCAGATCTGTCCCCAGCGATTATTATTTGTTCCCAAACTTCAAAAGATGGCTCCAGGGAATGATATTTTTCACAAATTAAGAAGTGATATCAAAGACGAAAGCCTATTTTAAAGAATTTGAGAAATCATATGTTTTCAGCGGTATGAAGATGTTAGAGGATCGTAGAAGGAAGCACTTTTCACCTAAAGGAGATTACGTCGATGAAAGAAATTGACTTGAAATCCAAAAATAAATCCATGTACTACAATAATAATTATAATGAAATGAGTGAAGTATTAAATATGTGCACTAATGACATTAATGATATTCCATATTAAAAATTAATTCAAAATTAGCTTCTGAACGGTAAGTCTAGAATACGGGCTCGTT
This sequence comes from Cordilura impudica, assembly GCA_963682025.1. NCBI lineage: Eukaryota > Metazoa > Arthropoda > Insecta > Diptera > Scathophagidae > Cordilura > Cordilura impudica. The sequence goes on along the minus strand of OY821518.1, from coordinate 70,152,935 downwards.
TTAATTGCATTGTTTCATTGGTATCATCGAGGAGCGAAATAGCTTACGGTTTAGTATGATTAGTCATTTTTTGTAGAAATTTCTCACTTAATTTTCGAATCTCTTTTTTGACAGTAGGCATATTTGAGTCAAGTCGAATGTGATGATTAATTATAAACCATGGTGCGTTTGTAAAAAACCTAAGCATTTTTAACTGAAACCTTTCAAAAATGTCTATATTTGATTTGCTGGCAATGCATCAGATTTGTATACCACAGGTCTAAACAGGTTTAAGTAGTGCTTTGTAGATGCGGAGTTTGTTGTTTAAACAGAGTTGGGATTTTGTGTTATTTCCATGAGAGACGCCTGTCCATTGTCATTCCCAAATATTTTACTATTTCGCTTTTAGGTATTACTTCTTGATAAATTGAAATGGCAGGGCAATCTTTGCGCCTTAACGAATATGTATTAAGAGTTGACTTTTCAGAATTGTCTTTAATATTCCACATTTCAAGTAAGTTAAGTGCATTTTGAACAAATAAAGATGCTGCGATTTCTGAGTCAATAGTAGCAACAATAGCCGTTGTTGGCACATCAGCTGTATATATTGTGTATAAAATTGGGCCAAGTATGCTAACTTGCGGAGACATTTGACCTTCTATCTTTGCTTTTGCCACAAAACAGCGATCAGTAAGGCAGTTTTTAAAATATAACAAGTAAGAAAATTATAGTCGGTCTAGACCGACTATACGATACCCTATACCATGCGTTTAGAAACCCTATCTCTTAGGCCCAACTAACTGGACATTGAAAATAAGCAAAAATTTGAGTGGGATTTTTATTAATTTTTTTGGCTGCAGATATGAAAAAGTTCATATCAGATGCTGTATCTATAAAGGGACTAGGTCCAAAAATGGACCGATCCTGATCATGTTTGGTAAAGTCTCTTGTATTTTGCAAAAATATGTACAAACAAAATTTGAGAAGAATCAGTGCAATATTTTTGTTTTTTAATAGATTTAAGTGAAGATCGGGAAGCAGCTCTATATGGGGTCAAAGGTATCATTTTTGGACTACTCACAAACCCAATTTGAGTAAGATCTATATGACAATTTGGATCTTATGGCAATTTATGTCGATTTCATATGGGTAATTTGTATGGGGGCTAGGTCTGAACATGGACAGATTCTCACCAATTTCAATAGCGTTCATCCCATGGCCGATAAAAGCTTATATACCAAATTTCATCAAAATATATTCATATTTGCCACCTGCAGTTTGATTACAAGCTTTACATGGACACACAGACGGACGGACGGACGGACGGACGGACGGACATTGTTAAATCAACTCAGAAAGTGATTCTGATTCCATCGGTATAATTAAAGATGGGTCTAGGTCAAATATTTTTGGTTGTTACAAACAGCAGCGCAAAGTCATTATACCCAAACCACATAGTGGTATAGGGTATAATAAAAAGTATGGTTTGATTTTGTAGAGTAAACCTTGGTATGAAGCTACAATTAAAAGACTGTTACACGTCAAGAAAAACAGCTGAACAAAGTTTTTTTCCTCAAGACATTCAGATATTGCATTAACGATACGATGACACGGGTCTAGTGTTCTAGTGTTCCATGTTTGTGCCTGAAACCAAAGTGATGTTCAGGAATGACATTATATCCTTGTAGCACTGATCGAAGGCTTTTTTTTTTAATATTTCATATGTTTTAGAAAATGTTGCCAGTATGCTGATTGGCCTATATGATGTTAATAGCTGTTCAAGTTTATTTGGTATACGGATCATTTCGGCGCATTTCCACTGTGACAGGAAATGAGTGAGCTTTAATATTGAATTGTTTATTAGAGTTAAAAATATTAAAATTTTTCTCGTAAGATTTTTCGCCACAATTCCTCTTATTGAGTTAGAACCAGGGGAGTTTTTTTGTTTAACTGTTACTCTTAATTTCAACTTCATTAGGTGAAATGCATATTACAGGACAAGGTGATTCCACAAAGTTGTGTATTTCTACCTGGTCAGCAATTGTGTTAAGTTAAAGTGGTTGAAATATACTTTCTAAATGTTTAAAATTTTGTTGCTTTCCATACAAAACGCTCATCGTACTTGGAGTTGTTAATTTCATTGATGAACTGAACTGTTGATTGATTTTTTTCGATCGCAAGGTGAGTTTTTTTATTTAAAATTCATATTTTGTACTGATGGATTATGCATTGCAGTAAAGCCAACAATGGTAGGATAGTACTAATATCCGGCGATTGGGATGGTGATTGTAACTGTATAGCAAAGACAGCTTGTACGCCGCATGTTTTGGATCATTATCCTGATGGAAAAAAAATCTCCTCTGAGGCCCAGCTGTTGTGCGCTTTGCTTAAAAATGTTTGTGTTTCGAATGCGATCCATCATTAACTCAAAAGACACCAGTTTACTAACCTCCTCGCCCGCCAAACAACGGTTTCAATCCTTTGGCAAGGGATTTTCTTTATTTAGTTCCACTTTTTCGTCAAACTATTTGTTTCCCTTTAATTTCGAAAATGTAAGCCTTGCTTTCATATATAATGAGGTAATGTGTTTGCTTGTAGGAGGTAATCTTCGTAACTACTCATCTGATCTTCCTGAAATTTTCACGGAGTCTTACTGCGGATATGGAAAGTGCTATAGGCTATAATTTCTTTTAATATTTTTAGTCTAAAAACAAAATAAGTTCCCAAAATTGTGAAGGCCTGTTTACATACTCATTCTCAGAGTCCACATGTTTTTTATATTGACATCAGATCTGAAAGGCTGAAAGACTGTGTGAACGATATCTTTGGCAAATGATTTTCTGATTTTGGCACTAAATTGTAAACAGTAATTATGGGATTCTGTCGTACCAAAATAGTTCGTTTTTCGTGCTTAGATAGTGTGGAGGGACGACCAGATGGAGGTATTGGTAAAATGGAATTGCTAGGTTTGTAATTTCTACGACGTATTGTACTCAGGACTGGCTTCTTTCTATGATCCCAGCTATTTATTGAAACGATTTGTCCTCATTTCTATATTTAAAGAAAATTTTTCCCCCATCATCACTGATGTGTGTTCATTTAAAAATTTAATTTCCAAAAGAAACATAAGTAAGTCAATTCAACTTTATGCAAAAAAGTTTGTCCTCTGCTAAAATAAAATCGATATAAAAGACCTGTCTGAATACTTTTTCTTGTATTTAAAGTTGCCATATTGTACTTTTTCCGCTGTGAAGAACAAAAATTTAAGTAAAAACGTTCCGTAGTTTTTTGAAAATTTCTATTTAATAATTTAATTTCGAATGTACGGTTACTTTTTGTGGCAAGCGTATGGAAAGCACAACATGTGAAAAACGATACCTAATCATTAATAAAACTGTTCATAATTTACTTTATTTTAACGATATAGTAAAGTATTAAATCAATCAGCTTATACGTGGGTGGTCAAAGAACTACTCGACTTGACACATAAGTGGTGGAAGTTGTTTGATTCAAAATTAGTGTAGCAACCTTATGAAACTGATGTTTTATTTCAGGCAGGGCTCAAATAAAGCCTTACACCCTGCCAAAAGAAGATGGCATTGTTAAAGCAATTAACGTGGTTATGCCAGAACTTTTAAAAACAAATCCGCGATATGATTTAGGCGAGTTAGTAGAAACAATAGTCATTCCAGACAATTGCAGTACTACGTGCAAATGAAAAGGTGACTTTTCAATTGAAACTTCGCGGCAATCTCGATTTTGCCAAATAATTTATCTCAGGATAGTAGTACCGTCTTTTATATCTGTGACAAATTTCAGGACAACATCTTCATTGTTATAATGAATTTAGTGGTTTAAGCAATGTCAATGTCAATGCAATAATTTTGTTGAGGAAAGAAGTTCCACTAAAATTTGTTTAGGGTATTAAATTTCTGCTTCAGAAATATGAAGGATATTGAAAAAGGTTTTCACTGACCAGATTATGTTAAAAAAATGTTTTAAGGATTCTGCCTACATTTCGAAAATGATCAACCAGCACCAATTTAAAATATATTTGGGTGCCCAACGCCACAAATGTTGATTGGATAAAAAACACAAAATTTTTTTTGAAAACGAGCCTCGCATTGATATCTTTAAAATTAAGTTTTCCGACTAAAACCTAAAAACTCGACAAAGCCTACCAGTCAAGCGAATGTCCTGTAAAAGGTAAGGCAAGTTTGAAAATAGCTTACCAAGGTTGTTCAAAAATTAAGATCATGTTAAGAGTTTTCTTTGATTAACTGGAGTGGGGCATCATAAATTCATGCCGTCGCAACAAATGGTTTGCAAGGAGCACTCTATGAGTGTTATAGGTAGTTTGCATGAAGCCATTCGCAAAAAGACAACAGCATTATGACAGATAACTCTTGTTTTTGCACTACTATAATGTACCACTTTACACTGCATTGGTTTTTTAAGATCACTTCCCACAAAATTTAACTAATTTACCTGGCTTAGTACCGTGTTACTTCTGGCTATTCAGTAAATTAATAAACCGTTCCTGTAACACCATTTTTCATTCCGAAATTCAAATTTAGTAACAATCGGAGGGGTACTACTTAGAAGACAGCGTTGAAATTAATGTGGAAGGGTTTTATTTTAATACTTATGGACTTAAAATATTGACATGTAAAGCTTATGCACCAGATGGTTGCAACGTTTGTTCGCACTGAAAACAAAATGTTTTCCACTTTTAGAATCTTTAGATTTTTTACATATATACAAGGAAACACGGATTTTTATGGGCGATTTCTTTTGATGCTGTATTTGTCCCAGCAGGCATGTGTCTGTCCAATTCTGCTGCCTTCTCGGACTATGGTATACTTAAGTATATATGATCCACCCGAACAATGTCGGGTTCACTAATCCACGTAGACAATTAAGAGTTAAACCTTCGTTCTCGTGTATAGGACTCCAAATTACTAAAACGGTAATAAACCATGGCTTCATGTAGAACGCATGGGGCTAGATACTACGAGAACAAAATAAGTAAACGCGTGCTCAGGGATGTAATCGTCGCAGTCGTTATCAAAAATTTTCGTTCGAAATTATTTTTTAGACTCTTTATTTTACTCGTACTCTCTGTCTGTCTGTCTGTCAGGAATGGGGGTAAAACCCCACGCACAGTCACACATAGTCACGCACTGTCACGGAGTGATCTAGATGTCATTTTCTCTCATCCGATCGATCTGAAACTAGGTCCATACAATTGCTGTGAAAAAAGATTAACTTTGACTTAGTCACGCACAGTCACGCGCAGTCATGGAGAGATTTAAAGCGGACTTCCCCTCATCCAATCAATCTAAAACTTGGTCGATATACTTGCTGTAAAGAAAAAATCATCTGAGTCCGATCACAGGGGAGATATGTAATCTAGTAATTAAAGATTTTTTATGTCATTTTTTAAAATCAAATAGAAAGCGTCATCTATGTATCACTTATAGCAAAAACCGTTTCAGCTAATTCAACAACCCTTCACTGTAAAACGTTAACAATATCCCAATATAAACGTATATAAGTGATACGTAGATGACGCCTTTAAAAAAGTGGCATAAAAAAACAATTTTATATCATAATTTTTCCACCAATACAATCATAAGTCACACACCGATTTGTGTTACAGCTTTCACCGGTTTGTGTTACGCTGTTGTTGTGATTGTATTGTGAAATAGAAATTTACCCCCCTGCGCGTATAGATGTTTACACATCAAAAATTAACTTCGACATAGTCACGCACAGTCATGCACATTCACGCACAGTCACGGAGTGATTTAAAACCCATTTTCAGTTATGCATTCAAACTGGAACTTTTTCGATAGACTTGTTGTAAAAAAAGAATAACTTTGACTTAGTCACACACAGTCACACATAGTCACGCACAGTCACGGAGTGATTTAAGCCCCATTTCCCCTCATCCAATTAATCTGAAACTTGGACAATAAATAGACTTGTTGTGACCAAAGATTAATTTTAAAATAGTCCCGCAAAGTCACTCACAGTCACAGAGAGATTCAAAACTCACATGCATAAGGAAAGAAAGAGTTATAATAAAAACTTTGCTTTTACTGGTTAGATTATTTATGACTTCCGAAAGGCGATTACCCCCAGAATAAACCACGGTTCTCGACTTTAACGGCTATGACTAAAACGATGAGAATAAACGGCGGTTCTCTTGCTCTAACTATATCACGTGTCGAAAGCAAAACTCGGATAATGGTTTCTGGTGGTGGTTTGATCCGACATGAAGCATCAGTTACTTGAGTCTTTCTCCTTGTACAGGCCGTCACATAAGTAACGTTATAATTTAATTATTGAATAAGTTATTTGTTTACGTCTTTTTTTGGAATTAATTTTGATAAGCTTGGAATTTTATGATGGAAAGACTCAGTACAGAATAAAGAACAGTGTTCAATTTTATTTTAAAATTCAGCATTCGATTATTGAGACACAAAGATCATATTGAAATTTCTTTGATGTTCTAAACGCACCTAAAACTCCGACTATTAATCGATTGGTTCAGCGATTTCGGAAACATGAAGAAAACACGTGCTTGAAGACCTCGTGCAGTTCGAAAGGACGAGAAAATTACTCGGTTACAAGTAAGTATTGAGAAAATTTGCACCAGGCAAAATTGTCAGCAGTTGATCTAGGTGCTACTTCTAAAGAATTTTGCATAAGTGACACCTTCTCCTATATAAGATTCGATTGGCTCACGAGTGAAAACCAAATGATGCACAAGCTCATAATGGGCGACGGGCACGAGAATAAACGAAATTGCAGAATATGGGGCACCCAAAATCAAAGAGCGTCAAATGCACCCACCTATATGGAAACTATGATGTGGAAACACTTCAGAAAATATCATTGGACCATATTTAAATTCAATACCGGGCAATGATTGAAATTATTTTAAGGTCAGAAGTAGAGAACAATCAAGAATTGTAGTCAAACAAGATAGAGCTAACATAGATTGTCCAACGCGAAATTTTTGTTGATCAAATAAAGATCGCCAAATTTACTCACCCGGATTATTATCTTTTTCAAAAATGGTTCGGTGGTAAAATATTTGCCTACCAGGAAGAGATTAGTTCTGCTGTTGAAGGCTGTTTTGATGAGCTCGAAGTTTTCATTAAGAACGGGGAAAAGTGTGTATATCGAGTTATTATAAATTTTATTTCTTTTTAGAAATTAAGATATTATTCTTTCAACGTTGCTAAAGTTGGGTCGGTTAGTTTTGCGATCGCCCTCTTAATAATCTGTGCAAAGTCTTTCATTCTATGAAAATGTGAGAACTTTTATTCACTTTGTCTTTAATCGTCGAACATCAATTGTACTATTTGTAAATGTGAGAAAAACTTTGTTTCAACTATGTACTACTTAAATCGTACGTACCATCATATTAGATACCAGTCAGTGTAAGATGTACATACTGTATCTCCTTCGGTGTGGTAATAATCATCTATTGATAGTTACAATATCTTCTTGAAAATTTATAGACTGTCTTTACATTTAAACTACCGCTACTTAAACTAGACAAAGTGTGGGGAAAAAAAGTAAAATGAAGAATAAGGAACAGAAAAGTGGCAATTTACTTACAGCGCCATCATAAAAATCATTTCATATTGAAAGCTAAAGTTTTTAAAGGAATCAATAGCAACAGCAGCAGCAACAGCAACAAAAAACAGGTAGCAATTCATACAATACTTATTACCTTTTATTATTTATTAATAACATTATTTATTGTTTCATGGTGTTCATGTGAATTGGTTTTATTGAATTAAATGAATTTATGAGCTGTGCAAGTTGCTAAGAAGAAAAAATAAAATAGAATTGGCTTTTGAGTACTTCCAACTTAAACTAATGCGCCAGAGTCCTATAGACAATACTGGTGCCGTTTGAGAATTGGTGGCATATACATAGATGAAATACAAAAAATACATAATGCCCCCACAAAATGTTGGCTTATTCAGTAGCGGTAGCAGCAGCCGTTAAGACGTGTTGTATGTGTTTTGCTAAGGTTTCCATTAATATTTCTAAGCATCTTATAACACCATTTGCACATGCACATTGGTATTAGTGCTGGCAATGGTAATAAACACTATAGAAACTATAGTTCATAGTGATGTCTGCCAAAGACTTACGGTTAGGTGCCAAACAAAGGCCACTGGGTCGTTTAGTAGTACATTTTGAATTGGTTTTAATAAACGAAAAATCAAACGGTAGTTAAAGTTTTTTTTGTTCTTTTTTTTACTTCCCCCGATTGAATAGGTACTAAGGAAAAGAAATTGCGCAAAAACAATTCTTAAATAATATAAACTAATGATGGTCATAAATAATATTATGAAATATGTTTAAACTTGAAAAAAAGTTTGAGTCATATTTAACATACATACATACATAGGAACTTAGGTCAGATATAAGGAAGAAATCTTTAAAATTTGGATAGGAATAATTAAAAAATTCTTAAAATTAGCAAAATTTTTGATATAGAGAAGTTAAAAATTATAAAGTGAAAAGTGAGATGAAATTTATTAAATTTAAAACTGAGGCTGGAACATCGTCTCAGTGGCTCACGAACTGAGGAGTATTTAAAAAAAATCATATGTTAATTGAAGAAATAGAGAAATTCAAAATTTTTGAAGCACGAAAGAACGCTTCTAATCAACAACATTGAAGTGTGTGTTGAACTTTGAGATATGTAAAATATTAATTTTAAATTAAAACGGTCAGCAGAACGCAGCCCTCGAAATTCGAGTGCAAATTCTAAGAAATTTTATTTTTTCATTTAATAAATTATTTTTGAAAACCCTAAAGGTATGCTATTCATTTTTGGACAATTCACAATTTAACACTTTTTATTGCCGTTGTTTAAATTTACTATTTTAGACAATAAAATATAATTCTTATTTTTTTTTGAATTAATAAATACCTAATAAGTATCGATAACTTTGTTCGAAGTTAATACCTTTTTGTACAATTAAGTAGGACTTTAGTATACAAAAACGAAAACGATTGCAACCCGAAGCTATGTACATAGTTACTGTTGAAAAATCGAATAAAAACTTCACTTGGATTTCTACATAACAAGGGTGAGCATCACAATAAATGCGCTATAACTAAAACTTGAAACTAACTCTTTTTATTCCTAACACCTAAACCTTTCTTGAGATTCATGTAATGTGTCAACTCGTGACAAATTACACTAAATCCTTTCATAGAAAAACCCCAAAAAAAATCCCGATTTCTTTCCCATAGATATCAAGGAGCAAATTCCATCTCCAACTAAATATAACCCTTCATAATCAACAGTGCAGAAAAAAGGCAATTGGGACTACTCACACCAATTGTTTTCAGCCGTTATTGTCGATATTGGTTTATGTCCAAAATTATTTTTCAATTCATCACAGGGCTTTTTGCAAACACATTAACAAATGTAATAAACACATATACAGCATAATAGAAGTTTATGTATGTTTTGGCAGCAATTTGAAATGCATTTTACTCCAAAAAAAAAACGTGAAAATGTAAAAATCTGTAAACCTGGTGGACAGCTAAAAACAAATACCTAAATAAGGGATGTTTGGTCAAAATAAGATTAAAACTGACATATTTACATGAGGGTGACAGCCATTTTTATTATTTTTTTTTTTAATTTCAAGACGTGCGGGTCGTGTTATTGTGACACTGGATATACAACTTTAGTGCGTAAAATTTGAGCCAAATCGGACAATGCTTTCTGGATGAGTTAAAAGTTCAAATATGAATTTGTATGAAAAATTATAAAAAAAACCGCTTTTCACAAAAATTTTGATTTTAATAATTGCGTTTCAATTAAATTAATTAATCAACCATAGTCTAGAGTAAATTATCTCTCTAATAAAATAACAAAATCTATTATTGGTTGAAAAACAGCCAAATTATACCAAGTTCCCCAGGCAATAAATGCGCCGCAGACAATTTGGTTAAGAAAATCGAGCTCACATTTTTAAAGACATTGAAGTAATTTACAACAGCAATTTTTTTTTGCATTTTCCTGTTCCCAATGATGATCTTGTGTAAAGCATCTTGCATCTCGTCTGTTGTTATGCCGTTCTAAATTAATGTCAAAACTGTACGTATTTTTTAGCACTATTTCAAAATCTCCAATTTTACTTTTTAAAAAATTTTGTTGAAGAAATTTAGCGAAATCAACGATTGGACTTTATGGTCTTATTGACAAAATACATGTGATTAAAATGCCAAATAGTCCAGGTATCCTGTACTTAATTTGGCGAGGGCAGCGTTTTTATTTCAGCGGATATGAAGCAAAATGTGATTTTTCATACTTTTTCAACTTTTAGGCATGTTTTAGACATCATTTTGGTGTTTTTATATGTGAAATATCTTTTGTCAAAATATTATACTACTTAATACAAGTTCTCAACCCTGTAAATTAAGGTTAAATTGAGATGCTATAAATTGTCCCCCCTAAAGGTCAAATGTAAAATTTATGGATATTTACATTTTTTTTAAATAAAATATCGAAATAATATATATTTGTGGAAGGCTTTCGATAAGGGTTGTTGATAATATTTTAATAATTCTAAAAAATAATATTCTGGAATTAATTTCTGAAATTAACCCGTGGGGTACTCTTGACTCTATATGAAAATCTGTAAATATTTTCTTCATCAGGATTTTTTTTAATAAAACAAATTTAATGTATTCATAAAATTCCTCAAATTTATTCGTTATTTTATGAAAATATTTAGGTCATTTAGTTTTTATATTTAATACAGTATAAACAAATTTGTATATCGAGGGCTTATATTCAAAAAGTGCTATCTGCATTAATAATTATTTTAAAGAGAGCGTGTAAAACCAATTTATTAATAAGATCTGAAAGTATTTGTCGATTGATTTGCCACAATATCTATAAAGAAATTGTCGTACTAATCATTAATGGTATCAAAATTATTATTATATTTGACAGTTGTATCAGAGAACAGTTTGAAATCATAAATTAATATTGATGTTAAATGTAGATAGCACTTTTTGAATACAAGCCCTCAATTAAATTAAAACTAGAACAGATTTTGAGTACCCCACGGTTTAATTTCAGAAAATAAGACCAGAATATTATTTTTTAGAATTATTGAAATATTTCCAACAACTTTTATCGAAATCCTTCTACAAATACTATATAATGTTTCCATATTTTTTTGAAAAAAAATTAAATATCCTTAAATTTGACTTTTGACCTTAAAGGGGGATAATTTAAAATATTTCAATTTAACCTTAATTTACAGGATTGAGAACTTGTATCAAGTAGTATAATAACTTGACAAAAGATATTTGACATATGAAAACACCAAAAAGATGTAGCCTAAAAGTTCAAAAAGTATGAAAAATCACATTTTTCTTCAAATCCGCTGAAATTAGAACGCTGCACTCGCCAAATTAAGAACAGGATACCTACAATATTTGGCATTTTTAATCACATATATTTTGTTGATATCCGTACAAAGTCCAATAGTTGATTTCGGAAAATTTCTTAAACAAAATTTTTGAAAAAGTAAAATTGGAGATTTTTAAATAGTGATAAAAAATACATACCGTTTTGACATTAATTTAGAATGGCATAACAATGGGCGAGATGCAAAATACTTTACATAAGGTCAGGAAAATGCAAAAATTTTATTATTGTAAATTATTCCAATGTCTTTAAAAATGTGAGCTTGATTTTCTTAATCAAGTGGTCTGCGGCGCATTCATTGCCTGAGGAACCTGATATAACTTGGCTTTTTTCAACCGATAATAGATTTTGTTATTTGGTTAGGAAGACAATTTACTCTAAATTATGGTTTATTAATTAATTTAATTAAAACGGAATTATTTGTATCAAAATTTTTGTGAAAAATTATTTTTTTTTGATAATTTTTACATATGGGGGATTTCATGTCAAGTGCACCAACTTTTGAAACCGATGTCTTCCGATCGGGATGAAATTTGGACCAAGGTTAGTCCTATTAGATAGTAGTTTAGACACAATTTTTCAATAAGATCGGTCCAGATCTCTCTGAGTTAGAGGGGATCAAAATTTGACATTTTGACCAAACAGGTGTTTCTTCTCATCCATGTAACTTATTTCCTATTGTTCTTAGAAAATTTTCTCCTAAAGAGTTTAGATAGCTATTTATTCAACATTTTGGAAAAAAATACTTTAAAAAAAAAATTTTTTTTTGTAGACTTTTTTTTTTGCTAAATTAAAGTATTTTTTTGCCTTTTTTTTCAAAAAGGGCATTTTTTTTTTTTTTTCATAAGAAAGCTTAGGATTTTTCCTTTAAGAGCTTTTTGGTCGCTTAGTGGGATGGGAGTGGGATATCTATCAAAATAAATGTTTTGTAACTCAAGACAACGGTTTTTCAATTTTTCACAAATGCACTATTTTGAATTTTTTCCTATTTGTGTGTAAAACCTTACAAATAAGACTTATACTGAGACACTAGACAAATTAACCTTTCCGAAGGTATGTAACATACCTAACTAAAATTTGATACCCTCGATACTGTAATACCCAGAATATGTTAACCTCAGGAAAAAAAACTCTTTTTTTTTCTGTAGAAATGTTGAAAAATTATTATTTTTTATTTATTTTTAATAATAATTAAATTAATGTATAATAATAATAATATTAAAAATAAAAAGATAAATAATTTATTAAAATTTAATTTTAATTGCATTAGATCCATTTATATCATAACTATTTTTATACTTAATTTATTGTAGCTGATGAAGTATTTAAGTCTTGTTAATTTTTAAATACCCAGTCCTTCATCCAGTTTCATCCACTACTATCCAATAGGACTAACCTTGGTGCAAATTTCATACCGATCGGAAGACATCGGTTTCAAAAGTTGGTGCACTTGACATGAAATCCCCCATATATATTCATATATGAAGCTTGAACTCAATGCGCGTCCAGAAATCATTGTCCGATTTGGCTCAAAATTTGTGCACTAAAGTTTTAGATCCAATGTTACAATAATCCGACCCGCACGCCTCAAAATTTGACCAAAAATTTTTTTTCATACAAACCGCTGTCACCCTACTTACATAGGTCACAAGAAATCGTCTTGTCTATTGATATTATAGATATTTATTTATTTATCTATTTATGGATTTTCTGTACAAGACCAAGTCTTACAATTATAGTACAGGAATAAATGTGTGCAAGGGTTAACAATCTTAAAATTTTACATGTAGTATATAAATAAATAGTTTATAAAAAAATATGTATAAATATTTAGTACGAGACAACATTAACATAGAGAGATAAAAAAGTAGGTTAAAAAAATATAAAAAAATATTAAGTGAGAATTTTAAAGAAATATGTTTTAAAGTGTATTGCGTTGCTATTGAGCTGTTGTTCATGTGTAATTGTATTCCAAAGACGAGCGGCGTGGATAAGAAACTGACTTTCCGAGACTATATATCGACGTCTTGGTATTATTATTTGTTTGCCCATGCAAAAATGGCGGGTTTTTAGTATAATAACTTTATCGTATTTTCTTAGCTCATGGACATACTCTTAAAGGTGCAAATACCTGAGTTGCCCAAAGCGTTCTCAATTTTGCACAAGTTTGCCTCACAAGTAAATTTACATGATAAAACCAGATTAAATTTTTGCTGAGGACCAATCCAAGATTTTTTGCACGATTTTAATTTTCTGACTGGTTCCTTTATACATCAACAGGCATTTCGATTTTTTATATTGTCCTCTAAAAAAGATAATTGTTCATCAAAAGAGAACATAAAGTAAATACAGCTCCAACTAATTTGTGAAAGATTCGCATAGAGTAAGTTGTAATTCAAATTGTTGAAATCACGAATAAGAGTCATATTGATCTTCCTGATGATGAAAAAAGTCAGATGCTATAAAAATCAGATCATGTTTAGAAAAACATGATGCAAAAATTTGGTCGTAAAGATTGCCTTAAACTTGTTAACCTCGTAAATGTGATCGAGTAATGTACTGAATGTGTTTTTGTAGTGAGTGGGAATTGTTGTGTTTATTGGGGTATGGCCTAGAGATACCATGTTATGCCTCAGAGGCGATTCCATAAGAACTTTACAAATTAAGCCACCAAAAATTGCGACATCATTGTATGGCATAGTTAATGTCTTTAGAGCTTTAATGTAAGGGCCTATAAACAGAGCAGGATAATGATCCAAAGCTTAATTCAAAGTTGATCAAGGTCTGGTTTCAAGACATAATATTCATGGTAAAATATCGCTTACCTGACAGAGTCAGTTGCTGAACTTGACCTCAATTGAAAACCTTTGCCGAAAGTTAAAGCCAAAAAATATGAAAGAAGTATTCCAAAAACAACGTCCAATTATGGAATTTTGTTCCAATAACTTGATGTTAAATATCAGTTGAGACTTCCGTACTCATACCTGCAGTATGCCAAAAAGACTGAACAAAATTATACAAAATAATGGTGGATATAGCGGCTACTAATAAAACATAGCAAATACCAACAAATAATGCCGATCAAATTGGGATTATACCGTTTTTATAGGGTGTAATGACTTTGTGCTGATGTTTGTAACTATCAAAAATATTTTATTATATCGATCGACTCAACATCACTTTCTGCCCTGCCCGTCTGTCTGTGTGTCCATGTAAACCTTTTAATCGAAACACAGGTCGCAAATATGAATATATTTTGATAAAATTGTGTATAAGCTTTTTTCGGGCATAGCATTATTGCTGTTGAAATTGCTTAAAATTGCTGCATGTTCAGACCTAGTCCCCATACAAATGACCTCTATGAAATCGATTTAAATTGCCATAAGATCCAAATTTTCATCTACATTCAAATAAAACAAAAATATTGCACATATTCTGAAATTTGATTTTTATATGTTTTCGCAAAAAATATGTGACCCTACCAAATATGGTGAGGATCGGCCTATTTTTCGACCTGGTCCCTACTTTCCATATCTAATTATGATATAGGGTATCATATAGTCAGTCTGGACCGAATGTAGTTATATACCTGGTTTATTATGTGTAAATTTTTGTCTGTTTGACTTGATATTTTAGCCGTAAAAATATTTGACCTAGCGCCGTATTTAATTAACGGACCTTCTTTGAATAAATTTTTTAGTCATTTATGACATGAATTCCCCTAATTCTGAATAGAAAAGAATAAAGTTTTTAAAAAGTGATGAAAAGAAATATAATGATATACTCTAATTTGTAAATTTTTGTGGTTTAATCGAAAATTATTCAATAATACGATAATGATTCTAAACTTTATCGGTTTAGTATCTTCCGAAAATCTACATTTTTCTCTTTGTAAGTTGGTACCAGCAACCCTAAATTTTCCTTTATTCCTACTAATTTTAGTAGTGAAAATACGACATATTTTATTAAATTGCTTTAATTCAGACTAAAGTGTATTTGGCCAGCTTTAAAAAAAAACATAAATATTGCATAAAAATTACTCTTGTATTCGTGTACAAAGTATTGCTACTCCGGGCAGCCATTAGAACTTATTATACCATACCCCGTTTAATCAATGGTTTAAAAATTTGATTAAGTTTTTTCTCTGTTGCTAGTAATATGAAGCAATAACATATAAGATAGTACACGCCATCAGTTTAATCGCGGGAAATAGTGTTTAATCAGGATAAAAATAAAATTAAAAAATTAAATATTGTCACTTTTAAAGTGTTATAAAAAAAAAGAATAAGGATTTTTATGGTGTTTTTAATAAAATGCTTTGCCGGCGTTTGTATGCCACTGGCCAAAGATGGAGCACTTTCTTATAGCGCTAAGTGAATCAAAATAGAGTCAGCCAATTGCTCGGCTTGAGTTCGATCAATGATTGATTTTATTTACCTAAATTGTTCGGCTTATAAATAAAAATAACAGTACTTAAAGCTACTTAAATCTAATCATAAGTTATATCCTAAATCTACAGCTGTTTTGTGTTGACATTATTATCAGCTGGTTGTACTTATATTTTTAGTACTAGTGATGGGATATTCACTACACCCTCACTCTTTATGAAAAAAATGATTTTTGTATATTTAATATACAAAAATTATTTTTGTACAGATTATATTTGTTTTATTAAGCGAATTTAATTATTTTTAAAATTGTTGTTTTATGTCGAATCTAGGTTTTTATTTTACGTATGTCCGATGTTCAGAAGTTATTTGTTCTAAATCTGAAAATTTGTCTTTGTTTTAGTATGTGTAAAATCTGGTTTTTATTTATTTTTGTAGTTTTTTCATGACTTTTATACTATTTTTAATTTATATATTTGGCTACTTATTTTTCAAGCTCGCTCTCTTATATCTTTCAATTTTGTTTATTTATTATATATTTTGAATTTTTTTTTTTATATATTTTCTATGTACTTGTCATTTTTATATATTTTAATTTATATATTTGGCTACTTATTTTTCAAGCTAGCTCTCTTATATCTTTCAATTTTGTTTATTTATTGTTTCTTTAAAAAAAATTTTTCCTTTCTTAAAATTCTTATAATTTTTTTTTGTTTTTCTTAAAATTCTTTAATTTTCTTAAAATTCTTTTTATTTTTACAATTCTATCTCGTTGACGTCAGTTTCTCCAATGTCATCTGTGTGATCGATGGATTTTCGCTGCATCTTGAGATAATTGAATTGTTTTAAAATGAAATTGTTTTTTTTTTTGAAAATTTGAATTATATTTAAAAATTTTTTTTTTTTTTTTTTAAGTTAGGTATGGAATCACAGCCCCAAAAAAAAAGGTTCATGACGCCTTTGTTTGGACATGTATTTTGTGTCATGTCAAGGTAATATTTTTGTAGTTTCCGGGTTCATACGAGATTTTGTATTGTCATTGTTATTTAAGTCAAAATATTTTAGTTGTTTTAGATTTCTTTTCTTGTACTATAAAAGTTTGGATTTTTGCTTTTCTTTATTTGAATTCGAGTTTTTCCAACTCATTTATCAACTATTACTTTAAAAATATATATATATATATGCCTTTATAAAAAATTTTTAAATATTTACAAATTTGTACAAAAATGAAATTTTTAAATAAAATTGTTTTATTTCATTGAATAATTGCTCTAATTTTTAATTTAATTTAATTTAATGATCAAATTATTAATAAAAATGTTCCATTTTAACAATAAATTTCTTTAAGTGTGTCTTTGGAACTTGGCATCACTTTACGATTACAGCTACTTTAAAAAAAACAGTTCTATGTAGTTGGTACTTTGCAATATATTATAAATCAGCTGTTAAGTTAATTGTGTTTTTCTTTTTTACAATGTAGTTTTTGCTTTGTTTAAATTTTGATGTTTCTGAAATAATTTTTTTTTGATTTCGCGTAAAATAAATTGTTTATAATGTGTTGCGCTTTTTTTTTTTGTATCGTTGAAAAAAATAATAGTTTATAATTAATATACATTAATAAATTTTGCATTTTTGTTATCTCTTATTCTTGTTTTTTTTTTTATGTACTAGTGTTTATAATTTATACATATATTTGATAATAAATTTTTGCATTTGTGTTTACATATTGTAGTTTATTCTTTTGGTTTTTTTTGTAATTCATTTTAATATTAATAAAGAACAAAAAAAAATTTTTTATACATAACGAAAAATTGTGTTTTTATTTATATTTGTTAAAAAAAATGTGTATGTACATATGTGTTTATTATGTTATTTCTTTTGTATTTGTCTTTTTAAGTGTTTTACTTTTCATTTTGTGTTTTTTTTTTAACAATGTATTAGAAAAGAATTGTAATTCATATTAAGGTTTAACATTTCAAATTAATAAAAAAAGGATTTGTATATGTTTTTTAAAAAAATTTTTTTTTTTTTTGTTTATTCTTAATTCATTTTGTGTTGTGTATAAGTTTTAAAAAAAATTTAAAATGTTAAAATAAAAATCTTTTAATAAAATAAAAATAAAATAAAATATACATTTTTTGCTTATGTTCTTTGTTTTTTTGTTTTTAGTTCTTGTTCTACAGTGTTTATCTGTCTCCATATTTCCGCTGCAATATGCCATGGTGGTGGATTTTCCGCATAGACTCTTCGTTTTAGATCAGCAAGTTTTTTTCTGAGCTTTACCATCTTTCCTGCTCGTTGCCTCTTGGGTTTTTGTGTGATTGGTATTGTTGTCATCAATTGTTCTGCCCTTATTTGTTGCCGCCGCATATAATTTTCTATTGTTAGTGGTTGCGGTTGCGGGACCACTTCGGTTGTATTTTTGTCCTTAGTTTGTTGTTCCATGTTCGTTGTGGTGCAGGATCGCCATAAAGTGTTATAAAAAAAAAGAATAAGGATTTTTATGGTGTTTTTAATAAAATGCTTTGCCGGCGTTTGTATGCCACTGGCCAAAGATGGAGCACTTTCTTATAGCGCTAAGTGAATCAAAATAGAGTCAGCCAATTGCTCGGCTTGAGTTCGATCAATGATTGATTTTATTTACCTAAATTGTTCGGCTTATAAATAAAAATAACAGTACTTAAAGCTACTTAAATCTAATCATAAGTTATATCCTAAATCTACAGCTGTTTTGTGTTGACATTATTATCAGCTGGTTGTACTTATATTTTTAGTACTAGTGATGGGATATTCACTACACTTTATTTAGATGCTGACAGTTTCAGACCTCTTGCTAGTCGGGAAAAATCATCAAATTGGGTAAAAAAAAATTATTAAATAACTAGCAGTATTCCGATGCGCTTCGCTGCACCCATCGTAACCAAAATAAATAATATGGATTACATTTTTTAGAAAACCATTTTATTAATTTTTGGCAATTTTTGATTTTGTCGATTTTTGTTTTAGCGATTTTGGTTTTTTTGATTTTTGATTTTTTGATTGTTTTTCCCGATTTTCGGTTTTGGCAATTTTTCAGTTTTGTTTTTTTTTTTTATTTTTAGCGATTTTGGTTTTTTCGATTTCTTATTTTGGCGATTTTTGATTTATCGTTTTCTCTTTTCTCTGCTTTTTAATTTTGGCGACTTTTTTTTTTTTTTGGCGATTTCTGTTATTCGCGATTTTCGGTTCTGGAAATTTTTGTTTTTTTTTTGGCGATTTTTGATTTTTGGTATTCACGATTATCGGTTTTCGCGATTTTTGATTATGATGATTCGCCCACATATTAAGTATGCAATTAATGTACTTGACTTAATATTTTTTGTATAGGAAGTGCCACGCCCATTGGTAACCATTAATAACTCATGAACTCTGACAAAGTTCCAAGGCCTTCATTATTACAGTATTCCAGATGTATGGAATTTAATATTCTCATTGTATGGGGTGTACCACACCCACTGATCGGATCCCGCCTATTTTTTTTTTCTGAGTAGTAACGTTGATAACTTACGAACTAACACAAAGTCCCAAGGCTTTCACTATTACAGTACTCCAGTTACATTAAATACTTCATAAGTACCATTTTTTTCGCAAGTCTTCAAATTAGTTTAATATGTATGTACATAGTTTCAGAACTCTTGCTGTCGTAGTACTCCATATTAAATTAGATGTTAAAATTAGATGCTAAAAATTCACTTTATGTGGGAGGTGCGACGCTAACTTGAAAAATCGAAAAACAATTTAAGACATTCGGTCCCGTGGTGTACTCTCCCATAACGCCCAAAAAAAAAGTACAAACATAAAAAACTCCATTTTTATATATAAAGGCCAGTTTACACTATCACACTTTGTAATAAGACCTGTCAAAAAGTCGAGTATAATGTAAAAAACTTATGTTATGAAATTTACAGTCTGTAGGATTTTATTTTCGAAGCCCGATGTCATTTTCATCGGACCAGAGTTGTTTTTTTTTTTTTTTGGTAATATTAAAAAAAAGGTAAACAAAAACAAAGAAAGTGGAAATAAAATATTAATTTCAAATTAAATTTGTTTGTTATCCTAAACAGCTGTTTTCATAAGACTTGAGTGTGATAGTGTAAATGGCCTAAGTATGGAGATATACTATCGAATTTTTATTTCGAAAAATCATACGACTGAGTGGTATCGTCTAAATGGGCCTTAAGATGTGTGTCATTCACTTTAGGCACATGTTTGGAGTTTCAGATCTCTAGCTAGTTAATGAGAATTTAGTTACATGACTCCGCATCAACGCATCAAACGAACAGACAAAGAGAGTTAACCCAAAGCATATAAAAAATATGAAGATATTCTGGACCGGTTGTTCACGTTAATATAATGTTTAAGATAGAATGCTGTGAAAAAAGCGTTATGTAGGAAATATGTATCAATTGTTGGTGTAAATAGTAAAATCATAGATATTTTCACTCATTTATAATAAATCTTAATTAAAATCAAGAAAATCTGATGTGAGTTTAAGTTTTTAATAAAAAACCAGCTTCAAAAAAATTTAAATTCTAAACCATTCTGAATGATTCTAATTCCCGTCAAGAAAACCCGTAAGCAGTTGGCCGACTTTGTGTTTTATTATTGCATTAATATTTTCTTGCAAATCAAACTACACACTCCTTTGTTGTACTCATATGTTAAATAATAATATTGTTTTTCTACACGAATTAAGTTTTAAAGATTTTCCAAATGTTACAATAAAAACGTGATTGCGACTTCTTGTTGCACCATAAAAATGTTTTCAAACTATAACATTATGAAGATTACATCTCACTAAATTACCACCGAAAAAAAAAAATTAGAGAAAACCATGTCAAAATAAGACGGTCAAAAGTGACCATAAAATGTGCTATAACAAATATTAGATTATTGCTTTTATTAACCTCTTGGGACCTAAAGCTGAAAAAATATCGTCAGCAAATCTTAAAAGTATTAATAGAAAGAGTATGTCATGACATATCGTCATAATCTAAAAACATATTTCAAAAAAAGTTTGTATATTAAATATCAATATTAGAGCAAAATATATTCCCCTTAAATATAATTCATTAATTATTTAACAGAACCCAATTTTATAATTCAATTTACTTAAAACATAAATTATTAACAACAATTATAAAAAAAACAAAATTTACAAATATTTCAAATATATCAAAGTTTCATTTAAAAATACTTATTTTAATTTATTTGAAAAAAAAAACCAAAAAATTTATCATTATACAATTAATTTTTACAAACGTAAGAATTTTAAGATTTTGAAAAAAGCATTGAATCATTAATGCACTATGTAGGGTATAAACTGCAAACGTTGCAAGGAAACTGAAACGAAATATTAAAAACACTAACACTACATAAGTAACTGACAAGTGTTAATTGAATTCATGTTGAGTGGTAATCATAATAATAACAGTCAACGATATGATAGTTTATGAAACGTTGACAATAAAGACATTGATGCGGAACATGGCGAACGGCAGAAACTAAAACCCATACCAAAAACAATTTGAAACTGATGATGTGGATCATTACGATGATGGTGATCAAAATCATCATAATGATATTGTTCTTTATTTTAGTCAAGCCTTAACAAGACAGGAGAAAAAAAGGACAACTCGCTGACGCCATCAATATAAATTACTCAATTAATGTCATTTTGTCAGGTACTACAACCGGCGTTGAAACACTATAATCATAATAATTGTTGTTGTTCTTGTTAATGTTGTTGTTTTTGTTGCCTGTTGGTGGTGCTGGTGGTGGCGTTGTTGTAAACGTTGTAAAATATAATGTTGAATTTATAGATAAAATAATACATACTGCTAACTACACTACACACTACATAACTTTACGATACCAAGTCTTGTTCAAACAATATGTTAAGGAAATTTTTAGTTAAGATAAAGATACACTCGAAAACTAATAGTGTTAAAATTCAACTGAATTAAGAGTTTTAGAAAGGCTTGAGGCTGAGAAATTATATATAATATTATTCAATAAAGAATTCTTCATCAAAAGAAAATAGTTTCTTCAAATAAATTTTCATATTTACCACCTAAAATTTTTTATTCTTGTTGACAAACATATAACATATTTTGTAAAATACTTTTCAAGCTGTCTTTGAGCATGCATTTAAGTAAAGTATAATGCGTCCCAAAGCCGTGTTTATATTCCCTTTACGGATATGCTCCTACAACATGTTCCTTTTTTAAACCCTTTCTTTTAACTCATACTCTCTGTTGTGGAGCAACCCCATTCCCCCTTATCCAATTGATCTGAAACTTGGTCCATAGTCTTGTTGTGACTATAGATAAATTTTTGAGTAGTCATGCACAGTCATGGAGTGATCTAATGTCATTTCCCCTCATCCGAAAGATGTGAAACTTGGTCCATGCACTTGCTGTGGAAAAATATTAACTTTGACGTAGTCACAAGCAGTCAGCATCGTCACGCACAGTCTCGGAGTACTTTAAAACCCATTTTCCCTTATCCGATCGATCTGAAACTTGGTCGATAGACTTGCTGTGAAAAAAGATAAACTTTGACATATTCATATGTCCCGAAAATGGCCAACAATGAGTGAAAAATTTAGACTGCTCAGAATAAATTTTTATTATCTAATAATCAAACTTAAATATATATACTTTATTAATATAACGGCATTTTGAATTTTTTTCCATTTTGAGCCAAGATATACAACTGCAAAAAATATAAAAAAATGGTAGCATTGTAAGAAGAAAGAAGCTGAAGGAAAAAGTGACAGCACTTACTTGAAAAAGAAGAAAGAAAAGGACCGTGTTAGACAGCAAGTGTTGCGACAAAAAAGAAAGGGAACACTAAGCCAGTTGATAGTGAGAAGTGCAAAAGACTTGAGTAAAAAAATTACATTACCCTATCGGAAACGATTGATGAGAACACCACAAAGTCACCAACAAGCCAGAGTCTGGAACAGTTAATTGAAAAAATTTTTTTGCAAGATAGAATTAGCGTGCAAGTTCCTGGGACAAAGGATACAACGTCAATTTAATTTTATAACTTAATGTTTAGTTAATATTGTTCAGTTTTATTTTCATTAATAAATAAAGTGAATGGATTAACTTTATGACCCCTATGAGATGGACTTAAATTGCCATAATATCGAAATTATTATATAGATCTCGGTAAAATTGGAGTTGTGTATATTTATTATATCCGTTTATCAGTAGTCCAAAAATAAACCCAGTACGACAATTCTTAGTCATAGCCCCCATATAATGCTGATTCTCGATATTAACTTAAAAAGCAAAAATATTGGACAGATTTTTTTCAAATTTGATTTGTATATGTTTTTGCAAAAAAATAAGTGACCTTATCAAATATGGTCAGGTTCGGTCCATTTTTCGACCAAAAAATTTAAGTGAATGAACATCATTACTGTATTTTTTTCCTATAGGAAAAATTTGTCGCGTCCGTCATGTCGAGTCCGTATTTGTGCTATGCTTAATTAACAAAAGCTAAGAAATAATTCTCAGATTTCATAAGCCTACCAACAACAGTCCTGTGGTTTTCTAGAATAACCGCGTATGTCATAACATCAAAATGTTCAGGGGAGCCAAAAAACATTATATTTGAAATTATGGGCTCGATATAAAGATTTTAGAGCTTTTTATTCAACAGTCCTGTAGGTATGGGCAATAAATACTTTATATAAAATTTTGAGTCAAAAATCTTCAGAGGAATAGATCCTGGAGAAGGACGAAAAAAACAATATGTAAATTACACTTAAAGTGTGTGCAGATAAAATAACTTATGTCGACAAACGTTGTTTTCTTTGAAAAATAAAACTACCAATGCTACCACCCATGTAGACATAAGTTGTTGTTGCTTGAAAATGGATTTTTTTGTTCGTCAACAAAAGTTAATGGCAATTAGGATGAGAATATAACAACGTATCAATAACAATAGTGACAAAATATAACAGAAATAAACACAAAAGTTTTTACAAGTGGTTATAAACTGAAAAATAATCCAAAATTATTTTTTATTTTTTTTCATTAATAACAACGTATGGGGCTATGTGTTGTTTTCTGAGAAAATAATTTGTCAGCGATCAAACGTAGGTTGACATACGTCGTTAGTGCTGCAAGTTAATTTAATAAACATTTAAGTTACGTCGTTATTTAAAGAAAAAACTCAGATATGGTCAATATTAAAAAAAATAAATTAACACATGTAAAGAGCGTTAAAAATTAATATAATTGGCATCGTTAACTCAAAACTGACAAAAATGGATATGCGCGGTTATTCCAGAAAACCACATAGTTATCCTTTGACCTTCATTTACATGTGTATGTAAGGAAAATAAGTTTTCAATATTTCTAAAGGCGCTTCAAAAGAACTTCTGTTTTTTGTTGCTTATAACTTTGTACTAAATTGAATTAAATATTTTCCACATATTTCTAAAATGTAGCACTCATTCGGCGCTTTGAAACACGAAAAACATATATCGACTCTGTGCGCCTTTTTCTTGCTTTTGGCGTATTTGAAAGCAAGTGAATGTCGCGTCCGTTACCCAGGAGACACCCATATAAATAAAAATATATACAGTGTTGGAAAAAATAATAGGGACGCAAACCTTAAACTTATTTATTTTATCTCATGTTTAACAAAAACGATTTATATGATTGCTGCATAATCGAAAATTATAGAGAGTCTAACGGTTTTTTTTTATTATGTGTTGTTTTTGAAGCTTGTCCCCATAAATATAACTAGATCTACAAAATAGTATTAAAAAGTAAGAAAGAGTAAAAAATAATTTCTTATAATTTGGAACATTCTTATTTGTGTTAGTGATTAAAAAGTCTAACCCATAAAAACCAAGTTTTTATTATACTCCATTTCTTTGCAAGTTAAGTTTACCATCGTTTAATTAAATAAATGATTGACTGAAAACAAAAAACCGTTAAAATTTCGAAAAATCCAAAATTATACTATAATTAAAACTTTGTAACAAAAATTTGTCAGATAATTTTTATCGTCGCTACAAGTCTGCCTGCAAAGTTTCAGCACCATTGGATCACGGCAAAAGGGTAAAAATTGATTCAAAGTTTTTGCGGTTCCACGCCTATTGATGTGCAAATTTTTTATTTAACAAATTAATAAAATAAAAATATTATAAATAACTACGTGTAACCCCTACCATCATCCCACCCCTACGCATCGTAATGAAAGGGCTCATGCTAAGTACCAAGGCTCTCACTATTACAGTACTCCAGATATATGATATTTATTATTTACTTTGCAGGGGGGGGTGCCACGCCCTTTTCCCGATCCCGCCCATTTTTTATCTGGCTACTCACGTTAATAATAGATAACCTAAGACAAATTTATTTGTCCGATCCCGCCCATTTCCGACACAGTTACTAACATTAATAATACGGGAACTCACACAAATTTTTAAAGCTCTCCCTATCAGGGTACTCAATATATATGTTATGAAAAATTTACTTTGTATGGAAGGTGCTACGCCCACTAAAAATATTTAAAATAATTATAGTCTATTGTATCGGAGATAGTAGTTACGGAGATTACCCCCTACAAACAAACATACATTACCTCTTTATTATATTAGTATAGATCAGCGTTTCCCAAAGTTTTTTCTCTGCGGCACCCTTTTAGGTTAAAAATTTTTGACGGAAACCTATTTGCAAAAACCTTAGAATTTTAATATCGTGAATATTAATAAGAGCTATAGTATTAAAGAAAATTATATTATTTATTAAAAAAAATAACAATAATACTAAAAATAAAATTAATTCATTCCATTGTTGATTAAAATTATAGAAAAAAAAATAAACTTATGAATGCTATTAGTGTGAACAGTGTTGTTGTTTTTTCCTTGCAAATCCTTGTTACATGTGACTTTATTTTTGGTAATTGGATGCGAATATCTGCCGAGCAATTCAATCTATTACGATATTTCATTTTCGTAGAAGTATAATAAGAAAATCGAAAATGCACGTTCAGCCAAAACTTTATGTTACGAAATTAGATTTCCCCAAAATGTTGCCTGGTGGACGGTGTTGAAAATTTATTTTAAATGTTCGTCGGATTTTATTTCAATCAAGTTCTCATATTCCGAGATTGATAAACAATCAGGTTTTTCGTTAATGATAAAGAGATTTCCAACCCACATGAATTCATTATTGGATGCAGGAAAACATTATTGAAGATTATCATATCATATCCACGTAAGTGTTCGACAATATCAAGACCAATATCTTCATCCAGAAGGTAATTATTTTGATTTCATTGTTAGTTTCAACACAATTGATCCAAAACTCTAATTTTTGTGACAATGCCGATATTTTATTCTTGACAAAATATTAGTGATACAGCAAACCGTTCATGTTTTTGTTACGATAAAAACATAGCAAGCTCTCGCCGTAGTTCAAAAACTCGGGATAAAACTTTGCCTCGCGACAACCGCATTATTTGTGCATGTAAAAGAAGAGCGGTGTGTTGACTTCCCATGTCTTCACAAATAATTTTGAAGAGCCTCGACTGCAGTGGTCGCGCTTTAATAAAATTAACAATTTGATCAGCTTCATCCAAAACAGTTTTCATGTCAATAGAAATTTTCTTACATACAAGAGCGTGCCTATGAAGGACACAATGACTACTTCTACAATTTGGTACAATATTTTTAATTCTTGATATAACGCCCGCAGTTTCTCCAACCATTGATTTTGCTCCATCACTACAAACATCAATAAATTTATCCAGTTAATATCATGTTTTTTCATAGAATTGTTAATGCTCTTGCAAATTTCTTCGCCAGTTGTATTTGTTTCTAAAAAATTGCATAAAAGTAAATCTCCTTCTATTGACTTGCCAAAATTATAACGTACAATAATCTAAACCATAAAAACAAAGTTTTTATTAAAACTCTTTCTTTCCTTATGCATATGAGTTTTGAATATCTCCGTGACTGTTCGTAACTGTGTTAAAGTTAATCTTTTTTCACAGCAAGTCTATCGACCAAGTTTTAGATCGATCGGATAAGGGAAAATGGGTTTTAAATCACTCCGTGACTGTGCGTGACTATGCGTGACTGCGCGTGACTATGTCGAAGTTGATGGTTCTTTACAGCAATTATATCGACCAAGTTTCAGATCGGTCGGATGATTGTAAATGACATTTAGATCACTCCGTGACTATGCGTGACTTAGTCACGCACTCCGTGACGGTGCGTGCTTAAGTCAAAGTTAATCTTTTTTTCACAGCAAGTGTATGGACCAAGTTTGAGATCGATCGGATGAGGGAAAATGACATTTAGATCACTCCGTGACTGTACGTGACTACGCATGACTGTGCGTGACTACCCCAAAATTAATCTGTAGTCATGACAAGACTATGGGCCAAGTTTCAAATTAATCGGATAAGGGGGAATGGGGTCCACCCATGGCAGACAGACAGAGAGTATGAGTTAAAAGAAAGAGTTTAAAAACAAGTAAAACGGGGAGCCCTGCTATGTCAGTTGATTCAATATAATCTGCAACATCTTGAATACGTCGGGCAACTGTATTGTTTAATAATGGCACCATATCAAACTTTTCTACAGATTTTTCATCTTCAAACATACACAATACAATATCTTTGACACAGGGCATAATAAGCGTTTCTGCTATGGTGTGTGGTTTACCAGCGAGGGCTATACGGTAGCTTACTTTGTACAAAGCTTCATTTGCTTTTTCATTGTTTGTTTTTACAATTTTCAGATTGGATAACTTTGTTTTTCCAATTCCTCAAGTTTTCGTTTAAAAAAAAATGTAATGGGTTATCTTTGTGGTCAGGATGATTCGTTACCAAATGTTTTTTAAGTCTAGTTGGTGCAGAGAAGCGCTCGACAATATTTTATTGCAAATAACACACTGCGATTATTTATACCTGCAAATCCATACGACAAATAACTGATGTCATATTTTGGTTTTTTTTTCACAGGATTGACGCATTTGTTGGACTTTTTAATTGAGAATGATCACTTTTTGTAGAAGTGCTAGGCTCCGGTTCTTCAAATATATTTTCAGCAGTATTGTTGACAGCAGTAGGTGCATTTATTGAAGTCCCTTGCTTTAATCACCACAAAAATTTAGGCTAACTATTCACAAAATTTATCGATAATAAAAAAATACTTATACGATTATTTTCAAAACTTGAAAAAATAACTTACCTTTTTATGAAATACTATTAAAAAAATTTTTAAATTCGTATTTTTAATACAATATAATAAAAAAAAAGTGGTGGTTTCCCTTCTTTGCTTTATTGACTTTAAAATCTTTAACGGCAATAAAAATATTGTTCGCGCAATGCAAATATTGCCAGATCTAGCTTTTATATAGTGAATGAAATGGAATTGCCACATATGAAATAGAACGGAAATGCATTTTTGAAGGCAATATCAATGGAATTGAAAAATAATTTAATTCGGATCGAATAAGATCGAGAATGATTTATTAACCTTTATTTATAAATCATTTTTTTTTTTTTAATTATTTATTTACAAAAAGTTCGCGAAACCCCTGCTATCAGTCCACGGAAACCCAGGGTTCCGCGGAACACACTTTGGGAAACACTGGCTAAGATAAATATTTTTTTAAATTTAAATGCAATTTAGAGTTTTAAACAACTAAAAATGCAAATCTTTTTAAATTCATAAAATAATATTTTAATAAGGAAATATTAACTAGTTTTTTTTTTCGTTGAAGCGATTCTTTTCATTTATTATTATTTTTTATCTTTGTACAAATTGATAACTTTTCAGAAATAGAACAATTTTTTATCTTTTACATATATTTTAAAACTAATCGGCTTATCTGATTAATCGACACAAAATAATCTTATTATGTGTTAGTCGAAAATTATCATTTTTAAGTTGTTCAATTAATTTTTTTTTAAATTTTATCAACTAGCCGAATAATTCGTAACCGGTTGACAACTGTAATTATTATAATTTAAGAAATCTTGCAAAAAATGAGATCAATAATAAAAATTAAGAATATTAAATATATCCGATAGTTTTGCTACACATATAACTCTATATATATCTGTTAAGAAATATTTGTAGAAATTCTTTCGAAATTAAAAAAAAAAAGATTAAATCTATAATATTAATAGGCTAGTCGATTTCTTGTGACCAATGTATTGTTCTACCATTTTACCTCGATTTTGACCAAACATATATTATTCGAAAGGTATTTCTTTTTAGCTGTTTTGCAGATTTTTAGATTTTTTAATTTATTCCTTTATTTTTAGTAAATTCCATTTAAAGTTGCTACTAACACATAAATAAAATTATGCATATGGTGTGTGTGTTTTATTAAATTTGTTAATGTGTATGTAATAAAAATGAGTTTGTTTCTTTGTGTTGATTTGTGAATTGGCTGTAATTGATTAGCCTTTAGGGTCTTACTTTAATTAAAAAATAATATTACCTAGAATTTGCACTCGAATATCGAGGGCTGGAATCTGTTAGTATTAAATTACTAAGTAAGAAGATAACCGCAAAATGATAAGAAGTGTTATTGCAGGGTTAATACGAATCAGACAATTAAATTTTTAGAAGAGATTTTTATAGTGATTTGTAGTATTTTTTTATATAAAAGACAGCTACATATTATGTGGGAACTACTATTTATAAATGTTTCTACTACTCATAACACTGTAGAACAAATTCAGGTTAGCAAAAGTTAGGTCGATTCTGAGAGTGAGGGGTAAAAATAGCGGCTAAATTAGAAGACTTGTATCGCGGCGTTTGTTTATGTTAGTTCGAATTTTTTTTTAATCGACCTTCGAACTTTGCAGTCAAATGCCGATTTTCAGCATATTGTTTATATGGTTTTTTGGCTATAACTCGTCGACTAATTGATCTTTTTTCAACCTGTAAAAGCCAAATTATTGCTAAAGACCTGGTGCTTATGAAGCAAAATGTTGAAAAAATTATTTTTTTTTTCATGCTTTTTGAAAATATTTTCCACAAAACTAAGTCCTTTTTTGCTTTCTGTTTGATCTATAATATGCTTCTCAGTTTCTTCAATAAATTTCATTCGAAAAGAAAATGGTCTTAGTCGATTATTTGCGTTAAAAATCCGAAAACCATTAAATAAATTGCGATTTAGGTAGAAATAATTAAAAAGGGAAGTTCCAAGAATTAGGAATTAGTAAAACAACTTTTTTGTTTTCAACCACCGCACAGGTAGCGTTCGTACAAGCGAACTAATTTTAAAAATGAAGATTCAGTTAAGACTCGAAACTCAGCCGAAGCTGATGTCTTTTAATTTTCGCTCGGTCGTGATAAAATTCGCTATTAATTTCTTTGGAACTTATTTCATTTTGTGAGTGATTTAAGTTAAGTGCATCGGTTTCATAAAAACAACAAAAAAAACATTGTATAATATATATTGTATTAAAAATGTCGGAACCAAAATGTAAAATGGACCACCTTTGTAATGTTTGTGGACGTTTCATAGCAAACGATGAAAAATGTGGCAATGCGTGTGGAACCCTATAAACAATATTTCTCGCAAGAGTTTATCACTGACGTAAACTATGCCCCTAAAAAAGTTTGCTTTAACAGACCGAGAATTAAATGCATGGCTCGCATTGAAAGCAGTCATTAAAGGACTTTTGGGTAAAGAACGCAAAGACAACTACAGGCAATCTGTTGCAAACATGTTGCCAGCTTTCGATGATATTGGGGTTAATATGTCGTACAAAATTCATCTCTGGCATCAGCACCTTGATCAACTCGCTCAACAGTTGTCAACTGAATCTGATGAGCAAGGCGAACGTTATCACCAAACTGCGCTTCCATTTGAAATAAGGTAACTATAGAGAACTATAGAGTGTGCATATTTTGAGTTCCTAGATTTTTCTAATATCTTTGTCAGAGTGCACAATTTAAACATGTTAACGATTGAAAACTATTTTCGTTTCAGGTACAGAGGAAAGAAATCTCCAGATGCAATACTCGTTGAAATTTGTTGGTGGTATAAAAACACCTTTGAAGAAGAGGAAGAAGGGGAAAAAGAGTAAGAAGGGGAAGACAAAGATCAAATTCCAGAATATCTGTTGGACGAAATTATCGACGTTTTTGATGATGACGATGACCAAGATATTAGAGAGAGCGGTGATGTTGATCCACAGACGCCTGCTAAACGGCAACTGGTCAAATCATTTATTTAATTCTTTTACTTAAAACTTTGCATAACTAACATTTCAAAAATATATTTTTTTCCATATTTTTATAATTTCTTTCAAAACCAACACTGAACAAAATTGGTATATAAAAAATGAGAAGTAAATTAATATTAAGCTGGAAAACGCAAGTTTTGTATTATGATTGTTTTCTTTTCAAATGAAATTTATTGAAGAAACTGAGAAGCATATTATAGATCAAACAGAAAGCAATAAAAACTTAGTTTTGTGGAAAATATTTTCAAAAAGCCTGAAAAAAAATAAATTTTCCAACATTTTGCTTCATAAGCACCACAAAAATTTTCTAAATCATTATTTTTTTTAAATTTTAATTGTTGCACAGGTCTCTAGCAATAATTTGGCTTTTACAGATTGAAAAATATCAATTAGTCGACGAGTTATAGCCAAAAAAAAACCATATAAACAATATGCTGAAAATCGGCATTTGACTGCAAAGTTCGAAGGTCGATTAAAAAAAAAATTCGAACTAACATGAACAAACGCCGCGATACGGGTCTTCTAACTTAGCCTCTATTTTCACCCCTCACTCTCAGAATCGACCTAACTTTTACTAACAGGAATTTGTTCCACAGTGTAATTCTACTGTGTAAGTTTTATTTTATTTTTTCAATCAGTATAGCTCTGAAATTGACTGCTATAAATTTTTTAGAAATTTGTTTTTTTTTTGTCTTGAATTTTTTTATTAATTTCATATAAAGTTTGATTTTTGCGAAGTGACAACGTATTGTGAAAAAAAATTAAATTTTTTAGTAATTTGGCAGAAAAATGTTTTATATTTAAAGATAAATATCTTTTATTACGTGGGCTATTGGGTAAACAGAAAATTTAACGAATAGCATAGGTCATGGGAGGGTAAAGAATAAAGGCGTTAACTTTCATCCTTACCTCTTTTCTAGCTTCACATTAAATTCAATTTCATTTCCTTACTAGTATTTTTGTTTTTTATACTTTCTCTTTTCTCTTAGTCAGTTTTCGCGTTTTCCTTTGTGTTTAGCTACTTTTTTAATGTTTTCGACTCTCAATCTACCTTGAAGGAGACAAGAACACCACCCCATTTTCCCTGAGCATGGTCTATAAAAGGAAGCATGGTTTCCGAAAAGGTAGGGCTTTGGTTGAGTTTTCTGCAACTTAATTTTAAATGCTTTATTTATTACAATTTATTTTTTGAGTGTATATCAACTGCTGAACATTTTAGCTATTTACAGTTTGATGTTGCTAACATAAATTAAAAACATTTAATTAGACTTAGGTTAAGCCAATTTTTTTTTTTTTAATGAACTAAGCTTTTAATCTTGTACCATATTTGGCAGAAAATAAAAAATTGGGTATAAATTTAAAAGCTTTAGAGATTGATTCAGAACAGCCCTTTTTCCAATTGAAACACATGTACCATTAACTCAAAATCATGATTTTTATTTTTAAGACTTCTTTACATTTATCTTAAATTTCATATAGACAAAAAAAAAAAACGTTTAGATTTCATTTTAAATAATGTCTTAATAAATGTTGAATACATTGTGTATGTTTTATGTATTTTATAATAGAGTAGTTTCTTTCTTCAAAAACTTATCAAAAGAACGCACATAAGACTTCTGACGCCTGCTACGCCCTCTATGGCTGCTGTTGACACAAGAAAAAAAATCATAATACAAAATCAAGTCATTATTTTTTAAAGTCTTATAATCAAATTGAACCACAATAATTAACTTGAAATCTTTTATGGCTATATGAGAACCTGTATGGGTTATTCCATTAAATATTACATTTGATTAACAAGATGACTAATGTAAGCGAATCTATCAAATGAAAACAAAAAAAAAAGTTAATTATCTGAAGCTCAATTTGTATTCACTTAAAAAGAAAAGACTTAAGCCACAAACTTGATATAATAAATTTATTTATTTTAATTGCTGAAACATTATTAACGATCATTTTTATATATATAAAAATATATAACAAAATCCATTTTTTTTCTCTAATTCGATATAATCATCCACTTGTTGCTTTTGTTAGAAAATCAAGGAAGTCGTATCTTTTCTGGTGCATTAATGTCAATTAAATTATTATCGCTTGCAAATAAAAGGAAGCCAAATAAGTTCTAATCCTGATTATTGCTAGCTGTAGCTTTACACAATAATCCATTACAATCAACTTCCGTATAGAAACCCCTATAGCTATTGTTAACTTTACTATTTGTTTTGTTTTTGCTTTGCCTCCACACACAAAACACACTTACATACTCGTAAAACATAAATTTGAAATAAATCCGTCTTTAACAATAAAAGCTGTTGAAAGAACAGGTTGTTGTCATTCTCAAATGTCATAATCATGATTCTTATATTGCTTTTCAATATTCATATTGTCTTTTTTTTATTTTTTTGCTAATTTAAAAAGACACATGTTTATCTAAGTAAAATAACAATTTATATATGTACAGAGATCAGATATACAAATACTTGTACATGACAAGTTGAAGTTTAACAGTTTCTTATTTTAAACACTGCTCCACACAAGAACTTCTACAATTTAACAAATCAACTAAAGCCGAATAGAGAAACATTCAATCAAACATATAGATTTATATTAGGGCTTTAAGTTTTTTTAAAGCTATCATTTTTGTTCCATTATTCAACTTTTGCAAGTAATAACTGGAAGAAGAATCAGCAAAAACGGACTAGGTCACGATATTAACAATATTCGTTTTTAGGTACAGTGAAGTAAAATACACATTATTCCAACAAGAAACATCAGTATTTGTAGACTGTAGCGTCATGTAGATATGATTGTTTTACTAATTATAAAACTCCAAAAAAAAGATTATATAAAAATTAAATCTCTTTAAACATATAAAAAATCGAATATTATTAAAAAAATATTATGTCCTGAAAATGAGGAAGGAAATGATGTTTTTATTTAAAAGTGAACAGGTGTAAGAGAATAATTTTAACGAATTTTATTTCTTCATTATTACAACACCTTAAAAGTTTAATTAAATAATAAATGATAGCTAATGAATAATTAAAATTTAAGTGCTTTGAAACTTGATAAAAAAAAATAACTAAATACTTTTACAAACACATAAATAGCGCTTTATAGCGTTTTCAGTTTCATTACAATTTAGCGGATTTTAGCGCTTTTTAGGATGGAAAAAACTGGCATCGCTGTTAATTAGTGATGTTTTTATACCATATACCACCATGTGGTTTGGGTATAATGACTTTGTGCTGCTGTTTGTAACTACAAAAAATATTTGACCCATCTTTTATTATACCGATCGGCTCAGAATCACTTTCTGAGTCGTTTTAGCGATGTCCGTCCGTCCGTCCGTCCGTCTGTGTGTCCACGTAAACCTTGTAATCAAACCACAGGTCGCAAATATGAATATATTTTGATGAAATTTGGTACATAAGCTTCTATCGGACATAGGATGAATCTTTTGAAATTGGTGAAAATCGGTCCATGTTCAGACCATGACATAAGATCCAAATTATCATATAGATATTAGTAAAATTGGGTTTGTATGTGTTTATTGTATGCATAAACCAGTAGTTCAAAAATAATCCCTATTGGACAATTCTTAGTCATAGGCCCCATATAGAGCCGATCTTCACTTAAATCTATCAAAAAACAAAAATATTGCACAGATTTTTCTCTAATTTGGTTTGCGTATATTTTTTCAAAATATATGTGACTTTACCAGTTATGGTCAGGATCGGTCCCTTTTTTGACCTAGTCCGCATATAAATATGAACTTTTTCATATCTGCAGCCAAAAAAAATAATAACAATGCCACTCAAATTTGGTGATTGCTTATTTTCTATATCCACTTAGTTGGACCGAAGAGCAAGGGTTTCTAAACCATGGTATAAGGTATCGTATGGTCGGTCAAGACCGACTATAATTATTTTACTTAACAGTAACCCGATGCGCTTCGCTACACCCATCGTAGCGAAATAAAAAAGGAATGCATTTTTTACAGAACTATTTTATTTATATTTGGCGATTTTAGATTAGATTTTGGCGATCTTTGTTTTTTATTGTCATTTTTTATACCGTTTTTGATTTTGGCGATTTTTGTTAATCGCGATTTTTTTTGCGATTTTTGTTATTAGCGATTTTCTGCTTTGGCGATTTTAATTATTCGCGATTGTTTACTTTGGCGATTTTGTTTTTTTGTTTTTGGAAATTTTGTAATGTATTTTCCTTTGACTTGGCTTATTTTAATCGTAAGTTAAACTGATTAAGGTGTTCAAAAGAATCTTTTGGAGGAGGACTGCGGGAGCCATTGAGCTACTAGCTTCAGTCGGTTGGGGGGTTCGGGTCCTGTTCCATAAAGAATTTATATCTCACTACAAAAATTATTGTAGACTCCCTATTTTTTTTTATATATATAAAATGAGTATTAAATGGACCAGATGACTACAACATTACTTCCTAAAGTAAACCCCATTGTAGCCTGTTTAATTTAATATGAAATAATTCAAAGGCAGCAATCGAATTTGCATTAGTTTTGGATCTACTCATAGATATATTTTAGAGTTTGGCGCCTCTTTACCCTCCCTTACAAATGTCCTACAAGCGCGAGATTATTGTAAGTAGGACCCTAGAACATATATCCCCTATCACAACATTAATACATTGTTCGTAAGAAAACACTTCTATTGATTTAGAGATTCATATTCGAAAAATTCATGATTTATTCAACCCATAGATTACTACACTAAAGCTGCGTTCACACTACGTGTTTTGCTTGTGTTTTTCTTAGTTTCTTAGCACGTGTAATTTGTACACATAGTGTGAACCCTTTCAAACATTGTTTATGTACAACAATTTTGCAAGACATATGTAAATTTTTCAATTAATGCAGGTTCTATTTTGGCAAGACAAACATATGAAAATACAACACTGCTTGTGGCGAAAGAAAAAAAGAGTAAATTATAAAGATTAATATTGAAAGAAAAATAAATTGTTTAATATTAATTAACAATTTAAAAATATATAAAATATATAACTTTATTTTAAACAATAAATTTTTGTAAATTCACAAATTAAATCAGCTGTTGTTTACATTTAGAGGTTATGTCATTCGGAAATACATATGTACGTTTGAACGCAAAAATTATGAATCGTATATAAAACGCTAATCTTGACACACACACACGGAATTACGTATGGATTGTAAAACTGAATTTACATGTGAAAAATACACATAGTGTAAACACACCTTAAGCAATGATATCGTATATTTTCATAAAATTTTAAATTGTTATATAAAACATAGTTAAATCATATTTAGAACAAAGATAGAAAAGTTTTTAAATCAAGCAATAGCACACATGTGCTATTATTATACAAAAATATTTAATATTTAATTATTGGGAAATGAAAATGCATTATCATATTACGATTCCGAATGCTTATAGGGTTCCAAAACGGAAAACGATTTCGGTTTACAGAATTTTTAAATTACGGAAGTTTACTGAACTTTATAGAAACAAGCAAAAACTAACAGAAACTACATGATCAATGAAGAAATCAAAAAAAATATTTTATTCCTAAAAAAAACATAATTATGAGGTAAATGAGACTTATCTCTCAATTGCCATCATGTAGTGGAATAGTTTTTGCTTGTTTATCAAAAAATACAATTTATACAATGACTAATTAAATGCAAGAGACAATATTAAATGTTAACGTTGTAAATCATTTGAACTCATCCAAATAACGAAGTTCGATGAAGGCCTCCAAGAAGTTCGATGCTTTGGTTGCAATGCTGATGATGTTGCTGTTTAAATGGTAATTAATAGTGTTCTTGCATGATTATGACTAAGGTGATGCTTTAGGTACAGTCGGGTCACAAGTAAAGAACCAAAATTTGTAATAAAATTTTAAGTATTTAAATTTTCTTTAAGTTGTTGATATAGATTTCTAGGTTACTTTACGCGATCGTTATTTTATTTTATGAAATTTAAATGCATATTAAATTATTTTTAATATTAGTTCATAAGTAGTTACTTAATTTATATTATTTAAGTAAACCGTTTTGAAAAATGTAATGCACTTTCTTTTAAATTGTTTTAGTATATTAGAGATTTTAAGAAATTTATTCTAAGGAGCTTACACTGTAATATTAATTTCATTCTAGAAATGTGGTACTAAGTAATTTAAGTAAATGACATAGGTGACTTTAGCTAATGATATTCTTTTACCATGACAAGTAAAATTATAAAAGTTTGTTTAATTTTTTTACATAAAACTATTCACTTTTATACACAATTTTCCGGAATTTTGCAGGTTGAACCACTTAATCCTATTTTGTATTGTTTACGAATTTTAATATTTTTTAACTATTGAGAAAAATTTTTGTATTTTAGGAGGAAAATATTTTAACTGTTCTCTGTTAGAATTCTGTAATTTTATGATCAATTCCGTTGCCTTCATTAAGACTCTATTTTGTGTGTAACTTTCTTTTCTGTCTTTTTCTTGTATGATTGCGGAGTATTTTTTGATATGTTCGATATGAAAGCAACACCAGATTGCCTATACGAATGATGAAGAGGTTATGTGGAGGGTCACAACAAGTATTTTTTTCTGGTTTCTTTCGTTTCGTGGAAAGGTAACTAAGGTAAGACACTTTACCATCAAATTGGAGTTGATTCCTTTTGTGTCTTTGACCACAGACAAATCCGATGTTAGTATTATATATATATCTTATGTTATCCAATATTCATATCTGCTTTGTGGATAATACCATAGGAATACGAGTTTAATAAAATTTTGTCTTGGGGACTTCAGAGGTCTGCACTTTCCAACGTGTTGAACAAAAAGGAAGTAAAATATAGATTGTCATCTTAAGGTTACCTTCATACGTCGTTGTTAACTCATGCAAAAAGGTATAATAACATTGAAACAAGGTAACATTGGTAAGAAAAAGTTATCGTTTGGGTATCGATTTCTTCAAGCACAAATAAAAAAAATTAAGTAAATGTTAATTGGAACATTTTACTACTTTAGTATGAAGTATAGATTCGTTACCGATATTTATACCGCACAATCTATTTTATTCCATGTTTTATTTATAATTTACTTGTGGGTTTTTTATATGCAAGAACATGTTACCAACACTAGATTTAGCAAAGACGTAAACCTGCATTACATGTAAAACGTAAATATAATCCAATATGAAGTTAACCCACCAAACAATTAAACAAAAATTACAAAAAAAAAACAAAATTGGAATTTAAGATACAAATTATTATTTTGGTAAAAAAAGAAAATATTTAAAAAAATGGTATCTTTCAAAATACTTCATTACAATTTATAATTTTACCGATTTTTACCTTTAGCGGTTTTGATTTTGGCGATTTTTGCTATTCGCAATTTTCGGTTTTGGCGATTTTTGATTTTGATTGAAAACCGGAAAAAGTTTGAAATTAGGCGATCATGATTTTCAGTTTGGCAACAAAAGAAAAATAACAACAACACAATAGTTATGGAAACGTTATTGAACATGTTTACTTTCTGAGTTATAACCATCGCCATTGAAAAACTGCAACAAAGGATTGGGAGGAGTGGATTTACATGACAAAAACTGTGCAAAATTACAGAGTTTTAATTCGAGCAAAAAAGTTGTATTGGCCCTTGTGGATCTCTGCTTTAAAATCTTCGTTGGCAAATGCTTGGAGACCTGATGTTTTCCGTCATCGTCACCAAAATCAAAGAAAAATTCTGCAAAAAGAACTTCGAGTTGAATTTGTGTATTCTTTAATGCTAAAACAGGCAGAAATTGATTCAACCAGTGCTCGCCAAGACATTCAATAACGAGGCTTCACAAAATAAAGAGTATTGCCTGGTTTTCACTATGCCATATAAACTGACAACAATTGAAATCTTGTTATTTTCTATTATTTACGTTTGCATTACATCTTATAAATTAACAAAACAAAAAAAAAAAAATCCGGCTGTTAAAAAACAAATTACCAACCTGTTGGCAATTTCATTTTAGATGTCAAATGTTGTCAGTGGTTGTAAATGACAATACTTTATAACGTTTTCATACAACTGACAATAATTCACAACAATTAAAAACCAGACGCAAGCTTCTTATAGTTAAAATAGAGCATAATAAGAAATGTAGATGTAAACATTGTCAAAAACCACGGTTGATCATTTTGATGCAAAAATGCAATGTTGCTCTTATACATATTGTTTTGCGCCATATTATGAAAAACTAATATAAATTTTTAATGTAAATAATTGCGTTTTTATATATTTCTTTTTAATAAATAAAAAGAATTAGTTTTGAGTTCATGATAAGACTTGTTTTTCTATCTTTAGAGTATATTGGAAATCTACAATAAATCGAATTTTTCTCAAAAAAGAAAAAAATAAATAAAAAAAAAATTTGAAAAAATTTGGAATTCAGATTTGTGTTTTTTAACCCAAAATTACCTAAACTATCAAAAAAAAATCTGTGGAACGATATGGGTTTATGCATACGGCAACTCATTTGTTGTAATTTTTTTTCATCGTTTGAAAATATTTTGTTTTTCTTTTTAATAGAAACTATAAATTGAAGCGGTTTTAACAAAATTAGAACTAACTGATTTTATTTTCATATGAATTTAGAATTTCTGTCCTAAATAAACTCGAGCTTTAGCTCTAGAAAAAAAGAAATCAAAACAAAACACGGAAATCCATATTAACCAAATTTGGATTAATTACTTCCAAGAGTAGCGTTAATATAGATGCCAAAACTACCAAAACTTTATACGTTGACATAACCACTAACTCAAATATATTAATTGCAATAACATTTGCAACCCTAATGATTTCCAACAAATTGTTGTCAGGTGCTTGAGCAAACAATAGAAAAAAAAAATATGAAACATTAGCTTCTTGACAAGATCTTGGTTTTATAAATTAAT
Source organism: Cordilura impudica (assembly GCA_963682025.1). Classification (NCBI taxonomy): domain Eukaryota; kingdom Metazoa; phylum Arthropoda; class Insecta; order Diptera; family Scathophagidae; genus Cordilura; species Cordilura impudica. Next base: position 70,112,835 of record OY821518.1, on the reverse strand, counting down.
TTAAATTTAAATAAATTTTTTTTTGTTCCCGCAAAAAGTTTTCGTTTTCAAATAAGTAGTGGGTGTATTGTACTGTTTAATTGCTTTTGGGGGTTTTAAATATTAATCGTATGGTTTGGTTAAAGCTGAGTTCAATCTTACAATTTATACGCTTAGTATTTATAATTGATTTTTTCTATTTGTCTTACCATTTTCTTAAAACCTTATATCCGTTGATTTCATTTAGTTTGGCACATGTAAATTATTTATATAATCTTAGGATATTTTAGTGGTCACGTTGTAATGATTTGCATATCAAATTGGTTTAAATGAAATGTCATATAAAATCTTAGTAAATCATTTTTATTTGTTTTCAGCGTATGCATAAATTATAGTTTAACGGGCCAGTAGAAATCAATTTAAATATCAATCTCTAATTGTGAATTGATTATATCATATCCGTTTACTAAATTATAATTAAGCATTGTACTACAAATTAAATTTTATTTCCCTCAATATACATAATCCCTAACTTTGGAAAAATGACAAATAATTCATAAGGATCAACTTATTAAGGAAATCAATTCGTTTGGCATACGTATAACTGAGTCCCTTAACTTATCACCATAAAGCCTTGTAAAGTCAATTTACATTTATGGGTTCTCAAAAAGAAAAGAAAAAATAAAAAAAAAGAATTACAAAAATTAACATGTTCATACATTGTTGAACATAATTTCACACCTTACAAGAAAAGAAAAAAAAAACAAAAATTGAGTATATAAACAACAACTTTCCACTAAACATTTATTATCTGACAAATGTACAAATTAGTAAAACAGAAACATTAAGATCCCTCTGCTTAACACACAATACAAAAAAGAAATCGTGGCGAAAACCGAAAAACCGCATACAAGAAGAAGAAAAAAATACCGCTAATGAGCTGAACACAATAATTGCGGAACATTTGTTAAAGGACTAGGGTTAATAATTTAGGCTTAAAAAACCACTTAAACTACAAAACATGAAATGGTCTTAACACAAACGAAGCAAAAACAGTAACAACATTAACAACCACTAAAACAATTTATTCTTCTAGCAGAACTTTGGAAGAATTTATTCATTTAGCGGATCAGTTTGGTTTATTGCCCAGGAAATGTCTAAAAAAGCAGTGCCCAGATCTCAAAGGATTTATTTTTATTTGCAGTCATTTTGCAGTCACTCGTTTGTTTTTGTAACAATGTTATAACAATTGATTCAGTATTAGTCGTCTGCTTTAATTTTCATCACTCGAAAACTGATCAAACATTTATATAATTTTTTCAAAAGTTCTTTGAAAACTTCCATAAAAGGAATTTCATATAAATTAGAACATTCTCTATTCCATGGAGCACATGTGGCCATAGTTCCTGAAAAAAAAATAGTTCAGTCACCATAAATATGTTACGCCTATGAATTTATGATAAAGGCCTTCGAGTTTTGAAAATCTGTAATTACACTGTAAAACAGTACTAAAATTTCGCATGATTTCATGACGGCTTTTAATGTTTTTGATCCCGCTAAATCCGAATTTCAAGAGGAACATTTTTTTCTTTGGCACCTATCCCCTCCAAGTACTTTCGTATAACTTTATAAGAAAATATTTTTTTTAGTTTAGTTATATTTCATTTTTTTTATGTGTGGACATCTATACGCGCGGGGGGTAAAAATATATTTCACAATACAATCACAAAAGCAGCGTACAATGTAAGACGCAAGACAAAATCAGTGTGACTTACGATTGTACTGGTGTAAAAATATGATATGTAAAAAACTTTTTATCGCCGTTGAAAAATATAAAAAATGAAAAATTGAAAATGAAAAATTAAAAGTGTAAAACGAAAAATAAACAAAACAAAATTAAGCATGAAAAATAAAAAATTAAACATAAACAATGAAAAATGAGAAACGAAAATTGAAAAATGAAAAACTAAAAATAAAAAATGAAGAATAAAAAACAAAAAATGAAAAATGAAAACTGAGAAATAAAAAACGAAAAATGGAAAATGAAAAACAAAAAATGAAACATGAAGAATAAAAAACTAAAAATAATTGAAAAATAAAAAATCAAAATGAAAAATGAAAAATGAAAAATAAAAAATTGAAAATGAAAAATGAAAAATGAAAAACAAAAAAAGAAAAATTAAAAATGAAAAATAAAAACTGCAAAATAAAAAATAAAAAATGAAAACTAACAAATAAAAAATGAGAAATGAAATGAAGAACAAAAAATGAAAAATAAAAAATTAATAAATAAAAATGAGAAATGAGAAACAATAAATGAAAATGAAAAATGAAAAATAAAAAATGAAAAAAGAAAAATAATAAAATTGACACATAAAAATGAAAAGTGAAAAATAAAAAAAGAATAATGAAAAACGAAAAATGAAAAATTTAAAATTAAAAATAGAAAAAGGAAAAATGGAAAATAAAAAATTAAAAACGAAAAACCAAAAATGAATAATGAAAAATGTAAAATGAAAAATAAAAAATCAAAGATAAAAAATGAAGAATGAAAAATAAAAAATGGTAAATAAACAATGAAAAATGAGAAATTAAAATTGAAAAATGAAAAACAAAAAATAGAAAATTAAAAATAAAAAAGTGAAAAATTAAGAAAAAAAAAATGAAAATTTAAAAATGAAAAATAAAAAATAAAAAAAGATAAATGAAAAATGAGAAATAAAAAACGAAAAGTGGAAAATGAAAAACAAAAAATGAAAAATTAAGAATAAAAAACTAAAAATAAAAGTTCAGAAATGAAGAATGAAAAATGAAAAATGAAAAGTTAAAAACGAAAAACGAAAACGAAAAACGAAAAATGAAAAATTAAAAAACCAAAATAAAAACAGAAAAATAAAAATTAAAAATAAAAAATAAAAAATAGAAATTGAAGAATAAAATTAAAAATAGAAAAAGGAAAAATGGAAAATAAAAAATTAAAAACGAAAAACCAAAAATGAATAATGAAAAATGTAAAATGAAAAATAAAAAATCAAAAATAAAAAATGAAGAATGAAAAATAAAAAATGGTAAATAAACAATGAAAAATGAGAAATTAAAATTGAAAAATGAAAAACAAAAAATAAAAAATTAAAAATAAAAAAGTGAAAAATTAAGAAAAAAAAATGAAAATTTAAAAATGAAAAATAAAAAATAAAAAAAGATAAATGAAAAATGAGAAATGAGAAATAAAAAACGAAAAGTGGAAAATGAAAAACAAAAAATGAAAAATTAAGAATAAAAAACTAAAAATAAGTGCAAAATAAAAATTCAGAAATGAAGAATGAAAAATGAAAAATGAAAAGTTAAAAACGAAAAACGAAAACGAAAAACGAAAAATGAAAAATGAAAAATTAAAAAAACAAAATAAAAACAGAAAAATAAAAATTAAAAATAAAAAATAAAAAATAAAAAATAGAAATTGAAAAATAAAACATGAAAAATAAAAAAAAATTAAAAATGATAAACAAAAAATTAAAAATTAAACATAAAAAATGAAGAATAAAAAATGAAAAATAAAAAACAAGAAAAATAAGAAATAAAAATTAAAAATAAAAAAGTAAAAACGAAAAACGAAAAGTAAAAAATGAATAATAAAAAAGGAAAAATTAAAAATGAAAATGAAAATGAAAAATGAGAAATGAAAAACGAAAAATGAAAATTGAAAAATGAAAAATAAAAAATGAAAAATAAAAAATGAAAATAGAAAAAAGAAAATTAAAAATTAAAAATGAAAAATTAAAAATGAAAAATTAAAAATGAAAAATTCAAAACGAAGAACTATAAATAAAAAATGAAAAATAAAAAATTTAAAAAAAAAAAATAAAAATGAAAAATAACAAATAAAAAATTAAAATTAAAAAAAAAAAATTAAAAATGAAAAATTAAAAATTAAAAATAAAAAACGAAAAATTAATCGGTTGAAATAATAAATAATAATAAATATTTTTATATTAGCAGAGCGCCTATAGTTGATTTATATAAGTGATATATACATAGAACACGCTTTCTGTTTACTAATTATAGTTAGTGCAAAAAATTTCATCAGACATGCGCACCCATTGAAGAACGCTATAAAGGCAAAATAATTCATTCGGTTATCGCTGAAATATGCTGGACATTGTATGACAATGAATTGGAATTGCCTAGAGTTAAAAAAAATTTATTAATGAATACTTCCTATCCAAATTTGCTATTTAAGGTAAAATAATAGAAATTTTAGTGATTTTTACTTAAATTTGAACAATGTTTTTTATGCTAAATTTTTGGGGCACTTTAAAATAAAATTCTTAATAAATGCGAAATTAACCCTAAGCTGTCTTTTGTTGTGTCTTATTTTTGACTTTCTGGTTGAATCTTCCATTTTGGTGTATTCAGGGACCTACAGTAAAATCTCACGGCGAATATTTTTGCGGAACATTTTAATCCCTTAAGTCCCTGTTTTAATCGTCTTTTGGCTCTTTTTTTTACAAAAAGGGCAAAAAAAGACCCATACCTTGAGGAGTTAGACGGTCAACATATTCTACAAAAATGTTCTCCGTAACATTTTACATAAATTTGCTGAACACATTTTTTACCTAAAATGTAAGGGTCACATGGTGTCTTAGACCTATTAACAATAAGAATGTGCCAGAGCTGGGAAACTTTAACCCTCCCCCTCAAATGAAATTCAGATGTAAACTTTCAAAACGCGGATACATGTGTCTTTTATTTTTGTCTCCTCTATTATCATTTATAGGCCGGACCTTGCAATTTTCTTTTGTGTTGTACAATAATTATTGGATGGCCCATTTTGAAATGGGTGTTCAAATTGACGGAATATACAACAGGTTTTGCTAAGGCTTTTGACCGTGTCCTACAGCTGTCTAAAATTGGATTTTATTCTGAAATGCTGAGATGGTTTCATTTTTATTTAACTAGCAGAGTCTGTAATATCTTATTTTTTTAGTTTTTATTTTTTTTATTTTTAATTCATTAAAAGTAAAATTAATTTACATTATAATATATATGATAAAGGGTAAACTGGCTACAGGGGCCTTCCTCCCTGTAATATCTTAATTGATGGAATTATTCACATTTTTTCCTTCCAACTTCTGGTAATCCATAAGAAAGTAGGTTAGGTCCATTGCTTTTTAATATTTTTATTAGTGATGTTTGTAATTAAAAACTCAAAATATTCTTTGTATGGGGATGATCTCAAAATTTGTATGCCTATTTATAACATAATTGATACTCTTGAAATTTTTGATCTTCAGAATGACTGGCTAGAACATTTTTGTAGCCTGAACGATATGACATTCCTCTTAATATTGATAAATGTCGATTTATGACCTTTCATACATGTCGTCATGGTTTGTTATCAAGGTTTATTTTCTGTGGATGAATTTTTCGACTTAGGTGTAATATTTGATACAAAATTTGTCTATAGAGGTCACTTGAACCACATTGTTCCTAAGACTTCTTCGCTTTTAAGTTCTATTTGGCGTGATATGAGTAATCTGTTTGATTATAATGCGAAAACCAAAAAAAATTTCATCTTTTGTATGGCCGAGATCGGAAAATGCTTGATTTATTTGGAGCCCCAATACTAACGTCCACATAAATCGCGTGGAAAAATTAATGTCATTTCTCAAACCCTCACACATCTTATGAGCATAAATATAGTTGGATCTCGAATGACAATACACTCATTAACATTTTTGAATGGCTTAGTTTGTGGTTCTATCGATTGTACTGATCTTTTACATTTAATTTAATTTTTCGTTCATTTAATTTTTTTCAGAAGAAGCAATTTTTTTCATATTGCATTTCATAGAACTGAATATGGCCATAATAAACATCTAACCAAAAAGATGAGTTTATTTAATAGTCTTTGCAATGAATTAGATTTAAATATTTCTACCAACGAGCTTTTAGCTTGTTTAAATAAATTGTTGTAATTTTAGTAATAAGTAGCCAGGCTGTAAGGATCATATTGTATTCTTAAAGTCAATAAATAAATAAATAAAATATATATAAAATTAGTTAAAAGTGCAGTTCTAATGCTGTTAAAATTTAATCGCTAAAAAACTTCACTAAATTCAACAATTTTTACAATCGAATTTACTTAAAACATCACTTGGCCTGAGCTAAGTAAGGTTATTTTGAAAATATTATTTGGTAGTCACAATAGAATAATGTTATAGTACATGGGGCTATCAAAATTCGGTTGTCAAAAGTTCAGTTCCCAAAACGAATCCGTTTTCAGTATGTTAAATCATTATAAGTGTACGGATATATATATATACGTTTGCATCTGAATGAAATTTGCTGGTAGTGGTGATTGCAACATCTGATATTGTATAGTAAGATGTTAACAGAGTCTTTGGTAGTAGGTAGAAATTCCAACAAATTCCCATTTTCAAATCAATCGCAAAATAAATAACTCACTCCTTGAAACTCTGATAACTACTTACATACAAGAAAAATATGTGAAGAACAACAAAGAAATGCAAGAAAGCTTAAATATATACAAAAAAAAAAAAAAGGCAAATAGACAGACAGCAAAAACTTAAAACAAATTAAAAGCAAGAATTACGACAGGTTAGTAGCAAACTATTGCCACCGATCATGAAGACACGAAACAACAAATTGTCTTCTTTACAACACAAATAGGAGATGAAGATGAAGCACCCGCTAAATACAAACAAATAAACCTACAAACAAACAGACAAGCTAACCAACTAACCAACCAACCAACCAACATAAGGTTGACAAATTTAAACCTTCGAAATAATCGAAGTAAGTGAAATAAAAAAAAAAAATTACCACGAATTAACTTGCCGCAATATTAACAAGTGATCACACAAATGCGTGCAAATGCCATCGTATTGATCGCCATGAACTACACCAAAAAAAAAAAAAAACAGAAAAAAAACCGTACATGTACAAACAAACATACAAAAACATACGTTCCAGTACACATACGAGTACAATACGGAAACGTGTTAATGCCATTTGAATTTTAACCAAATATGGCTATAAAGCAAGTGCTATATGAACACTTTAGTAGGCAGACAAACTTACGAACAACAACAACAAAAACAATAAAGTATTTTGCATGTTTGTTAAATTAAGTGAACCCATCGCAAAAGCTCAAATAATCTTAAGTCAAACTGGGCAGGCCATAAAACACTGAATCAACCGAATAAGTAAACGAACGAATGAACTTACGACGATGTCGCTGAAAACGCCAGCGATGTTACTTATTACGATTGTTGGCTACACAAAAAAGTAGCAGAAAGAGAACAACTCGAACTTTGCCGACTGATTGTCGAAATAAACAACCTACAATTTGGTCAAGGATTGCCATACTTTTGATTTGTACTATATTTGTTTTTGTTTTTTACATTCATATGAAAATATTTAAGTTTAAGGTTAAACAAATTTTATAAATCCCAAATACAAGTGAGCTTCATGGGAATTTTTAATTGGCGTTAATATTAAATGCCAAACATTTTTTTCAAATTGATTTTTCTTACATTTCTGAGCAAAAATAAAAATAAAAAAATCACTTCTATTTGAATTTTTTTGTTGGCTTCATCTGTATCAAATTATTAATTAATAAAATTTGGATTTATTAAAACCAAGTAATTAGAAAATGAAACTATTTTTTTTAGTATCAAACTTGAATTGATTTAATTTTTTTCGTGGTCAGTAGATCATTTACGATTAATTCCGAGTAGCCATTTGTATGCGTATTACACCGACATATAATTGAGTTTTAAACAAACAGTATCTGTTTGCCATACCGAATAATTGTGTTGAATAAAATTCTCTTGAAGAGCAAAATTCTTTCCCATAATGAGTCTTTAAATTTATTTTTTTTTTTTAACTTTTTCTATGGACTGGCGCACAGTGGCGCCTTTTCCCAAATAGCATGGCAAAAATCAAAACTTTGATAGAAGCATTCAGTAAAATCAATGAATGTATAAGATAGAAGATTTCTCACAGATAAAGAATCCACAAAATAGGATAAAAATTTATGTATGATAGAGCTCCGCAAAGTTGGAATTTTTTAGCTTTTAGAAAAAGGCGCAAAATTTTTTGGAAAATATCCTCTTTCAAATTAGATTGTAGGCGAGCTAGTGAACCGGTTATAATGCTTTTAGTATCGTTTTAAAGGGTTTTTTTTTTAGTTTCTACAAAACAGAATAAAAATGATGTTATTTGGTCGCTTACTTTTTCTATAGTCTCCGTTTTCCAAATATACTATATTATGGTAGTTTTTTCTATTTTGATAGAATAGAACTAAAAATGTTTAAATATGTTTACTTAGATATTACCTAAAATAGTTTACTAATACAATACTCTAACTAATTAGAATGAACTTGGCTGCATATACTTGCCTATCTGCACGCAACAACCCTAAAGACATACACTGGATAGATAGATAGACGTATTTTGCCATAACTCAGTGAAAAATTATTCGATTTTAAAGAAATACGGCCTATTTTAAAGGCTATAAAAAACCAAATTTTATCAGATTTTTGCAGATTTTTATCTTATGTTGCCCGATTTTTTTTGGTCCTTGGAAACAGAAATTTCAATTTTTGCTTATTTTATTATGATTTTGATAGGATGGCGATGTGTTTTTAGAAGATTGTTAATGTTTTGTAATTTTTATGTATTGGCAATAATAAGCAAATTTATTAATGACTTCAGCACAATAAAAATTCGCTTGCGCTACCTGTATTATTTTTAAGCGGCCCAAAATTTTCAGTGTTCAAATTCTAGGAAATTTTATTTTTTCATTAAATAAAGACCCTAAAGGTATGCCAATTAATCAATTATAGCCAATTCAAAAATCAACACAAAAAACAAACTCATTTTTATTACAAACACATTAACAAATTTAATAAACACACACATACCATTGTGTAATTTTATGTATGTGTTAATTGCAACTTTAAATGCAATTTACTCAAAATAAAGGAAAAAATTTAAAAATCTGTAAATCTGCGAAACGGATAAAAAGAAATACCTTTCAAATAATATACGTTTGGTCAAAGTCGGGATAAAACGGTGGAACAAAACATCGGTCACAAGAAATCGCCTAGCCTGTTAATATTATAGATAAGAAATTTACACTCAAAATAAAAAAAAAATACAGCAAAATTTGTCTGAGCATTATAGATTATTTTTTGAAGGTAGCAAATTTACAATGATGCCAGCTCAAAAAACGAATTTAACATAATAAAAAATTTGCACTTAAAAATTTAAAACAACGAATAATGTGGAAATTTTCAATATGTTTGCGGCCTTTTCAGACCCACTAATTTCATAACGAAGACATGTAAGATCTCGAAAGGATTTGGAAGAACATAATTATAGCTCCGATATGTTAAGTCTATTAGATATCGCTCCCAATGTTAGTCATTATTTTAAAGAGAACTAACTAATAAAAAAAAAATTATACTCTAGTTAAAAAAAAATATACTAAATAACTTAATATCTATAAAATTAATATATCAATATTAAAAATATTTCAAAGATGTGTATCTATAATATCAATAAAAAATTTAATATTAGTTTAACATGTTATATTAGAGTCGTATTTTTTGGCGGTAGGAAATATCGCCCAAAGAAAAATCGCCCAAAAAAAAAATGAAAAATCGCCCAAAAAATTCACAAAATTGGGTTAAATTTCATATGAAGAAGTACCCAAATTTATTGGGTTTTTTTTTCGATATTTTTAGGCTTAATTTCGTTTAATAAGATTGGGTAATTTTTCATTACGAAAAATCATCAAAAAATAACATATGAAAAATGGCCCAAAATTGTTCCATTTGGAGTTTTCAAACAACTGTTGATAATTCATGTTGATTACTTTGATGAAAAGGTAAGTACGACTTTATCCATAAATGAGAAGGATTAGTTTGGTTGTAAATACTTTGGACATAAAATATTTGTACAGAAACAAACTGAAAATGAAAAATTTGTTAAAAAACTCGGGGAAAAAGCGCATAAAGAAATTTAAAAACAAAAACAAAAAATTAAAAATTTAAAAAAAATCGAGCGTTTTTTGTTAAAATTTTTTGGCTGCGGCGCTTAGGACAATATTTAAAAATTTTCGGGGAAAAAGCGCATAAAGAAATTTAAAAACAGAAATTAAAAATGAAAAATTTTTTGAAAAAATCGCGCGATTTTTGTAAAAAATTTTCACCTGCGGCGCTTTGGTCTCATTCGCGCGCGTCTCATTCTCCGCAATAGAAACAAAATGAATCAATATATCTTACATTTAACTTTAAAAACGCTAATTGTTTTTTTCCAACAGATATTTCCCTTTATATTTGTTTTAATGGATATAGAAAAGAATTAAAAAAATTATTTAGTCTAAAATTTTTGAATCTTAATGGTACTGTTGTATTAATTGCTAGACTAAATAATGACCTTTTTTACTTTATTCCTCGATATCTCAACTGCACAAGCTGGAATGTAGATTTCGAGTTGTTTGAAAAGTTCTTAACTAATCTTTGCCCTACAAATTTTTGCATTGTTGGTGACTTGAATGCTCGCATTGGAGAAGGACAATATATATTAGATACTAATTTATTAACTGATCTACCTCATATTAACAAAATCAGATATTCTAAAGATAAAGTGTCAAATAGCCAAGGAAAGAAATTAATGGATTTAATAGAAAGTATAGGTGGTATAGTGGTGAATGGCAGAATGGATGGTGATGCTGAAGGTGATTTAAGCTTCTATGGAGGTAGAGGTAATTTTATAATTATTTACTGTATTTGCTCTCATAGTTTCTTGATGATTGTTGATGATTTTAAAATTGATTGTAAGCCCTATTCAGACCATATGCCAATAGACTTTAAGCTTAACTTTCATAATTTCAACAATAATACACTGAGAAGTGATTTACGCCCACAAAAAATACATTGGAATAAAAACAATGCTCAAAGATATATTGAAAAACTTAGTCAGCTAGCTTGTACTCCACCTTTTGATCAAAATAATTCAGTTGATAACCTGGTACTATCAACTAAGAACAAAATTCTTGATGCTGCCGTAAAAACAAAATCAAATTTTAGCTTTGAACCCAAGCAAAAATGGTTCAATTGGAATTGTGCCCGTTCGCGTAGAAAAATGCTTAAAAATCTTAAAAAGTACAGAAAAAAAACATTCATCTGCAAATAAGTTAAAGTATATGACATCTGAAACCAAATACTTGAATGTGTGTCGAAAAGTAAACTGCAACATTACAATTCTAACCTTAATACGGTGCAGCAAGGAATGGTGGAAATTGTCTAATGATTTGAAGTCTCGTCCATATTCCATACGTGGTGATTTAAGCGCTGATGATTTTCTTCAACACTTTAGCAGTATTTTAAAAAATTCAAATCCAATAACTACGTTTCATTGGTGCATGCCTTACAACGTAGATGCATTTCTTGATTCTCCATTTGAATTGTGTGAACCTATCTCTGTTCTAAAAAATTTAAAGGTCAATAAGTCACCTGGACAGGATAGTATCAGCTACGAATTTTTTAAATATGCGCCAGTAAACTTTATTATTGAGGTACTTTATGTTTTAAATGTTATATTTCTTAAAGACATTATACCAGCTAGTTTTAAAACTGCAATTCTTATTCCATTGCTGAAGAAAGGAGATCCAAACATTCCGTCTAATTATCGTGGATTGTCTTTAATTGATACTCTATGCAAAATTTTTAATAGCATCCTTATGAATCGTATAATGTACTGGATTGACGAACATAACATTTTAAATGAATACCAAGCTGGGTTTAGGTAACAATATTCCACCGTCGATAATGTTTTCAATTTAACTAATATTGTTCATATAAATAAACTTAATGGTAAAAACACTTATGCTTTCTTCGTCGATTTTACTTGTGCTTTTGATTCGATTCCTCGGAATTCTTTGTTTTATAAACTGGCTAATATGGGATTGTCATCAAAGATAATACGTTTACTGCAACAATCGTATGATAACACCTCTAGTCAAATATTATTCAGAAACTCACTCTCCAATGCTTTCAATGTGAATCTTGCCGTCAAACAGGGTTGCATACTAAGCCCAATTATGTTTGCATTATATTTGAATGACTTAGCAGATGCTCTTTCTGGTGGCATAACTGTTGACAACATCACCGTAAAAATTCTTCTTTATGCAGACGATATTGTCATATTAGCTGATTCGCCCAGTGATCTCCAAACTATGATTAATTCCCTTCATGTGTACAGTAACTTATGGCATTTAAAAGTCAACCTTTCTAAATCCAAAGTATTAGTTTTTCGAAGTGGCACTAGAATATCTAACAATTTAAAGTGGACATATGGAGAAAATGAAATTGAAAACGTTAACTCATAGAAATATCTTGGTATGGACTTGTGTTACAATTTATCCTTCAATAAACATTTGGAAAATAAACTAACAACATCAAAAATGGCAATCTCTTCTTCTTGGTCTAAGTATATAAACCATCCCAAAATATATAATAAAAATAAGCTTAAAATTTTTAGTGCTGTATCTCGTTCAATCATGTTCTACTGAGCCCAAATATGGGGTTACATGAAATACGATATAGCTGAAAAGTTATTTAGATTTTTCATTATTTTTGCCTAGCAACACGCCAAACTATATGCTCTTTTTAGAAACTGATTTACATTCTTTATACATAGATACGTTAAAATTGCATTTTGATTACATCAACAAAGTGCTTAGAATGCCTTGCAACATATTACCTCGCAAGCTTGCAGAAATTATAATTGCTAAACAAACTTTTTGGGCTGAGGTTTGGACTAGTTTGTGTGCTAAAATAAATTTTGAACCAGATAATAATTCTGTACCACTGAGCAAACATTGCGAGGCAATTTTACCCCTGGTTAAAGGTTATGAAAATCAAAACTTTATTTCCGACGCTAGAAACTCTCAATTTCATGACTTATACTCACAACTGAACTATTTTTTGCTGCAAATCACTACTACGGAACTCTCATCTCGTGCCATAAGCCTATTGATAAGAGCAAGAGGAGGACTTTTGGATATAAATGCTAGATCTTTCAGAAGTACATCAGACGGAATCGGCTCTCTCTGTAATTTAGACGCAACGGAAAATAATCTTCATATTATTGGTACATGTCCTATGTATAATGGATTTAGGATTACATTTTTTAACAAAAATCATCTAAACTTACTCGACGTTCTTTAATTTTGTTTCTCTTGTCAACTACCTGGAATCTTGTTTAAAATACAGAAAATTGATATTAAATGAATTTTCTTAGTTCCTTTAAAAAATAAAATTATATATAAATATTTATACTTAGTACTTTTGTTAAATAATTGATGCTGTATATATGTATAAAAAATTTTATGAATTCTTATTTTTAACAACTTTAATTTTTCCAATCTGGCTCACAACTTTATGTTATGCCAGTTATAGATCATTATTTACATTTAAACAAAATTTTGTTATTATATTAGTAAATGAATCTATTAAATAAATAAAAAAAAAAATAAAGATATTTGTTTTAATGGATAAAAAAACCAAAAAGTGTTACGTAGATGGTCGTAGATGGTCAATTACATAAATAATAATATATTTAATTTGAGGCATACAGTTGCATGACCGACTTTGAAACTGCATTGCAAAGTTCTTTAAAAAAAATTTCCTAACACAAAACGCTACGGTTGCTGGTTTCATTTCTACCAAGCAATTAGGCGCAATCTCCCAATACAGTATAGCTGTCTTGCCGTCATTTGAAATACTGCAATAAGTGCGTACTTAAATTGCAGGCAAAAAGTTTGGCTGAAGGCTTAAGCCAGTACTTCTGCGCATACTGTCGCGCAGCTGCTGAAGAAGCAATGAATGTTTTCATAATTTGGGTGATTTTTCTTTTATTTTGGGCAAAAAAACGTTTTTCATATTTGGGTGATTTTTCGTTTCTTTTATGAGTTATTTTTCCTTTTTTTTTGGGCGAAATTTCGTATTTTTATTTTTGGGTGATTTTTCATTTTTTTTTTTTTTTTGGGCAACATTTCATTTGGCCGATATTTCCTAACGACGTATTTTTTTGTAGACTTTCGGATTTAAACAATATGTATTGTGAAATTATAAGTCTTTTGAGTGGTTAGTTAACAAAATTTAAATGTGAAATTTGGAATTTTGTGAACTTTGGCTGTTTTTCTTTATAAAACAAAAATCGGGAAAATATGTCCAAAAGTGGTCCGATTTCGTTAAAATTTTACAGTGCTTTTTGCACTATTTTTGTAAATTTTTTAAATATAATACAGAAAGTAGCAAATTTGTCTTTTTTCATCACTGACCTAATAAACCCTTATGATTCAAGTTTCATTGCAATAGAATTACATATGCTGCATTCAGTGGCATTAAAACCAATTTTGAAGGAAAATTTGTTTGGGGACTAGGTCCAAATATGGGCCGATTCCAACAGATTTAAGTAGGGTTCATCTTTGGGTCAAAAACACTTTAAGTTCCAAATATCAGCACATTATTTGTATATTTGCAACATGTAATATTAGCACCAAAATAATACTGAACTTTCATAGAATATACTGAATATACTGAAGCCCTGTATACCTACCACCCTCCACCAGCACTAATTTTAAAGGTAATGAAGTCATCCTTCAAAATCATTTATAATTTTTGAAATACCTTAATTAGTTTCAAGGTTAAGATTTTTGCAACGAAAAAAGTCAAAAGGCCCAACTGTGTGGCGTGATGAAAGGACATAGCTTAACACACACATGAGCCCAGCAGACTCAACATCATATACTCATATATGAGTAATTTCATGTCAAAGTGAACATCTTTTTGACATTACTAGTTTTGTTTTTCATCTCAATTTGGCAGATACGTTTTTCTTTTGGAAATGTATATAGCTTTAGGAAAACAAACAAGAGTGTTAAATTCGACTGTGCGGAATCTTTCGTACCCTACACCCATGTTCTCTATCTCAACACTATTTAGAACCAATTTAGGGTACGGTTACCATTTTAATACAGTTAGTTAACCCTTAAGTTGTACTACCATTTAAATTTAAAGTTAATTGTTCTTACACCCTATACCGCTATGTGGTCAGGGGATAATGACTTTGTGCTGATGTTTGTAACTGCCAAAAATATTTGACCTAGACCCACCTTTTATTACACCGATCGACTCACAGTCACTTTCTGAGTCGATTTAGCAATGTCCGTCCGTCTGTCTGTCTGGGTGTCCATGTAAACCTTGTAATCAACCTTGTAAATTTTGGTATGTAAGCTTCTATCGGTGCAAGTTCAGACGTAGTCCCCATACATATGGCCCCTATAAGATCGACTTAAACTGCTATAAGATCCAAATTATCATATAGATCTCCGGCAAATTAGGTTTGTGTACGTTTATTGCATCCATTTATCAGTTGTCCAAAAACAAACTCTACAGGACAATTATTAGTCATAGCCACCGTATGAAGGTGATTCCCGATCTTCAGTTAAATCTATCAAAAACACAAATATTGCACAGATTTTTCTCAAAATTGGTTTGTATATGTTTTTGCAAAAATTAAGTGACCTTACCAGATACGATTAGGATCGATCCATTTTCGACCTAGTCCCCATATAAATTTAACATGCGATATGAACTTTTTCATATCCGAAGGCCAAAATATGAATAACAATGCTACTTAAATTTGGTGTATGCTTATTTTCTATATCTAATTAGTTGGACCAAAGAGAAAAGGTCTCTAAACACATGGCATCGGGTATCATATAGTCAGTCTAGACCGACTATAATTATCTACTTGTTTTCTTTCAAGATGTACATTAGACACGTGGTTTAATGAAAGCAAATAATAGTGTTAAATTCGGCTGTGCGGAATCTTTGATATCCTCCGCCTGTGATCTCTATCTTAACTTTACTTTTAACCAACGCACAGTGGCGCCATTTGAGTTTTTTCGTTGCAAAAATCATATCTTATGAACCGAATAACATAATTGAACAGTTTTAACAGTATATGATAGATAACTGTTCAGCCTATGAAATGAGCGTTTGGAAAGGGTGCTACGCTTTGTAGGGGCCTACTTATGGGTTATCAAAATTAAAATTTGTAGAAAAATCAATTTTATGGTAACTAAAAAAAATTATTTTTAAATTTTTAGATTGTTTTTATTTTTTTTCTTTAGGGTTTTAAATTATTACCCAACAAATTTAAAAAAATAACTTCTTTTTTAAATTTATTTTTTCAATTTTCTGTAAAATATTCATCATAATTCATAAGAGAAGGTATATCTAAAAGACTAATCATTTCTAAACTATAATTATTTTCTAACTCTATTCATGACTTCCCATGCCGCAGGGATGAAATAAGTGGATCGGAAGATGCTGCCAACATGTTGAAGAGGTCCTCATTTTGCCTTATCCTTGATGCTTTGAATGTGTTCTGCAATCTATATTTTTCATAAAATTTGTTAAGAGACTCCTGTGCTTCTTCAGAAAGCTCTCCAATTGGCAAAGACTGGTACTCAATTATATCTTTGCCATGCGCCAATATTTTATGGACGGTCGGGGTCAACTTCTTCTGTGGATACATTTCTGCTAAAAGAGATACAGTTTTCGATGCATATTCTCCATATTTTTTAGAATTGATATTTTCTTTGCAGTTTAAAACATTCAAGATCGTTCCCAATATTTTCACGATTTGATTGTCAATTCCAGTGATTTTAGTTACTGCCTCATCATTTTCAAAAAATCTCCTAGAAGTGTTTCCATCGTTTGAGTTACCGTATCCGTGCTTGGGACAGTCTACTTTTAGTCCAACTTGTTTAAAAAAAGCATCCTGTATTTTCTTCTTTCTGATCTTTTCCTTATCATTTATTGATGTATTTTCATCGAAGTTTTCCTCCTCTTGTGGTAGGGTATACGCCAGTTCGTAATTCTCCTCGTTTGTAGAATCGTTTAAATTACCAAAGTTCTTCTGACTCTTTTTGCAAATCGGGCATGACAATGTTGAGGTTGTTCCTGTCAGTTCGTTTACGACTTTTCCATCAACCATGGTCAGGTGGAACTCGTAATTGCATTCAATATATTTTCCTTCTCCAATTTGCAGCTTTGTAGGCTTAATCTTGCTTATTTGTTCTTCAATGTCCTTCACCGTGGTCCTTATGAGTTCTGCCGATTCCCTTGCAAACTGAAACATTATTGGTCGGCAATAATGCACTGATGACGGACGTGGATTTTTCCAGTGTAGGGAAACATTAGATTTTAGCCGCAAAGGAACAACAGATGCCATAAACATATTTCCGTCCGATATTGTAGCGTCATCGGAAGATATCCTTTGCTTATAAACGCTTTGTCCGGACGATGCATTGCAGCCCCATTTGCTGATCAATGTCAGTTTCTCAGGAAGAATTTTCACCTCATTTTCAGGAAGACTCTCCAACAACCGTTTTGCTGTATGGCCAATGAGATCCTGCAGATTGGCTTTCAGAGAGACTTCCGTAAACTCCGTATGCAGTAGTCGTGAATTTATTTTGGCTTGCGTAATATGCTTGTATCCTGGTAAAACGTCAGCCCGGTGTCGCATCAAGGATGTCCGTAGTATCTCATATTTTTCTTTGGAAAGTTGTAAGTCCATAAACAAGGCCAAGGCTTCTTCGGAACCATACTTTTTAATGTGTGCGTTTGTGGGCGTGGAAATGCTTTCCTTAATCCTTTTTAGTCGCAGTGGGCTTGCATCAGCAACAGATTTTGTAATCTGCGACCTAACTCTTTCACTATCCTTTGTATATTTAATAGACAGCGCGTCCGATAAATGCTTCGTGGTCAAGTCATTGGTGGCATCGGCAAGCTTTCCCTTTCTTGTGAAAATTGAGCACTCCTCAATACTATTTTTTTGCCTTCCTTTTGCTCCTCTGGTTGATGTGGTGGGTTTATCTACTGCCAATATATCCAGGATGGTGTCTTCATTAAGCCAGTCCTCGTATTTGGAGTTGAAGTTCTGAAGGGTTCGATTAGATTTCACCCATTTTGCCTTAATATTTGCATATATCAGATAAAAATTATTTTTTATAATTTCGCTTCTCTCAATATTTCCGTATAAGCTATCAAGTTCTTCTAAAGCAGCTGCCGTGAAAAACTTTGGTGCGGTTGACCTTGTAAACAGTTCAAATAATTTTAAATTGTTTAACGCCATGGTTTCAGTACTTGTTGACTTTCAGTCGTAGACTAATCGAGGCATTATGCTTATTTTGCAATATAAAGTCTTATGCTACCATGCCTAAAAATTTACCTGTTCCCTGCATACATATGGATTTAGGCTGAATTATGCAATTTTGATATTATGCTCGTGTCTAAATAAGATTTCTGCCTACCTGGAGGAACCATATGTCAATATTGTTCTTGACCATTTGCACTCCAAAGTAATTTTTAAGTAAGGTGCGTACCTGTGAATTTCAATGAGTAGTTTTTTGTGCATCCTGTGTCTGTAACAGAATATTGGGAGTAGACTCTGGCAGAGGCTCACAGGTAGATAACCGACTTAAAATGCAATTTTCAAACTATTAGATCAAACTACTGTCAGTCAAAACATGTAAGGGATGCACGCCATACAATT
This sequence comes from Cordilura impudica, assembly GCA_963682025.1. NCBI lineage: Eukaryota > Metazoa > Arthropoda > Insecta > Diptera > Scathophagidae > Cordilura > Cordilura impudica. The sequence goes on along the minus strand of OY821518.1, from coordinate 70,094,190 downwards.
TCTGCAACCAATTTTTTTTATTCTTTTTTAACTCTAGAAGCCAAACGGGCACGTACAGGCAGATAAAACCTTTTGAATTATGTAAAGAAATAATCAGAGAACATGTTTTGTAAATATGGCAAATATAGAAAAATATAGATTTTTTTATTTTCCGTCAAAATTGAAAAATAGTGAAAAACGGATACTTTTTAAGTAGTGATTTACCAGGAGCAACACAAAGCAAACAGTTAATTTTTTTTTATCATTATACATTTGATAAATACATCAATCAACACAAACAAAAAATAAGGCGATTCGTTACCGATTTTTCGTGATATTACACCTGAAATCGCAACAAATTGACTAAAAATTGTGTGTTTTTTTGAAAACCGAAAGTCGGTCAACTTCGAACGGTTATAGCTTCGAAACTAAAAATGTGATATTATTAAGAGTAGCATATTTGAAATCGTTGAAAAGTTTCCTATAACATGGGTTTATTCAAAACTTCGTCGGCGCACATGAAAATTTTGATTTTTGCAACCTCGTTTGCTCTACGGGCGCCACTGTGCAACGTTGAGTACTTTTGCCATTTTAATACAGTTAGTTAGCCCTTAAGTTCTACTTCCATTTAGATTTACAGTTAATTGTTTTTCATTTAATCAATAAGCTGGAACGGAGGAGTGTGAAAATTGGCATAGTTATAGCGCAAATGGAGGAGAAGCTGAGAATGATATAATTTGTGTTTAATCTGTCTTAAAAATTTATTAAATTAATTAAAATTAAATATTTATAATAATACGTTACACCCTGTTAATGCGAATGACTTAAATTGTATATCAACACCTTGTGTTGAATTGTGAATTGCCAAAATTGACTAGAATATCTTTAGGCTCATTTAAATATTCATAAATTTTATATATATAGCCTAAAAAAAATATTGAAAGAAAAAAATTGGATGAAAAAATAATATTTCCTAGAATTTGCAGTCGAGTTTCGAGTGCTGGGCTATACTAGTTTATTATACCTGCTTATAGTTTTTTTTTTCTCTTATAACTACAATGGTTGTTGTTTTGAATAGAAATAATTAAATTCCATATGAAAAATTTTATTATTTTTCTGTTATTAGAGTAGGCTTTCCATTGCAGGGTCATGTATAAATGAGAAAAGAAATCAGATATTCGTCTTTACAAATTTAAGTTGGTTGATTTTATTTATTTTCATTTTTGGTAAGCAGTATTTTCAAAATCAATGTCTAGTTTTAATAGATTTAGATAAATTAGTTTGGAACTTTTTTACATTTTAATTGAAATCTCGGGACTTGTCAAACTGATTTTGTTAATTTTTAATAGGAACGTGCCCATGACGTCAATGAATAATTTACATCATGAAGAAGCAAATCCGCTGAGCTATTGTAAACGCGATCGTGACTTTTATAGACGGACAGACGGACATCACTGAATCAACTTCTCTTGTTATAAGCATCAAGAATAAATGTATATATTTTGTGAGGTCAAGAATTTTTTCCAATTATTACAAATGCCAGTGGTGTGGAGTGTATAAAATTTGTTCTATAATTATTTGTATTTGAAAATGGTTGAAAAACTCAAAATCGGCCTTCATGATACCATTCTAACCGATATTTTATAAAAAGAATAGATCGAATTTCATATTGACTAGCTTGTTTTAAATGTATTCCAACAATATTGTCAAAACGTTAAATATCGAAGCCGTTTTAATAGTTAACGAAACAACAAAACTTTAGGTGACCAAAAAGTGCAATTACGAGTGTATGTGAAGGTCAGGGCTCAAACCTCACGGCCGCCCTCAATGGAAAAATTTCATTTAGAAACAATATATTAAATTATGACAAAACAGTTATCATAATGTTCAATAAATCGCTGATGAAGGCTGAAATGCCAGAAACCGATCCGATTAAGAATATAGCGGTAGTTACGAATTATTGAAATATATGATTTCTTCTTCTCTACCACGCATCATTGAATCAAAATTAAAAATTTGCATATAAATTACAGTATCTATTAATTGCAACTAGCAGATTCCATAAACAAACTCATTAACATGTGAATAATTTTATGCGTGTGTTAGTAACAACTATAAATGCAATTTACTCAAAATAAAGAAAAAAATTTTAAAATCTGTAAACTTGGTGAACAACTAAAAAGAAATACCTTTCAAATAATATACGTTTGGTCAAAATCGGGATAAAACGGTAGAACAAAACATCAGTAACAAGAAATCGCCTAGCCTATTAATATTATAGATATGTCTTAAAAAAATTATGTCTGAAAATGACTTCAAATCAAACAAACAAAACTTATAATTTTGAATTACGTCTTAAAATCAATGAAGCTATGGTATCAACAAATACAAAAATCAAAGTCCACCTTAATAGCGATTATTGTTTTGTATTGTGGCTTGATAAAAACGAATTTTATAGATAAGTTTTTTACAAATTTTTTATTTAAATTTTCTCTTTCCGGAAGTAGTTTCAATATGTAGACTATATATCGAGTTACGAAGGATCAATCTGGTGACAGAAGATACGAAAAGTTTGTATTCCCTACACTACTTCATGGTCAGGTCCGATGTTGAAGAAGTCCAACTAAGCAGAGCTAGTTCAGCCACAAATTTACGACAGCCACAGCCAAGCAGTCAAATTCAATAACAGCAAAACCGCAAGTATGTCTTGGCAAGGGTTAGCAGCTGAAACCACAGATAAAATATTATCCTTAAAAGTAGAAAGCGTGTAAAAAGCCACAGACTTGTCAGCGAAAGGTGCCCGAATTAAAAGGAACAAAAAGGCGAACACTATAAAAACTACAGAGAGAAATTTGTTCTTGCGAATACACCTAAAACAGCAGAATGCCCACGTCTCAAGATACATCATCTAAAAACAAATGAGGAATATCAGCAGGAAATATTTAGAAGTTCTTAAGCATTGGCAAATTTTGGCACTCAGAATGCATTACTGTTCTCATGTACACGAGAAGAGAGGAATCAAGAAGACAAAAATTCTTCCTAAGAACTTTTCAGTTTTCTGATGGATGTGTAATTTTGGTGTTGAAGCATAAAATACTCGATCAATACAACTATTGATCGAAGAGATCGACAAATTTCTGTCAACAAAACACCAGAGCGCGGAGGTAAAATAATTCACTGGCCGATTTACAGTTTAAGAGCCTCATTACACCAGACATAAACAAAAAACTTGGTAAAATTTTGCCGAATTTTCAAATTTCAAGACGACATACACATATACTTATTTACTATTTGGCAACCCCTTAAAAAAAAAAAAACTACACCACAAAAACTAATACCGACCAACTACAATGACATCGTTTACAACATCAACACAAATCGTGGCGATTTGTTTAAATCAAACTGTAAAAGCGCAAAAAAACCAAACAAATACCGCAACATCTTGTGTGAAGAAGATCAACAGGCTACAAAAATAAACTTAACACGCACTTATGCGGGCCAAAATCGAAAAAAAATTAAGAAAAACACTAACTGAAATCGAGAAATAAAAACATACATCACATGGTTGTTAAACAAATCGTGACTGTTGTCTTTTTATTTTTTGTTATTTTTTTCGGTTTTTTGTGGTACTGTCACCAAAAATTTGTATTGACTTCAAATTAATTAAAACCATAAGCAATTGGCATGATTGTTTAAAACATAAAGCTTAAGTTTTGCTGTGACACTTTTTTTCATTATATTGGGTATTTGGAGGAATGAACCTTTTTTTGTTTCCTCTGGCCTACTTCTCATAAACAAAAAACGAAAAAGGTGTTATTGTTAACACTGGTAAAGTGGGTTATGAGGCTGACAAATGTTTGCTTATTATTAGGGTGGTACTGAATTTTAACTTAACTGCAAATTGTGTTTATTTAAAAACTTCTTATAAATAAATTCTTGGAAAATAAATTGTTGAAATATTTTTTTATATTTTGAAAACTTTCATTAAAACATTTACTTTACATCATCATGCACATTCAATAACGTGACAAATAAGTATCACACTTTTTCTATATGTATGTTGAAATATGTGGTTTTTAATTGAAATCTATATAAAAAACGACACACCAATATCCAGCATAACGAAGCAAAAATGTTCGTACAACAAGTGATTGATCTTTGTGATCATAAAAAACAGGTGATTAATTGTTTTTGGTTCATATTGAATTTAAACAATTTTTTGTTGTTGTCTTATCTCTGTTTGTGTTACTCGAATATTTGGCTTTCAACATTGTATTCAACAAGTGTTTTTTTTTTATTAAAAAATTTTAAAATCTGTGGGTTTTCATAATCAAAGTTTGTGTTTAATATTTTGTAATTTTGTCTTTTGAGTTCATTTACTTATGGGGTCGTACAACTTGAATACAATTAACTGACTCTTGAAACTGTAATAACAATTATATAATCATTTAAAATATATGAAACCATTAATTGTACTATGGGTCGTGAAGTTAAATATTAAGGGAAAGGAACATTTCAGCAAATTACTCTTGTTTATATAAATTAGAGTAGTTTTTGGTTCCCTAAAGGGGAGCATAGATTACCTGAAATTGGGAGTGAAAGGCAACAAAAGCAATAAGCGGAAATTATAAAATTTGAAGTAGTAATGCCCCCATTCGAAAGGTGATATCTCAATTAGACCGACGCACAGTGGACCATTTGATGAGAAAGCGGTCGAAAATCTGTAACTTTTGATCGGATTGGAATTTTGATATGTTTTGCTATAAAACGTAATTCTCGACCGAAAACAAAAAAAGTAACGGAGGGTTTAAAATATATTTTCATTTGTGTTGAATTTTAGTACAAAAGTGAAGTGTCAAAAGGTAAAAAAAGGTTTTTTTTAATATAGTGTCTTATTTTTTCAGTTAATTTTACAACTTATAGTTTTTAACAATTTTTTAAGTTAATTTTTTCAGAAAATGCCAAACTTTGGCCCCCGTAAACTTTTTAGTCCTAATGTGCACAAGGGCCAAAGGTTGTTTTTTTTTTAAAGATCCCGTGTTAAAATATAATTTATTAAGCAGCGAACGTAAAAGTTACCTTATATTGGTTCAAGATAGAGAAGTTTCAATGAAAAACTCGTATGTTTTTGTTTTAATTAAATTTTTTTTTATTGTCTTTTTAAATATTTCTATATCAATTTTTATGGTAAATTTATGAAATATATAAATTTTTAAATCAACAAAATTTTGTAACTATATAAAAAAAAGTGTAACTTATTGTTAGTGTAATGAAAAAGTACTTTAAATCAACCAATTTTAGTAAAAATTTCTTTTAAATAGCTTTGATTTTCATCTTAGAAATTGTTTAGCTTCTTTGTCTAATTTAATAGAGGTAGTTTTCCATTTTTGACGAATGTTGGACATATATGGATCTGAAGTGCACAACAAAATAGTGATAAGGTCTTCATTAGTACAACATCTGGACATTTTCCTTGTGTTGTGCTTGTTCCTTTTTTCTTGCGCTTCTTCAGATAGATCTCCTATTGGTAGCATATTGTTTTGAATTATTTGTTCCCCATGGTACAAAATTTTATGAACTATAGATGGCATATATCTCCAAGAGTATTTTTCGTTATAAAGTATAGCTGTTTTATTGGCGTACTCTCCAATTTTTTTTTTTGCATTTATCTTTCTGCTGCATGCTAGAACATGTAATATGATTTTGAATCATCTTATTAATTCATGATCTACACCTGTGATAGATGCTGCCGTTTCCGGATCGGAAAAAAATCTCCTTGCAGTATTTCCATCATTTGTGTTTCCTTCCCCTTGTTTTGGTTTGTCGATTACGAGGCCTAGCTGTAGATATTTTTGTTGAATTTTTTTTTGCTTTCTTTTTTCCTCATTTTCTTTGTTTTTTCTCACTGTTTCGCCTAACGGACCAAATTCCAAATCATAACCCAATTTAAGAATATGCTCCATGAATAGGGACATTCCAAATTCATAGGCTTCCTTAAAACTATCGTCTTCTGGTGGGGGTTGGCTTAATTGACTTGATGTCTTTTGGCATATAATGCAGTTTGATGTTGATTTTGTTCCAGTTAAAGCTTGTGCAACTTTTCCATCAATCATTGTGAGACACATTTTAAAATGTACTTCAATGTCTTGGTCATCAAATTTAAATATTACTGGTTGAAGTTCCTTAATTTGATCTTTTATTTTTTGAACTTCTTCAGTTATGACATCTTTGGTTTCCTTTTTGAATGCAAATTTTATTGGTCTGCAATACTTTGTTGAAGAAGGAATTTCATTTTTCCATATATCAATTTCTTTTGCTCTACTAGTTGACGGCTCTAAGACGCTATACCTTTTTGTTAAGCGCAATGGAACGAAAGATACCATAAATAAATTAGCATCTGATGAATTTTCGGCATTAAATTGCTTGTACTGTTTCTGACCAGAGGATCCATCACATCCGCATTTAGAAATTAAAGTAATGCTGGCATTACCAATTTTTTTTTTAAATGATCAGTATCAAGCGTATTTAGCAATCGTTCTGCAGTATGTTCAAGGAGATCTTGCAATTTTATTTCTGCTGATGTTGAAGTGACACTAGTGGCAGATTGTGAAGGTAAGCATTCTTTTTTGGCAGAAGCTAAATCTCGATACTCTGGAAAAATCCCACAATTATTTTCATTGGTTCGCTTCCGCAATTCCTTATATTGATTTTTGGTCAATTTCAAATCCAAAAATAGGGCGAACGCTTCGTAAATTTCTTATCTTCAGTTGGTGTAGGCATGCTTTTCAAAATCCTCTTTGTGCACCTTGGGCTCGCTTCTACTATTTTTTCAATTATTTCAATTTTATTTTTTGCAAAAATGAATCCTTAATAATTCTTTGAGAAATTTCTTCATGGATATTCTCCAGCTTGCGCCTTCGAGATCTTTCACTGCATCCGTCAATTGGTTTTGTTGGTCGACCCTTTTTTCCACTTTCGTTGGCAGTTGTAGATGCACTCTCAAAAATAAGTTCCTTTATTAACCAGTCTTGGTAACGTTTGTACATCTTTGCCTTGCTATGAGAGCATTCAATGTACCATCTTTTCAAATTCGATGCAAAAATAGTAATTTTTCCTTATTATAAATACCCTTTCTTGCAATTATACAAAATAAAAATTTGTATCTTTTATTACCACTTTTAGAAGCATAAAAAACCCACACACTAACCCCTTTTAAAAGGTGAAGCATACTTGCTCATATCTTAAAGGGCTATGTCGCAATAGTTTTTTTTTTACCATTTACAAATTTTTATCTTTTATTACCACTTTTAGAAGCATAAAAATCCCACACACTAACCCCTTTTAAAAGGTGAAGCATACCTGTTCATATCTTAAAGGGCTATGTCGCAATAGTTTTTTTTTACCACTTACCTGTTATTTAAATTGTTTCCCATTTTGACAGGTATTTAAACTATAAAACCCTAATTCAGACTATTAATGTCTTTGAAAGATACCTATGTAAATGCACCTGTAACAATTAAGCGCATTATATCTCAACCTTTTTTATAAGTATATAACAACTCCTGACAACTCTACCGACACGCAAAAAAATACAACGCCGTGTACCGGTACGCCAACTTTTGTATTCATAACACTCAGACGGACGGACGGACATCGTTTAATCGACTCAAAAAATGTTTTTGAGTCGATCCGTATAATAAAAGATGGATAAAGGACCAATATTTTTGGCAGTTACAAACATCACCTCAAACTTAATATATCCTAACCACATAGTGGACAACTTTTGTATTCATAAATTTTGCAGAAAATATCTAACCTTGGGTCAGAAAAATTGTTCTGGGCGGAAACTGGCGGATGTATAGCGGGGTATAGAAGTATAGGGGAGGGTTCGGACTATAGAAGAGTGTAAGATTTTTTCTGACTGCTTTTGGCTGGCAGGAGTTATGCTCTATTAAGTAGGAGACTTTCGGAAAATTTTGACCTTTTTTAAAAAATTTTTTTTTTAATTTCGGAATGACTCAGCAATTTTACATTTTTAACATTAATAGTATGGAAGCCATAAAATTATAAAAAATCTATTTCACTTCAAAATCTTTTAAATCAAAAAAGTTACAGTCATTCAAATATAAAAATTTACAAAGAAATTTTTAATTTTAGCAAAATACTGAGAAAGCCCATTTTCGAAGACCCTGTTCGCTGTGATTTAGTTGAGATAGAGTCGCAATTTTTTGGCTCCAGAGAGGTTTACTAATATTTACTTTCAAATGAATAACATAACTTTAAAATCGGTAACAAAAAAAATTATTTTTGGCCGCCTTCTCAAAATATGGTCCACTGTGCGACGCAGGTTTTTTGATGTCGCCAAATGTTTTTTTTATGTTTGTAGTACTATTTTTTATATACATATTTACTAAATTTCATGTCCATTTCATTATTGGTTCAGTAGTGACGCTCGTTTTTGGAAGCAACTGAAAGTGTATATAGCAATTTCGACAAAGTGTAATTTTGTTGAACATAGAAATTTCCTTTAAAATTTCTGACGCAGCAACATTAAGAATGTTGTAGTATATATTCAGTGGCAACACTATTTTTTCTGAACAAAAAAATAAATAAAAATTCCTGACTAGAAAAAAGCATCAACTAATGAACAACAGATCAAGAAAATTACAGATTTGGTACTAAATAATCTTGGGTTGATAATTAAACACATAGCTGATATTATTGGAATTTCGAAGGGATCGTTCACAGCCATTTTGAAATATGCTTTGATCCCAAACGCGTTAAATCTCAATTGTTTAGAAAAACACTTACTTGAAATAATACCGTTGCATTGGCATCTCTGAAATAATACTTTCTGACTACCAGAACGCAATAGTTATGCTAGATTAGGTTAGGTTAGGTTGAGAAGAGTAGCCATACATATACATAGCTCATATCCCCTATACCCGGATATACACTTCAGCCAGAAAAACGGCTTGTTGTGCGCTCTACGTTCACATATTCATCTGGTACCTACGCCTATTCCAACTTATATCGCTAAGACCAGTCAGGCTGGGTAGGATATCATATATGTTTGACCCTTGTTCTCGCAAATGCAGGACAGTAACAAAGCTTGTATTCCAACGAAATGGTTTATTATGGTTAATAAGACTTGCATCTATGCCTAAGGGCTCCAAAGATCCGATCAATCAAGTCAATATTGTACCAAAACTGAAGTAAGAGCGAAAAGATTTTATTATTTTGCATTTTATTTTAAAATAATTTACAACTATTAATTATAAAATTTAAGTTTTTCCAAAATGAAAAAGCCAATACAAAATAATAGAAATTTTTTTTAATTCGCTAAATTTCGGACTATTTTAATATAAACGTAATAAAACGAGAGTAAATTTTTAGCCGATGCAGTGATGCTATCTTAGCGCTTTTCACTCAAAATTTAAATTACCCAAAGGGGACTGCTACACTTTCAATATATATTGTTATATTTGGATCACGATCCATTTTAATTAATTGATGGATCGCGTCAGTATTTTAATTTTTTGTGCTGTGCTGGTCGTTTGTTAAAAAATCTAGAAGATTATATTGAAGTAAGTAAAATGTTATTTTTTTAAAAATAATTTTTAATGTTTATTAAGAGTAGAAGAAAAACATGTTCTTGTTGACTATACTAACTTTAAAATAAGGATTTTGTTGTAATATCATATTGGATGTGCCTCATTTGGCACCGGTGATATTACCGTTGATGTCGAATACTGGTTTACTTGTATAGAATTCCTGCTCAGCGTGCTCAACACTGCTTCAAATAACTTTAAATAACTTTTGTCAATATTATAATAAAAAAAATAAATATGTTTTATAGTTGTATTTATTTGACCTTTCAAATTGTTAATAAAACTTCATATGGTTGAGCTATGGTTGACCTCGAGCTCAACCATATGAAGTTTTATTAAAAATAATGTATATGAACAATTTAGGAAAGAGTTGATATCTATTGTTGTAAAGAAAAATGTTCTTACCATATTAACAGGCTTTTTTGTTTTTTCTGGAAATTGCAGAGCTTGAAATGCCCATGATTCAGGGGTATATAAGTCAACTGTATCAGCGCAGGAACATTTTGAGCCAACAATTCATTTCAGCTCCTTTCTACAATTCGACCTCAATGAGTTTATTTTTTCGAACATCGTCGAACATTCGTCTCAATAAGCTTTAGCTGACGAGTCCCACAACTGCGGTAATGCTTCCAAATTTAAAAAAAATTCTCCTAAACTTTGTTTTTCTGATATTAACTTCGATTTTACTGGCAACACACACTCGCTTTCAACAACTTGTGCCATTATAAATATTTTTCTTTTATATTTGTTTAATTTTTTGCAATTTATTTTATTTGTTTTATTTGCTTTATTCCATTAATTTCTACTGAGGTATCGCGAACTGATATCACGAAGTATGTAACACGTTCAATATTTATCCGCGATCTGGATTTTAGAATATTAGGCCATTCATGGATACTGCATGCTACATGTTCAATAGTTATCGCGATACTCGCTCGCGGTTAATATATATTGACCGACTTATTTTTCAATTTAGCACTTCTTTAAAAAAAAAAAATAAATTGGCGCTTTTAGCTATTCTTTTTTTTTTAATATTTGAACAAAACTTCCTTCCAAATTTTAACTTTTTTTTTGTCAAGGAGACTCACAATTGTATTTTTATTCATCAGTAAGACAAAAACTCCGAAATAACAAAGTCTTCGATATGACAAGAAATATTCCGATCAATGCAATGAATTTTTATAAAAAAAAAGGAATATTATGTCCTTCACTACCGCAAATTCTTTAATATATACTAATTATGGTCTAAGGATTAAAAATGCCAGTTTTATTAATTAGAAAATTCCAGAAAATATTTCTATTTAAATTATAGCCTGAAGGTGAGAAAGAAAATGACACGTCATTTAAAAATGAACAGGTACAAGAAAAGTTTTCAATATATTTCAGTTATTTATTATTGACTAGTAGCACTCGAAGTGCGTTTGCAAATTCTAGGAAATATTTTTTTCATTAAATTTTTTCTTCCAATATTTTTTTTTATTTATATATATGGGGGTTTCATGTCAAGTGCACCAACTTTTGAAACCGATGTCTTCCGATCGGGATGATATTAGTTTAGTCACAATTTTTCAACAAGATCGGTCTAGATCTCTCTGAGTTAGAGGGGATCAAAATTTGCCATTTTGGACAAACAGGTGTTTATTCTCATCCATGTAACTTATTACCTATTGTTCTTAGAAAATTTTCTCCCAAATAGTTTAGACAGCTATTTCTTCAATTTTTCGGAAAAAAATACCTAAAAAAAATTTTTTTGTAGCCTTTTTTTTGCTAAATCGAAGCATTTATTGCCTTTTTTTTCAAAAAGGGCATTTTTTTTCATAAGAAAGCTTAGGATTTTTCCTTTAAGAGCTTTTTGATCGCTTAGTGGGATGGGAGTGGGATATCTATCAAAATAAATGTTTTGTAACTCAAGACAACGGTTTTTCAATTTTCCACAAATGTACTATTTTGAATTTTTTCCGATTTGTGTCTAAAACCTTACAAATAAAACTTATACTGAGAAACTAGACAAACTAAACTTTCCGAAGGTATGTAACATACCTTCATAACATAACAGAAGAGAATAGTTATCTGTAACCTGAAAGAGTTATTTGCAACATTTCAATCTGAACACGAGGATGTTAGAATTGACTTCACGAAATTAAACCAAATGAGGCCAAAACATTGCGTTTTGGCAGAAAGCAGCGGAACTCAACCAGTATGCGTTTGCATTTACCATGAAAATGTTAAACTGATGTTGAGGGAAAACAACTTAAAGTATTTAACAGATGATTCGGCAGAAGATTTACACGATTACCGCGATTGCTTTAAATCGACTATGTGTCCTAATGCAACAACTTCTTGCCACTTAGGTGAATGTACCAATTGCCCGAAAACCGCATTCATCAAAGAAAATTTAATCAACTCTTTAGATCGAGAATATATAGAGGAGGTCAAATTTGAATCTTGGATTCAGACTGACAGATGCACGTTGAAAACAATCATTTTAAATGTGGATGATTTTGTGGAAGAAATGTGTACAGGATTGCTAAACTTGAGAAACCATGACTTTTTAGTCAAACAGCAATGGTCGTTCTTCAAGGATTTGAAGATACATTTGAAGTCTGGTGAATTCGTTATTTCATATGATTTCGCAGAAAATCGGACGGAGCTCGTCAACATTTTAAAAACAAAAGTAGCTTGGCAAATCTTATGGCCCATGAAAAAGATTTTGGAATGCCAGCTGAGTGGCATTTTCATCCTACTGCTCATGGTAAAGGAGCATGTGATGGTATTGGAGCAAACCTTAAAAGAAATGCAGCGAAGTATAGCCTCCAGTGCTCTCATCAAAATCGCATCTTAGATGCGACAGCTTTATTCCATTGGGCAAAAAGTTATTGTAAAGAAACTAAAATAGTTTTTAGTAGCAAAGAGGATCATCAGGAAACATTGAAAACACTGAAGAGCAGATTCGATGCTGTGGTAACAATCGATGGCACCGCTCAATACCATGCTTTTATACCGCTTGTCGATGGAAGACTCAAGTTGAAAAAGTTTTCTGCCTCTTTTCAATGCGATTTCTTTCCAAAGACAACAAATAAACCAGCAGCGAAATCAACAGCTGAACCTAGTAACGCCAAGAAAGGATCGACAAAAAAACGCAGTAAATAAAGGCGACAAAAAAGCTGGATGAAAGACTGGGTATTTAAAAATTTACAAGACTTAAATACTTCATCAGCTACAATAAATTAAGTATAAAAATAATTATGATATAAATGGATCTAATGCAATTAAGATTAAATTTTAATAAATTATTTATCTTTTTATTTTTAATATTATTATTATTATACATTAATTTAATTATTATTAAAAATAAATAAAAAATAATAATTTTTCAAAATTTCTATAGAAAAAAAGCGATTTTTTCCTGAGGTTAACATATTCTGAGTATTACAGTATCGAGGGTATAAAATTTTAGTTAGGTGTGTTTTATACCTTCGGAAAGTTTTGTTTGTCTAGTTTCTCAGTATAAGTTTTATTTGTAAGGTTTTAGACACAAATAGGAAAAAATTCAAAATAGTGCATTTGTGAAAAATTTAAAAACCGTTGTCTTGAGTTACAAAATATTTATTTTGATAGATATCCCACTCCCATCCCACTAAGCGACCAAAAAGTTCCTAAAGGAAAAATCCTAAGCTTTCTTATGAAAAAAAAAAAAAAAAAATGCCCTTTTTGAAAAAAAAGCAAAAAATGCTTTAATTTAGCAAAAAAAAAGTCTAAATTTTTTTTTTTTTAGTATTTTTTTCCGAAATATTGAAGAAATAGCTATCTAAACTATTTGGGAGAAAATTTTCTAAGAACAATAGGTAATAAGTTACATGGATGAGAAGAAACACCTGTTTGGCCAAAATGTCAAATTTTGATCCCCTCTACCTCAGAGAGATCTGGACCGATCTTATTGAAAAATTGTGTCTAAACTAACCGATCGGAAGACATCGGTTTTAAAAGTTGGTGCACTTGACATGAAACCCCCCATATATATTAAATTTATGAATATTTAAATGAGCCCAAAGGTATGTTAATCAATTTTTGCAATTCACAATTCAACACAGAGCATATGATATATAATTTAGGTCATTCGCAGTAACAGCGTGTAACGAATTATTATAAATATTTTATTTTATTTAATTTAATAAATTTTTAAAACAGATTAAACATAAATTTTATCTTTCTCAGCTTCTCCTCCGTATGAGCTATAACTATGCCAATTTTCCTACTCCTCCGTGCCCGTATATTTCTTAAAAAGGGAACTAAAGATTTACTTTCACATATTATTTATTATTTCAATAAAAAAAACTAGCATGGCCCAGCCCTCGCAATTCGAGTGCAAATTTTAGGAAATTTTTTTCTTTCAATGCTTTTTAATCTATATATATAAAAAATTTATCAATATTTAAATAAAATTCCTTAAAATTTCATAATAGATATTTGCACAGAATATGTATAAATTAATTTGTTAATAAATAATTTTGTGTGAGCCTAAAGGTATGCTAATCAATTCTAGCAATTCACAAATGCAAACGGGTCGCGTGAAATATGATAAACAGTAAATTGGCTAAAATTGATTAGCGTTTATTTATATTTATTTATTTAGTATATTTTTAACACATATTATACATAAATTTTATCATACGGCACTTCTCCACATGATCTATATGTGTGCCAAATTTCACACTCCTCCGCGGAGGAGCTCCGTTTGCTTAGATGCGGTCACAAAGATTTTCTTTCACGAAATAATATACAGATAACTTTACATTTTTACAAACTAGCGATTTTTAGCGCTTTTAGTTTTATTCATAATTAAGCGCCTTTTAGAGTTTTTTGGGGTAGTGTTTGTATTGGTTCATTTATGTTTTTTTAAGACTTGAACAATTTGCATAGATGGTAAATTTTCTGGTGTGAAAGTTTTGAATGTGGTTGCAAAAAAATATCACAAAAAAGAAAAAAATATAATTGACTTAGTTTTTCATAAATTAAAAAAAATTAAATATCGCCCTAAGCTAGAGTTTTCTTTAATTTTTTACGGCATAGAAAAAAGTTTATTGCAACACTGATATCAACGTGAAAATTTTCAGTTTTAGTAGACTGAAAATTAAAAATATTGAGTGTTTTATTTTCGCTGAATATACTTTAGAATAAAGGGAGACAGGAAAATTAAAAATTTTATAAGTTGCGATGGTCATTTTGAAGTGTTATAGAAAAAAAAAATCGAAAAGTCAAGTGAAAAAAATTTGAATTTAATTAAATTGTTTTGTCTAAAAAGATTGTTTGGGAACAAGTGGTAACTTGGAATTTGTGATTTATTGCAGGTAGCAGGTTACCCTGGTTTTATTCAGTCGGCGTATAATTTTATTTTTAAATAAAAAAATTCCAAACAAACTGTCTTGTTTTAACAAAATGGGAATGATTTAGCAACGTGGAACAGAAAATTTAGGCAAATTCTATAAGAAATAAATAAAAGAGATATTTTTCATAAAATTATAAATTAAAAATAAACTTTGCTTTGCTTTATAATTCGTACAAAACAAAAACCAATAAGCGAATTAGCAACGATTAATTTTTACAATAAAATAAGTTTCGTTAAATATAAAAAAGAAACATATAATAAAGGTAGAGTCCTCTAGGTATAAGCTACGAGTACAAAATAAGAATTAGGGTGACCATCCGAACTTGAACACTTATATTGTAATTCATTATAAGAGGGAAAAAATAATATTTTTTGAAGATTTCCAACCGGATTTGCTGAAGCTATTTGTTGCAGAATGAAATAAAAAATTTTCAATAGTTCTAGAGCTATAGCTGAAAAACTAAAGAATTAAATAACAGGATAAGGAAAAAACTATAAAAAAATGCATAAAAAAAGTTTGGCCTGAGAACGCTAAACCCTCTAAAGGTTTTACTATAGGGTAAAAACATATGAAATCAACCGAAAATATTAACATTTGTGACCTCATCACCTCCAAATTTGATAAGATTTTGTACACATGATCTATGGATCGGCACAATAATATTTGCCAACTTTCAGACATATAGCCGTCGAACTTTCAGAATAATGGCCATTCAAATTTGGCAAAAATCAATAAAAATGCACTCTGATGCCTTTACACAATTTTTAATATCTCGAAAAGTATTCATTGTACGTTAATAATGAAGGGCTCATTTTACAGACTAAAACATGTGCCATTCCAAAAAAAATTTTTTTTAAATTTTCGATCAAGGATAATGTAAATAAAAAAAGGACTAAAATTTCCAAAGGATATTTCTCGAAAATCAATATTTTTAAAAATTTCAAAAAAATATATTTAATTCTTATTATGTTTTGTACAAGTCTGTCAAATTTCAATGTGGAGTCTTTATTACAACATGAGTTATTAAGAAAAAAGCAGGAGAAGGTTTATGTATTTCATGAAATGTACCAAAATACAAAAAGGTGACAAATTACAAAAAGAAGGACAAATCAAATGTAAAGGAACTTTTTCGACTTTACAACCTAGGCGATATATATATATTTATATATTTATATTATATTTATATATTTATTGTCTGTTCACACAAAAAATTTACAAATATTTTATGAACTGTGGTCGGCTTATTGGCAGTAGCAAATTCAGTCCCTATTTAAAAAACATTTTATGACCCGTACTTCACGCAAATTTTCCAATTCAAGAAAAGCAAGGGGTGTATTTTTTTACCTGAAATCTATTTTTTGTACCAAAAAAAAACACTGTAAATAGTTCAGAGACTGTAAGTCAAACTTCAGTTGAATACTAGATTTCAAAAGTGCTAAACGTCAAAGTGTTATAGTGTTAAAGTGACTTGATCGTTTGAAAAAACAAAAAAAGAGACTAAATATTTAAATAAATTATAATTATTGTCAATACAAAAAAGTCGTGCACAATTCATTCGGTTGTGGTATTTAAATAAAAAATATGACACTCAATTCAACATTTTGCTGTAATCCTTTTAAAAAATCCGGTCACACTGGGTGCAATAAAAGTTTAAGACAAGTCCAAGAATGGATGATACAGTATACTAAGGATAAAAACATTACGATCTCAAATAAAATTTGTTGGACATGTAGAATAAAATTTTCGCATCTGAAGAAATCTAATAAATCTAATTTGGAAGAAGGTTCAGATATAAACGAAAATGTAGATACTTTCGATGACATTGCGTCAGGCACGGAAGTAGATGACATTGCGTCAGGCACGGAAGAAGTTGCTATTTCAAAATTAAACCAATCTTTACCGTATCTGGAACAATCTCCGACAAAAAAGAAGAAGTTACATCAAAAACGGTACAGAGATGCAAAATTCAGGAAAATAAGTGATTCGATTCAAGACAAAATTTTCCACGGTTCAGCACAATCAACTTCGCATATGTGCCCACAATCCGAAATAATAGAACAATTAAAAGAAAAGTTTAAAACATTAACAAAAAATAGTGAGAAAATCCAACTGCTAACAATTTTACCAAAAAGCTGGGCAATACATAAAACTGAGGAAGAATTCATGGTTACAAACTATATCGCGCGAAAAGTTAAGCATTTGGTTGAAACAAAGGGTGTGATGAGTACACCTAACCCAAAACTGGGAAGTCCAATTTCACCAGTGACAAGCAGTTTAGTAAAACCCTTTTATGAATCCGATGACGTCAGCAGGTGTATGCCCGGACAGAAAGATTTCGTGTCTGTTTTTGAAAATGGTACAAAAGTCAGGAAAAATAAAAGACTTTTGCTTGGAAACTCAAGAGAAATGTACGCCTTATTCAAGGAACGACATGATGGAATAAAAATAGGTATTTCCAGGTTTTGCCAACTTCGTCCGAGGAATATAATTCTAGCAAATGCGAGTGGATCTCATTACGTGTGTGTTTGTACAAAGCATCAAAATGTGAAGCTGATGATTGATGCTATAAATTTTAAAAAATTAACTGCTGGTGTTCCGAATTATCAGCTTGAATGTTACAAAGATTGTTTGAAACAAATGACATGCATTCCATCTTCTTCAAAGTGTCACCTACGTAAATGTAACAAGTGTCCAGGTATTGAAAATTTAAAAGCAAAACTAAATCAATTACTAGAGCAAAACGATATTGATGAAATAACATATAAACAATGGGTAAGTGTAGATAGGGATAATTTGGAGACCATGTTTGGCCAAGCCGACGTTTTTGTGGATTCCCTATGTGAAAAGCTTGAAATTCTATTACCTCATTCATTTATTGCAAAACAGCAGGCAGCATATTTAAGCGAAGGAAAATCAAATTTGGAAGAAAATGAGTATATAGCAGTTTGCGATTTTTCAGAAAATGCTTCTTTTACTATTCAGGATGCAGTCCAGGGATTTCACTGGAACAACTCTCAGGCCACTTTATACCCAATTGCTATTTATTTTAAATCAGATGGAAAAACACAACATACAAACTTCATAATAATATCTGATTGTCTTGTAACGATTCTGTAGCTGTTCACCTGTTCCATCGCCACCTGAATGTATTTTTGAGGAAAAAAAGTTTAAAACAACCCCGAAGAAAATCACGTATTTTTCAGACGGTAGTGCTGCCCAGTTTAAAAATAAAAAGAACTTTATCAATTTATGTTATCATATGGAAGATTTTGGATGTAATGCTGAGTGGCATTTTTTTGCAACAAGCCATGGAAAAGGCCCAAGTGACGGTCTTGGAGGTACCGTAAAGAGAGAGCACGTCGAGCTAGTTTGCAGCGTCCATTACAAGGTCAAATAACTACTCCAAAACAATTATATGAATGGTGACTGCAAAATCTTTTGAACTGTAATTTCGAGTTTTTAACTCTAGAAGACCACGAAGAAGAAGCACGGTTCCTTCAAATTCGTTTTAAAGATTTGCGTACTATTCCTGGAACTCAAAAGCTGCATTCTATTGAACCTGTAGATAACAAAAAATTTAAAGTCAAGCGATACTCGGCAGATGCAGATTTTTTAATTGAAATCCTTCAGAAATAAATAAATATGCTGTAATAAAGTGTTTAATAATGATAATACATAATGTACTTTTTACTAAAGGTTTAGCAATGGAGAAAAAGAGTTTAAGCAAAGAAAGGTCGAAAAAGTTCCTTTACATTTGATTTGTCCTTCTTTTTGTAATTTGTCACCTTTTTGTATTTTGGTACATATCATGAAATACATAAACCTTCTCCTGCTTTTTTCTTAATAACTCATGTTGTAATAAAGACTCCACATTGAAATTTGACAGACTTGTACAAAACATAATAAGAATTAACATATATTTTTTTGAAATTTTTAAAAATATTGATTTTCGAGAAATGTCCTTTGGAAATTTTAGTCCTTTTTTTATTTACATTATCCTTGATCGAAAATTTGAAAAAAAATTTGTTTGGAATGGCGCATGTTTTAGTCTGTAAAATGAGCCCTTGATTATTAACGTACAATGAACACTTTTCGAGATATTCAAAATTGTGTTAAGGCATCTGAGTGCATTTTTATTGATTTTTGCCAACTTGGAATGGCCATAATTCTGAAAGTACGAGAGCTACGACACTGAAAGTTGACAAACGCTATTATTATGTTTAACTTTCCCTTCGTACCAAAATTCATCCAATTCGAAATCGGTGCGGTCAACTCATTGGTTGATTTCATATGTTTTTACCCTATACTAGTACTAGCCTAGTACTTTCACCTTAACGTGGAATTTCTCCACCCACCACAAAGGCTGTATCACAGTGTATTTTTAATTTGTTTTTAGTAAAATAAATTTTTATTTAAACAAATTGTTCCAACATTTTTTTTCTTTTATAATCGGGAAGATAAAAGGCGATTTATCTATATTTGGAAAAAAATAAAAATTTCAGTAAATTTACTTTTATAGATTTTCAAGATATCCTGAATTAAGGACATCCGTGTTCTTCTGATTTCCCTTCTTGTTAATTTGCCAGAATCTCATCTAATAAAAAATCGAATTCCTATTTTCTTTGCCAAATAAAAAATCTTTCCATTTTCATGTTATTAAATTCAGATAAATTCAGAAAAATTCAAGCAAAAGAAGTCATGAAAAACGGATGAAAATATTTTCGTTCTGGCCTAAACCGTACACAAACAAACAACTAAACAAAAATGCTTATAATATTTATATGGATACGAGAATTACAGGAATTTTGTTACATATTTGTCTTACTTTCTTAAAATTTCACTACTAATTAATTATCTTGAATTCCAGCCCATAGTGCATAAAACATCTCTGGGTCAACAGATAGCTAAGCATTTTGTTGCTTAGCTAAAATTCAACAGATTAATTAAAACATGGCTTAACTGTCTAACCCTTAATCGTTAGTTAGGCAAAGACATCTTTCAATCCCATTTTAATTTATATTTAATAAATCACCATCCCATTTATTGCGTTTATACTACGATGGATTTTGTTATACTTTTTTTTCTTCTGTTTTAAAGATCAGGTTCAATTTATTATTTTGCTTTTTTGTATCTCTTAACATCACTCAGTTCAATTTCGTTCGACCTGATCTTTACTCGATTATTGTTTTGATTAATTAACTTGGATTTAAGAGGGTTGTGCACCAGCCAACACTTAACTTGTCTTTAAGTATAACGTTATGTTAACGTATTTACTTTACAATTGTAACCTTATGTTGAGATCGTCAGTCAGAGTTTATAGTTGTATTTGCTTAAGTGTAATGTGTGTGTTTGTCTGTATGTGTAGCATTTTAGTACAGCAGCCCACGCCTAAATTATGAAAAAAAGGACAAAAAAATTGTGTTCAGCATAGAAACAACTTAATATGATTGATTGTATTTTCGTTGATAATGTACAGATCTTTTTGTTGTTTCTTATACTCTTTTCGAAACAAAATCAATTGAGAAATTATACTACAATAACATGATCTCTATAATTAAACTTGATTATTATTTATGTTTTAGTTGTTTTTGTTTTTCATTATATTATATTTCACTGTATGGTTGTTATTAACGAGATGAAAACAAAGATTTATTATTAAATAATAAGACCAGCAATTTGATAAAGTTGTACATGATTGCGGATATATGAAATATTTTTAGAAATATTTACATATTAATTTAAAAAAGTTGTATTACTATTTGAATTATACCTATTAGTTTTTAATTAAGAAAAAAAAAATCATTATTATGACACATTAGGCCGAAGTATTACGATTGGTCGAACTTCCCTACGGCTTTAAGTGAGGTGAAGAAATATTTTTTGTTATATTTTATTATAATTTCAGCTACTGAAAATCGATCACATTGTCTCAAAAAAGCATATTACGAAATATTTTTCAAAATTTTACATTATTTGATTGATTCTATAAAAATACTAAAAATACATTTATTAAGCTATCGCTAACAACGTCAAATCTGCACACTTTTAAAATGTTAACAAAAAAGTCGCAAAATATTAATTTTTTTACTTCAATTAAAAAACATTTCAAGAATTAAAAAAAAAATGTTAACTCTGTGGCTTTCTGGAATAACCACTTATGTCCATTTTTGTCAGTTTTGAGTTAACGATGCCAAATATATTAATTTTTAACGCTCTTTACATGTGTTTAATTAAAAAAAAAAAATATTGACCATTTCTGAGTTTTTTCTTTAAATAACGACGTAACCTAAATGTTTATTAAATTAATTTGCATCACTATCGACATATGGCAACTTCGTTTATCTTAAATCTCCAAAAACACCAAAAAAAAACTCAACTCCAACTGAAATATTTCAACAACTATTTAGATCCATTAAACATTCTCCTACCTGTAAAAATTGGAACTTTTTATATACCGATGGTTCAAAAACAACAACATGCACATCATTTGGAATCGTTAACCAGAATTTTTCCATCATAACCTATGGACTTTTGGAACCCCATTGCAATATTTTCACTGCTGAAGACCTAGCAATAAAATTAGCAGTTGAACATACATCAAAACAGAAAGGCCGCTTTGTCATATGTACCGATAGTAAATCTACAATCGCAGTAGTTCTAAATCCTAATAATATGGATCAAATAGTCGTAAATATCCGTAATACTTTAATAAAATTTCCAAATAAAATTCGTTTATTGTGGATTCCAAGCCATGTGGGCATTACTGGAAACGAAGCAGCGGACCAAGTCGCAAATATCGCCCATTTTGCACCACTTCTAACATTTCAGACTTATGAAGCCAAAGATTTGAATTCGCTAATCAACAAACACCTCGTCTCAAAAAAAAAAAACAAACGAGTGGTCAAGTTACATTCATCGCTACAAAACAATTAACCCTACAGGGGATAAAATTATGTATCCCTTATCATGCTCACGCAAAGAAATGATACTATATTCCAGACTGCGACTCGGAAACACCATGTCAACTCACCAGTATTTATTGAAAAAAGAAGATGTTCCCATATGCAACATTTGCAAAACACCACAATCAATCAATCACATCCTAGACTTTTGCCAAAAATATTACCACGAGAGAATATCAATATTCGATTCAACAACACAAAGTTCATTGCTTAAAAATAGTAATCATCATAATATTTCCAAGATCTATATTTTTGTTAAAAATTGTAAATTATAAAATGTAATGTAATAAAAAAATAATAATTCTCAGAGTCGAAGGACTCCGTTGCTCGTACTCGCTCTTAATATTGTATATTATGCAAGGTTCAGAAAATACACACATGAAACACATAATGTTCTGTTCGAAAGCAGCCAACACATATCTTTATTTTCATATCAATTATGTGCGTTTCTAAATTTTCTACGGTGCCCAACACAATCATGACTGTGTTCGTTTTAATATTTCGTTATTTACACGAACATGTTTCTATCACGTACTTTTTGTTTCGATCACACATAAACCACACAGAATTGAGTGTTGCTTTATTTGAAGTTCGTGTTCTGGTAGTTTTTGTGTCTTAAGTATTTTATTACCATCTTTTATTAAAATAAAAACCAGTCAATAAAAACAATTGTAAATAATTTCAACGTAAATCACAAAAAAATGGCCAATAAAATTTTAAAATATTTGACAATTTTAAACAATTTGCAACGTAAGTCATAAAAAAGGGTCAATAAAATTTTAATAAATTTGGTTGAAACAATTGTTGTCGTTTTTATCGGGGTGTATCAGATCGCGAATTGATGTTTCAATTTTTCGCAGTACAAGAACCAGAACACGAATTTAAAATATAACTGAACTCGAACCTGTTTATTGTACATGTTCTATTTTTTCTTAGTACACGAGCCAGAACACGACTTTAAATATAACTGAACTCGAACCTGTTTATTGTACATGTTCAGTTTTTTTTTCAGTACACGTACCAGAACACGAACTTCAAATAAAGCAACACTCAAATCTGTGTGGCTTATGTGTGATCGAAATAAAAAGTACGTGATAGAAACATGTTCGTGTAAATAACGAAATATTAAAACAAACACAGTCATGATGGTGTTGGGCACCGTAAAAAATTTAGAAACGCACATAATTGATATGAAAATAAAAATATGTGTGTGTTGGTCTAAATTATGTTTGTTTACATATATGTACGAGTTTTTTGTTCAGTGTGTGTTTTTTTCTGAACTCTGATATTATGTAATATCATTTATTGTATTATATAATTCTAATAAAATAAAAAAAAAATATTAATTTTTAACGCTCTTTACATATGTTAAATTTTTTTTTTTAATGTTCACCATTTCTGAGTTTTTTCTTTAAATAACGACGTAACTTAAATGTTTATTAAATTACGTTGCAGTACTAACGACGTATGTCAACCTACGTTTGATCGCTGACAAATTATTTTCTCAGAAAACGACCCATAGCGATATACCTTGTTTTTATTAAAAAAAATTGCAAAATAATTTTGGATATTTTTCAGTTTATAACCACTTATAAAAATTGTTGTGTTTATTTCTGTTATTTGTTGTCACTATTATTCTTGATATGTTGTAATATTCTCACCATAAGTCCCGTTAACTTTCTGTTGACGAAAAAATATCTATTTTTCAAGCAACAACAACTTATGTCTAAAATGTAGTTGCACTGGTAGTTTTCTTTTTCAAAGAAAAGGACATTTGTCGACATAAGTTGTTTTATTATTTTTTTCGTCCTTCTCTAGGATCTATTCCTCTTAAGATTTTTGACTCAAAATTTTTTATAAAGTATTTATTACCCATATCTAAAGGACTGTTAAATAAAAAGTTCTAAAAACTTTATATCGAGCCCATTATTTCAAATATAACGTTTTTTGGCTCCCCTGAACATTTTGATTTTATGACATACGTGGCTATTCTAGAAAACCACAGAACTTAAAATAAATTCAATGAAAATCTACAAGAAAAATATCGCTCCGTAAACCATGCAAAATTTGCGGACTAACTTTTTTTCTTTTTGTCCCTTTACATTAATTCACGTAAGAAATTGTTAATTTCTTTCATAAAATTTTCAATTATTGCGAACAATATGGGTGCACTGCCGCAGAGCACCATGAAAATGAACTTCGATCAGCCTAAAATTTCACATATGTATGTGACCTTCTCCGAGAAAAGGGACTAAGTGTGTCAAAAATAGGGTTGTGTCAAAAACGGTGGATTCTGGTACCTAAATGGGTGTAGAAACTTTAAATGCGTTTTTTTCTTAAAAACTCAATTTCACACACTAGGTCCCTTTTCTCGGAGAAGGTCACGTATAGTATTTTCAAAGAAGTTGATTCCGCTAAAAATCGAAATAAATCTCGATAAATATATTACAATACACCTTTGCTAACACATAAAATTAATATCAAGTACATGTCTTAAGTCTTTTATGTTTTCAGTTAATTCAATTCGTGTCTTAAGTCGTTTATTTTATGAGTTATAATATAGAAAATATTAATTTTTTTTTAACATGTGCTAAAGGAAAAGGCTTTTTTTTTTGTGGAATGTTTACTAAACATTGTTTTTATTAGCAATAATTATAAATAAATAAATTTAAAAGAAATAAAGCAAGTATTCAATTTAATATTTTGTGAGAATGAAAACAAAAATTGATTAAAATAAAAAATTTAAGAAAAAATATATATTAAATATAATTAGATTGTTATTTTCTATAAAATCGAAAATTTTATTTTGATCTTATTATACTAGTGATTGAGTTAGAAATTACTTAGCCTCAAAATCAAATATTTTGATCTTAAGCTAGGTGTAAACCTATGCGCTGCGCTACAGCCATCGTAGCGAAATAAAGCATACATTTTGTAGAAAACTATTTTATTTATATTTTTTTTTTTTTTTTTTTTGATTTTCGATTTGGTCGATTTTAGATTGTGGTAATTTTGGATTTTGGCAATTTTTGACTTTGGTGATTATTGTTTTTTGAAATTTTTAATTTTGGTGATTTATATTTTTTTTTTGCGATTTTTGATTTTGCTGCTTTTTGATTTCGGCGATTTTTGTTATTCTTGATTTACGGGTTTGGCCATTTTCGATTTTGGCATTTTTTGTTTTTTACAATTCTCGATTTCCGGTTTTGGCAATTTTTTTTTTAGCAAAAAAAAAAAAATAGTAAGGACTAGTTGTGTCAAGAAAACAGTTCATATAATTTGCACTCCAATTAAATTGTACTTAATAATAATAGTCGAACTTAAGACTTTCAAATCATAAATGACTAAAATTCATCAATAAAATAGTTGGGATCGAAACACGAAGCATGCACCAAAATTCTAACTACGGTTAAATTTTAATCTAATTTTTGGTTGAAATAAGTTTAAAACAAAGAATAGGCAGTACAATCAAACTTTCAGTGACTTAGGTGATCTACTCACGCATCAATTACCCAATGTATGCTCCCAACCTTTTTGGTTTTAAATCTAACTAGTATTTCCGTCTATTAAAAGTTCACAATCAAACATTATCAGGACCATCTATATTGGTTTCGTAATCTGCTAATGGCAATGAAAAATTATTTTATACTTTTTAATTCGTTTTAAAAACGTTGAATATTAAACAGTTTTTTTTTTTAATTATGCCTGGTTTTCACTATGTCATATAAGCTGACAACAAACAATTGCCTCAACTGACATCTCGTAATTTTCTATTCATTACGTATTCATTACATCTAATAAACGAACAAAAAAATCCGGCTGTCAAACACAAACAAATTGCCAACATGCTGGTAATTTCATTTCAGATGTCAAATGTTGCCAGGGGTTGTAATTGACAAGACATTAAAACCCGTTCTCATACAACTGACAATAACTGGCAACAATTGCCATTGAAAATGACATAATGCAAACCAGGCATTACTTCTTTATTATTACTTAATTTTATAACAAAAGTAATGTTTATAAACATTTGTAGCAACATCTTGTACATTATTATACCCTACATCACTGTGTGGTCAGGGTATGACCAAAAATATTTAACCTAGGCACATCTTTTTTTATACCGATCGACTCTGAATATTTCTGAGTTGATTTAGCGATGTCCGTCTGTTCGCCTGTGTGTCCGTGTAAATCTTGTTCAAACTACTGATCGCAAATATGAATATATGTTGATCAAATTTAGTGCATAAGCTTATATCAGCCACAGGAGGAACGCTATTGAAATTGCTGTAAATCGGTTGATGTTCAGACCTAGTCCCCATACAAATGAACCTTACGAGATCGACTTAAATTGCCATAATATACAAATTACCATATAGATATAGATCAAATTGTGTTTGTCTATGTTCATTATATCCACTTATCTTAATCAATAAACCAACAATAAATCATATAGACAATTCTTAGTGACAGCCCCCATATGAAGCTAATTCCCGATCCTCACTTAAATCTATCAAAAAACAAAAATATTGTACAGATTTTTCTCAAATTCTTGCAAAAAGTAAGTGACCTTACCAAATATTGTAGGGTTCGGTCCATGTTTCGGCCTAGTCCCCATATAAATATAGCATCCAATATGAACTTCTTCATATCCGAAGACAAAAAATTTAATAACAATGCCATTCAAATTTGGTATATTATTAATTTACAAATTGAAACATATACAAAGCAAAGGAAAGTTTAAACAATATTTATATGTTAGTTAAACATTTTGAAAACTAATTTCATCAGATGTTTAAAATTGTATGATTTGTGGTAGCTTGCTCAAAAGAAGAATCTACTGAACACGAAACTGCCAACCGGAGATCAAACTTCTATCTCTTATTTAAATTATAACATTTTCTTGAATTTCAAAAAGATATTCAGTTAAAAATATATCCAGGCGCGAGCATTTCAAATTATAGTTGCATTTTTATATAAACTGGCAGATTCCAGCGCTCGAAATTCGAGCGCAATTTCTAGCAGCTTTATTTTTCAACATAGCCAATTGACAATCCAACACTTTTATGATTTATTATTGTTGTGAATGAAGATAACAAACTCATTAACAAACACGTGAACGAATTTAGTAAAACACACATAGCATATGTATAATTTTATGTATTTGTTACTAGCAACTTTAAATGCAATTTACTCAAAATAAAGGAAAAAATTTAAAATCTGTAAATCTGCAAAATGGCTAAAAAGAAAGACCTTTTAAATAATAAACGATTGGTCAAAATCGGGATAAAACGGTAGAACAAAACATCGGTCAAAAGGATTCGCCTAGCCAATTAATATTATAGATATAGGATCTCCATTAATATTTTTTACTTATTCTGAAGAAGAACTCGAAGACCTATCCAATCCAGCTTTCATATATGTTTGTATAAAAGTTCTAGTTTTTAATTTACTTGGGGTGCTTTCAGAATACTTAAAAAAAAAAAATCATGTGAGTCCGATCACAAGGGAGATGTGTAAACATCTAATAATTAAAGAAAACATCAGCATCATATTTTCCAGTGCATAAAATATAAGTCGATTATGCTGTTTTCTGAAATTTAATTGATGTTTTCTGAAATACAATTAATGTTCTCAGCAATTCAAATAATGCTTTTTGAAATTCAATTGATGTTTTCTGCAATTCTATTTATGTTTTCTGAAATTCAAATGATGTTTTCTGAAATACAATTGATGTTTTCTGAAATTCAAATGATGTTTTCTGAAATACAATTGATGTTTTCTGAAACTCAAATAATGTTTTCTGAAATTATATTGATGGTTTCTGAAATACAATTGATGGTTTCTGAAATACAATTGATGTTTTCTGAAATTCAATTGATGTTTTCTGAAACTGGAATGATGCTTTCTGAAATTCTATTTATGTTTTCTGAAATTCAAATAATGTTTTCTGAAATTATATTGATGGTTTCTGAAATACAATTGATGTTTTCTGAAATTCTATTTATGTTTTCTGAAATTCAATTGATGTTTTCTGAAACTCGAATGATGTTTTCTGAAATTATATTGATGTTTTCTGAAATTCTATTTACGTATTCTGAAATTCGAATGATGTTTTCTGAAATTATATTGATGGTTTCTGAAATACAATTGATGTTTTCTGAAATTATATTGATGTTTTCTGAAATTCTATTTATGTTTTCTGAAATTCAAATGATGTTTTCTGAAATTATATTGATGGTTTCTGAAATTCAATTGATGTTTTCTGAAACTCGAATGATGTTTTCTGAAATTATATTGATGTTTTCTGAAATTCAAATGATGTTTTCTGAAACTCGAATGATTTTTTCTGAAATCATATTGATGTTTTCTGAAATTCTATTGATGTTTTCTGAAATTCAATTGATGTTTTCTGAAACTCGAATGATGTCTTCTGAAATTATATTGCTGTTTTCTGAAATTCTATTTATGTTTTCTGAAATTCAAATGATGTTTTCTGAAACTCGAATGATGTTTTCTGAAATTATATTGATGTTTTCTGAAATTCTATTTATGTATTCTGAAATTCAAATGATGTTTTCTGAAATTATATTGATGGTTTCTGAAATACAATTGATGTTTTCTGAAATTCTATTTATATTTTCTGAAATTCAAATGATGTTTTCTGAAATACAATTGATGTTTTCTGAAATACAATTGATGTTTTCTGAAATTATATTGATGTTTTCTGAAATTCAATTGATGTTTTCTGAAATTTTATTGATGTTTTCTGAAATACAGTTTATGTTTTCTGAAATTCTATTGATGTTTTCTGAAATTCAAGTGATGTTTTCTGAAATTCTATTGATGTTTTCTGAAATTCAATTGATGTTTTCTGAAACTCGAATGAAGTTTTCTGAAATTATATTGATGTTTTCTGAAATTCTATTTATGTTTTCTGAAATTCAAATGATGTTTTCTGAAATTATATTGATGTTTTCTGCAATTCTATTTATGTTTTCTGAAATTCAAATGATGTTTTCTGAAATACAATTGATGTTTTCTGAAATTCAAATGATGTTTTCTGAAATACAATTGATGTTTTCTGAAACTCAAATAATGTTTTCTGAAATTATATTGATGGTTTCTGAAATACAATTGATGGTTTCTGAAATACAATTGATGTTTTCTGAAATTCAATTGATGTTTTCTGAAACTGGAATGATGTTTTCTGAAATTCTATTTATGTTTTCTGAAATTCAAATAATGTTTTCTGAAATTATATTGATGGTTTCTGAAATACAATTGATGTTTTCTGAAATTCTATTTATGTTTTCTGAAATTCAATTGATGTTTTCTGAAACTCGAATGATGTTTTCTGAAATTATATTGATGTTTTCTGAAATTCTATTTATGTATTCTGAAATTCAAATGATGTTTTCTGAAATTATATTGATGGTTTCTGAAATCCAATTGATGTTTTCTGAAATTCTATTTATATTTTCTGAAATTCAAATGATGTTTTCTGAAATACAATTGATGTTTTCTGAAATACAATTGATGTTTTCTGAAATTATATTGATGTTTTCTGAAATTCAATTGATGTTTTCTGAAATTTTATTGATGTTTTCTGAAATACAGTTTATGTTTTCTGAAATTCTATTGATGTTTTCTGAAATTCAAGTGATGTTTTCTGAAATTCTATTGATGTTTTCTGAAATTCAATTGATGTTTTCTGAAACTCGAATGAAATTTTCTGAAATTATATTGATGTTTTCTGAAATTCTATTTATGTTTTCTGAAATTCAAATGATGTTTTCTGAAATTATATTGATGTTTTCTGCAATTCTATTTATGTTTTCTGAAATTCAAATGATGTTTTCTGAAATACAATTGATGTTTTCTGAAATTCAAATGATGTTTTCTGAAATACAATTGATGTTTTCTGAAACTCAAATAATGTTTTCTGAAATTATATTGATGGTTTCTGAAATACAATTGATGGTTTCTGAAATACAATTAATGTTTTCTGAAATTCAATTGATGTTTTCTGAAACTGGAATGATGTTTTCTGAAATTCTATTTATGTTTTCTGAAATTCAAATAATGTTTTCTGAAATTATATTGATGGTTTCTGAAATACAATTGATGTTTTCTGAAATTCTATTTATGTTTTCTGAAATTCAATTGATGTTTTCTGAAACTCGAATGATGTTTTCTGAAATTATATTGATGTTTTCTGAAATTCTATTTATGTATTCTGAAATTCGAATGATGTTTTCTGAAATTATATTGATGGTTTCTGAAATTCAATTGATGTTTTCTGAAACTCGAATGATGTTTTCTGAAATTATATTGATGTTTTCTGAAATTCAAATGATGTTTTCTGAAACTCGAATGATTTTTTCTGAAATCATATTGATGTTTTCTGAAATTCTATTGATGTTTTCTGAAATTCAATTGATGTTTTCTGAAACTCGAATGATGTCTTCTGAAATTATATTGCTGTTTTCTGAAATTCTATTTATGTTTTCTGAAATTCAAATGATGTTTTCTGAAACTCGAATGATGTTTTCTGAAATTATATTGATGTTTTCTGAAATTCTATTTATGTATTCTGAAATTCAAATGATGTTTTCTGAAATTATATTGATGGTTTCTGAAATACAATTGATGTTTTCTGAAATTCTATTTATATTTTCTGAAATTCAAATGATGTTTTCTGAAATACAATTGATGTTTTCTGAAATACAATTGATGTTTTCTGAAATTATATTGATGTTTTCTGAAATTCAATTGATGTTTTCTGAAATTTTATTGATGTTTTCTGAAATACAGTTTATGTTTTCTGAAATTCTATTGATGTTTTCTGAAATTCAAGTGATGTTTTCTGAAATTCTATTGATGTTTTCTGAAATTCAATTGATGTTTTCTGAAACTCGAATGAAGTTTTCTGAAATTATATTGATGTTTTCTGAAATTCTATTTATGTTTTCTGAAATTCAAATGATGTTTTCTGAAATTATATTGATGTTTTCTGAAATTCTATTTATGTTTTCTGAAATTCAAATAATGTTTTCTTAAATTATATTGATGGTTTCTGTAATACAATTGATGTTTTCTGAAATTCTATTGATGTTTTCTGAAATTCAATTGATGGTTTCTGAAATACAATTGATGTTTTTTGAAAGACAATTGGAAAATGTTTAGAAAAGAACATATCATAATTATTTCACCAATACAATCATAAGTCACACAGCGTTATCTGCTTCAGCTCACACCGATATGAGCTACGCTGTTTTTGTGATTGTATTGTGAAATAGAAATTTACCCCCCTGCGCGTATAGATGTTTACACATCAAAAATTCCAATTACCAAAAAAGAAAACTGCATAACATTTTCTAAGATATAACTAATTTAACATAAATAAAATGTGAATTCCTCCCAAGGATAACATTAATGTGAATTTTAAAAAAAAACATGTGAACAAAAATGTTTAAAAAAAACATCATAAATTACATGTTAACAACATAAAAATGCATAAATAATTTCCAACTATTGACATATAATTTGGAATTGTTAAATTATTGACCTACATCTGATAAATAAAAAATAATTTGCATAACACTCCTGTTTCCTGCCACAAAAACTCAAACCAAGTGTCAAAAAGAAAGCATAAATACGTACAAGTGATTGTGACATACAAAAACAACAACTACAAACAAACAAACTTATAGACATCTCAAAGAGTTCAGAAACCCAACAGAACCGCACCTAACATGAACTAAAGTAAAGAAAGACAAAACGATCGTATAAAAAGAAAAACAAAAAACAAAAATATAAAAAGAAACAAATTTCAGTGAACAAAAAAAGGAAGAAAGACTTATTCAATAAACATCTACAAAAAATTAGGCGATATGAAAAATCATTCAAAAGAAGATGAAAAAGAAGAAAATAAAACAATCAACCACCTAAAATAAAAATAAAGGGAATCACTTGTCTAAAAATGCGCCAACGCAAAAATAAAATAAAAAATAAAAAAATAAAAATAAAACTCAAAACGTTTTATTTGGAGTGTGTGTTGAATACAATTCTGGCTATAAAAAACGTCAGTTATTGTAAAATTGAAAGAGGATGCCACAGTGTCAACAATAATAACAACAACATGTTTGAAAATGGCAAGCGATTTAAATGATGACGATGATGATGATAATAATGATGATTACTATTATAATCACTATGGGCCATTGAACGGTGTTTTATATGTAATTAAACCAATTTATAGGACTCAGGCCAGGAATGGAACCTGTCTACCATATATCAATTTGTATTCAGTTTGTGCTGACACCATTGGACCTAGATTCATTTTTTTATTATACCGATCATTTTCTGAGTAGATACAACAATGCCTATCCGTCCGTCCGTCCGTTCCTGCGTCTGTCTGCCTGTCCTTTTGTTCATGTGAACCTTGTAACCAAACTTTTGTCGCCCATAAGAAGATCGTTATTGAAATTTGTTAAATCAGTGCATGTTCAGACCTAGGGCTTGCAATATACTGTGGAACAAATTCAGGTTAGCAAAAGTTAGGTCGATTCTGAGAGTAAGGGGTGAAAATAGACGCTTAGTTAGAAGATCCGTAACGCGGCGTTCGTTTATGTTAGTTCGAATTTTTTTTAAATCGACCTTCGAACTTTACAGTCAATTGCCGATTTTCAGCATATTGTTTATATGGTTTTTTGGCTATAACTCGTCGACTTTTGATATTTTTTCAATCTGTAAAAGCCAAATTATTGCTAGAGACCTGTGCAATAACAAAAATTTTTTAAAAAATTGATTTAAAAAATTTTTGTGGTTCTCATAAAGCAAAATGTTGAAAAAAAAATTATTTTTTTTTTATGATTTTTGAAAATATTTTCCACAAAACTAAGTCTTTTTTGCTTTCTGTTTGATCTATAATATGCTTCTCAGTTTCTTCAATAAATTTTATTTGCGTTAAAAATTCCAAAACCATTAAATAAATAGCGATTTAGGTAGAAGTAATTAAAAAGGGAGGTTCCAAGAATTAGGAATTAGTAAAACAACTTTTTTGTTTTCAACCACTGCACAGGTAGCGATTTTTTTTATTTCGTACAAGCGAACTAATTTCAAAAATGAAGATTCAGTTAAGACTCGAAACTTAGCCGAAGCTGATGTCTTTTAATTTTCGCTCGGTCGTGATAAAATTCGCTATTAATTTTTTTGGAACTTATTTCATTTTGTGAGTGATTTAAGTTAAGTGCATCGGTTTCATAAAAATAACAAAAAAAAACCTTGTATAATATATATTGTATTAAAAATGTCGGAACCAAAATGTAAAATGGACAATTTTTGTAATGCGAGTGATTTTTTTTTATTTCGTACAAGCGAACTAATTTCATTAATGGATGTATCAACTACCATAAAACTTTTAATAGAAGGAAAGCAAAAAATAAAACTTATGTAGCAGTGCCAGGTGTCCAATTACCATTACCGCACTCACAATTCGTTCCAGTACCAACATACCGAAGTATTAATCTTCAAACAGATATCAGTACTACAACCTCCGCTGCTACATCCATGGATTTCTTCTCAGAATACGACCCTGGTGAAGGTACATCCTATGAAACATCAAAGGACCCAATCCTAGTCATGCAAAACCAATTGGATGGAATTGTTGCAAATTTGTGTTTGACTCAGAAAAAATCAGAACTACTGGCTTCATTTTTGAAAGGAAATAATTTGCTGGCGAAAGGTACCAAAGTAACAGCATATCGAAAACGCCAAAAAGAGTTAGGAAAGTTCTTCAATGTGAATGATTCAAAAAATTTCGCTTATTGCAACGATATTGAAAAGTTAATGGAGACGATAGGGTTAACCTATAAAAAAGATGATTGGCGTTTATTCATCGATAGTTCACTAACCAGCTTAACAGTTGTGCTTTTGCACAAGACAAATAGAATGCCTTCTGTTCCGATTGCATATAGCACTGACACTAGCGAAAATTTCGATAATTTGAAACACATTCTGGAAGTAGTCAAATATAACGAACACCAGTGGCGCATTTGCTGCGACCTCAAAATAGTTTGATTACAGGCTTAACAGACGGCCAGATGTCCAAAATATCCGTGTTTTTTGTGCGAGTAGGATTCACGATACGGAGAAGGTATTAAAGGAAGAAACCAGTACAAACAGCATAACTGGAATAGTCGCATTGGACGGAAATGGCCTAAAGACAATAGGCTACACGAAAGTCTTGTTCCTGAAATGAAAATTTTGTTGCCGTTGCTCCACATTGAACTTGGCAATGCTAAAAATTGTTTTAAATGTATCGCAAAAAGACCAGCAGTATTCAACCGCTTAAAAGACATTTTCCCAAGACTAAGTAACGCCAAAATTCAGGAAGGTATTGTTAATGGTCATGTCATACGGAAACTAATGAGTCGTCAAGATTTTGACCAAGTTCAGACAGACCGAGAATTAAATGCATGGCTCGCATTGAAAGCAGTCATTAAAGGAATTTTGGGTAAAGAACGCAAAGACAACTACAGGCAATCTGTTGCAAACATGTTGGCAGCTCTCGATGAAATTGGGGTTAATATGTCGTAAAAAATTTATCTCTTGCATCAGCATCTTGATCAACTCGCTCAACAGTTGCCAACTGAATCTAATGAGCAAGGCGAACGTTATCACCAAAATGTGCTTCCATTTGAAATAAGGTAACTATAGAGTGTGCATATTTTGAATTCCTAGATTTTTCTAATATCTTTTTTGAAAACTATTTTCATTTCAGGTACAGAGGAAAGAAATCTCCAGATGCAATACTCGCCGAAATTTGTTGGTGGTATAAAAACACCTTTAAAGAAGAGGAAGACGAGGAAAAAGAGGAAGAAGGGGAAGACAAAAATGAAATTCCAGAATATCTGTTGGACGAAATTATCGTCCTTTCTGATGATGATGAAGATGACCAAGATATTAGAGAGAGCAGTGATGTTGATCCACAGCCGCCTGCTAAACGGCAACTGGCCAAATCATTATTTTAATTTATTTAATTTTTTTTACTTAAAACTTTTCATAACTAACATTTCAAAAATATATTTTTTTCCATATTTTTATAATTTCTTTTTCAATGTTTCTTCAAAACCAACACTGAACAAAAAATGAGAAGTAAATTAATATTAAGCTGGAAAACGCAAGTTTTGTATTATGATTGTTTTCTTTTCAAATGAAATTTATTGAAGAAACTGAGAAGCATATTATAGATCAAACAGAAAGCAATAAAAACTTAGTTTTGTGGAAAATATTTTCAAAAAGCATGCAAAAAAAATAATTTTTTCAACATTTTGCTTCATAAGCACCACAAAAATTTTCTAAATCAATTTCTTTTTAATTTTTGCACAGGTCTCTAGCATTAATTTGGCTTTTACAGATTGAAAAAATATCAATTAGTCGACGAGTTATAGCCAAAAAACCATATAAACAAATCGGCATTTGACTGCAAAGTTCGAAGGTCGATTAAAAAAATAAATTCGAACTAACATAAACAAACGCCGCGATACGGGTCTTCTAATTAAGCCTCTATTTTTACCCCTCACTCTCAGAATCGATCTAACTTTTGCTAACCTGGATTTGTTCCGCAGTGATATCGGACCAAATTTTCAAAACCGGTATTTCGGTATTTCATTAAAATAACAAAAAAAAGCGAAACTACACTGCAAAAAATAGAAAAAAAATTAAAAAAACAAAATAAGATATTTAATTCGATAACGTATAATTCCAAACCATAAACTTTTTTTAAGTGCCACAAAAGAGAAGAAAAATATAAACTAAAAAAGAGTAATAAAATAATTAACAATATAAAATAAGTCCTATAATAAGTCCTATGTCCTACTGTCGTGATTTACCTTTAAGGACTGCCCTCAAAAATGCTAATTTATCAAGAGTTTTGTCCCTTAAGCTAGATCGATTTTTTGTGCACAATAGCCCTGTTGCTGAAAAGGCTCTTTCGTACTCGACGATAGTTGGTACTATGGACATAAGGCAGTCATATACTAGTTAAAGATATTTTCCTCTTATATGTTCTATTTCGAAGTATGCTAGTTCCTGTCTTATAACTATATAAAATACTTTAGAATTCATCGTTTCTGAAATTCCACTCGCAATTTTCATCACATTAACTTTTTTTGGAAATTGACATTTCTAGTTATTCTTTCATTGTCATCGAAATTAGAATTTCTGGCTCAGAAATTTTTAATATCATTGCTTAAAGCAGTGTTCTTTTCTGTCAATTGATTAAACATAAATAGTAAAGCTGCATCTGCGCTAAGAAGACCACAAGGTTCAACAACTAATTTGATTGGAAGAAGAACTGAAATAACTGATGATGCTAAAGAAAAACCAATTTCCGAAAATAATATTTCGGCAATTAAATTTAAATCAATCATAGCCTTTTGTATGCAGTTCTTTAATTGGACAAAGCGTTCTAGCTTTGCAAGTAAGCTATTCGAACCTGATATGGAATCTACAATTAAATTCATTTCCTTTCCAAATTGTTCTTTAACATGTTTCTGTAGGGTATAATGACTTTGTGCTGATGTTTGTTACTACCAAAAATATTTGAAAAATATTTGGGTCTACCACCTTTTATTATATCAATCGACTCATAACCACTTTCTAAGTCAAATTAGCGATATCCGTCTGTCCGTCTGTGTGTTCATGTAAACCTTTTAATCATACTACAGGTCGCAAATATGAACGTATTTTGATGAAATTTGGTTTGTAAGCTTCCACCAGCCATAGCATGAACGCAATTGAAATTGGCAAAAATCGGTGCATGTTCAGACATAGTCCCCATACAAATGACAAGCATTAAATCGAGTTAAATTGCCGCATGATCAAATTGGGTTTGTATGTGTTTATCATATTCATTAATCAGTAGTCCAAAAATAATCCCTATAGGAGAATTCTTAGTCACAGCCCCCACTTAAATCTATCAAAAAACCAAAATATTGCACATACTTTTCTCAAATTTGGTTTGTATATGTTTTTAAAAAAATAAGTGATCTCACCAAATATGGTCACACGTTTTTCGAACTATTCCATATATCGATGTAGCATTCGATATGAACATTTTCATATTCAAAGGAAAAAAAATTAATAACAATGCCACTCAAATTTGGTTTATGCTTAATTTGTATATCCAGTTAGTTGGGCCTAAGAGATAGGGTCTCTAAACGCATGGCATAGAGTATCCTATAGTCGGTCTAGACCAGCCATAGCCAAACTACGGCCCGCGGGCCACATAAGGCCCGCCAACATATTTTGCGTGGCCCGCTGTGTATAATAAAAAACAGTGTATATGGGCCGCTTATTTAATAAAAATTTTTTATTTTACAAAATGGAAAAAAAAATTTTTTTTCAAAATTTCTAGTACAATTTATGGAAAAGACGTTAAAACTCCCTAATATTACCAATAGTATCATTGAGATGTGTTTTATGAATTGCATCAATATTGAACTTGAAACTGAAACTTGGGGAACAAAAAGAAAACAGATTATCTATCGTGCTGATTTTATTGCTGTTTGTGACATTTAAAAATAAAATCTATCAAAAAATTTAAACAATGGGTGGACGAAAAAGAAAAGTCGATAGTAAGTGTCGTGTATTCAATGAGTATTGAAAATTAAAATATTTTTCACGGTGTTCAGGAATTAACCATTATGCCTAGTTTGTCGAGCAACGGTTGCAGTTATAAAAACGTACAAGACATTTCTCTAAATCTGATTGATGAAGGGCATAAAGCCCATGCCAAAAATCTCGGAAATGTATTGACAAGCTAGCAAAATATTTTCACACGGCAAGACAAGCTGCAAGAAGCAGCTCCAAAAGCTAGCATTTTTGTTTTTACAATATTACGAAACACGGTAGACCCTTTTCAGATGGTGATTTTATAAAAAATTGTATGGTACGTGTTTCAAAATTTCTGTGTCCACAACTAGTTTCAAAATTTGAAAGTATGTCCCTGTCAAGGCAAACTATTATGCGAAGAATTAAGCAAATTAGTGCTAATTTAATGAGCAGCTATCAGAAAAATTATAGAATACAAATAGACCATACTGTGCTATAGCTTTAAACGAGAGCTGCGATATAAAAGATATTGCACAACTACTGATTTTTGTTCGGTCAATTAATGAGGAACTTGAAAAAAGTTATACAGGAGCTGTGAAAAATAGAACTACCGGTGCAAAACTTTTTAACGAAGGTGAAAAATGTCTTTTGAAATGTAATATTAAATGGGAAAATCTTGTTAATGTGACTACCGATGGATTCCCAAACTTAACGGGTTCAAATATAGGCCTGCTGAAAAGAATTCAAGACAAGGTTCACACGATTGATCCAAATAAATAGCTTATTATGATTCACTGCAATATATATCAACACGCATTGTGTAAAAATGTATTAAAAATAGAACATGTAACTGGTAAATTTTCTTCGATCAAAAGTTATAAGACACAGACAATTTATATCTTTGCTTGAAGAGCTCGACGCTGACAACTCAGCCATGTTCGATGGTTGGGCTTTAGTAAAGTTCTGCGACGGGTATGGGATCTTAAAGAAGAAATAATAACCTTTTTATATTACCCGAAAAGGAAGACTTTCCTGAATTTAGCCTTTTCAGTCAATCTTAAATTTTTTACGTCTTTTAACAAATGATATTAACCGAAGATTTAATTGTTTTCGTATAATTGAAAATGATTTGTCAATTATTCGTATTCCAAATGCTACTTATCTCTAGTGATTCAAGTGAATTCGCCTGGAATTAATTGATTCACAATGTGGTGCGGCTATGCAAGATTTATTTAATCATGAAACGGGCAACTTACCAAATTTTTATCGTCTTCTATCTAAATAAAGAAAAATACTAAAATATTCTAAATTTGGCAAAAAAAAAAAAAAAAATGTTGGTTATAACGAACCAAAATATAAGTCCATCGCGATCTAGGACAAGTGATGAACATTTGTGTGCAATACTAAGAATTTTAGCAAGTAGTTTTGATTCAGATATTGAGAAATTAAGCACTAATTGTAAACGACAACATTTATCGCATTAAATAAAGAGTTTCTAATTAAATTTGACTATTTTATTGCTAAAAATTTAAATTAACTTTATTTCAGCTTTAAAAAAAAAAATTTTTTTTTACCCCCGAGTAATTTCCTAATTAGATAATGGCCCGTCAGTCGAAAACTTTGGCCATGTCTGGTCTAGACCGATTATAATTTTCTTACTTGTTTTCCATTGGTGAAAATTTGAATAGCTTCACAACTTTTCTTATTTTTATCAATGGACCTATCTGTTCATGAATAATCTACATCAGACTTATCTGTGGCGTTAAGTTCATCTTCATTTTCTAAATTTTGAGTATCATTTTTCTATATAAAATTGAAGCCCGTGAACTAAGGAAAGTTGTTGCCTTGCACAAATCAATTTTCCAACTTTGGTCATGACAGATGCACCATCAGTTGTAATGCACACAATGTGATCATTTAAGGAAACTTGGAATAATTTAAGCTTTTCTTCAACGAAGGCAATACACTTTTCTGCAGGCAATGATCCTTGCACGCGAACTAATCCTAGGTTCCAGAATTTTTTGATGCCACCATGAATATTTATTTAATTTATTTATTTATATTAATTACAAAGCAAAGTTAATTTGTGTTCTAATTTGGGTCCAGGGATAAGCCGGGTGACACAGACCACCTCCGGTGGGAATCGAAGCCATGACCCCCGCGTGATAGGCGAGCACGCTACCTACTCAGCTACCGGGGCGCTTATGAAGATTTATATTTAAATAACGCCGGTTTTTGGCTGATGTCCATTCATCAAATGTAAGACTATAACTTTGCCCTAAAGGATTTTTAGACTAACTCTTTAATCATATTTGCACTGTGCTGCACAAATATTTTTTTTTTATAAAGTTTGTAGATTTTGCTATATCATATCATACCCTCTGGCAGCTAAACCTGTTCTGGTATCCTTGGAAGTGCAAAATATGCCAATTACTTATAAAAAATTAAATAGTTAAATAAAAATTATAAAAATGCTAACCTACAGAAAAAAACTTAATATCGGATATTGGTATTAAGTGGTTTTTAATACCGGTATTGAACGGTATTATAAAATGTTGCAAGTCCTATTCAGACCTAGTCCCCACAAAATTATCCGTAGGAGATCGACTAAAATTTCCCAAAAACCTGAATAGTCATATAGATGTTGGCCAAACTTTGCTTCTGTATATGTCTAACAACCATTAATCAATAGGACCAAACAAAAACTCTATGCCTCCATTCGTGGTCATAGTGCCTATATAAAACTACTTCCTGAACTTTAGTGGAATCAATGAAAAAAATAATGCGCAGAACTTTCTCAATATCTTTTTACGATTAAAAAGTGAATTTACTATATACTGTTATGACTGATCAATTTTTGTGCCTAGTTTTTTTTTATTTATTTATTAAGTCTACGGTAACACCTTACAGACTGGTAAGTATAATACAGAGAGAAAAAAATATAATATATGCAAAACATTAAATCAGAAATTTGAGATTATTTATTTAAAAATAATATAATATTGCGTTTAATAATATTATCATTTAAAGAAAAATCAATTAAATTGTATAGAACATTGAAATCATGGCACATTCTTCTAAATGGCTCAGCATCGGCAAACTTTTGACGACAGATTGGTATAAACAGTGGAGTGTAAAAACGTGTTGACCATGCCGGAACGTTGATGAAGATGTTGTCCATAAGAAAATTTGAGCATATGTCGCCTCGAATTAAGTTAATTAAAAACATAACATTAAGCATTGTTCTTCGGCTTTTTAAAGACGGCAGTTTAATTTGAGAAAATCTAATTGTATATGATGACAGATTAACAAAACTTGGATAAGAACGTCTTAAGCTGAAAAGGAGAAATTGCTGCTGGACCAATTCAATTTTGGCACTGCGAATATAAGATAGTGGATCCCAAATAACAAACCCGATTTCTAAAATTGGTCTTACTAGGGAGATGTATAGTTGTTTGGTAACTGTAGGGTCATTGAATTCCTTTGGCCATCTTTTAATGAAGGCCAGTATGCCATGTGCTTTAATAATTATCAAACAAACTCTAATTTGGCATCTAAAAAAACACCCAGATCCAGGATTTTATTAACTTGTTCCAACTGGTAATCTCCAAATGTGTAACAACCCAATGCACCTAATTTTCTAGTGAAGTGCATGTGTTTGCATTTTTTTAAATTTAATTCCATTAAATTTCAGTGGCACCATCTATAAAAATTATTTAGATCGTGTTGCAGACGAATTTGTTCACAATAATTCTTGTGGCTTAAGAAAATCTTTACGTCATGACGCGTCATCAGCATACATAAGAACATTTGAGGATTTTATTATATTTGGTAGATCATTTATAAAAAGAGTAAATAGAATTGGTCCAAGATGACTTCCTTGAGGCACACCAGATTTAACTATAACTATATATTGAAGTAGTATTACTAAAATAAACACGTTGATTTCTCTTGATCAAGTAATATTTTATCCAGCTTATGTTGTTTGCTGTTTAGAAGATCATGTTTTTCTTTATCGAAAGCTTCACTGAAGTCAGTATAAATAACGTCGGTATGTAGCCCAATGACGAAACCCCGATTTACCAAAGTTGTAGGTTGTAAAATATTAGTTGAAATAGAGCACCCCTTACGAAAACCATGTTGTGAGTGTGAGAATATAGAAGAAACCTGATGACAGATATAATCCGTTAAACATTTTTCAAATAGCTTGGGAATAGCACAAAGCATAGTGTTCACGTATGAATGTCGTAACTAAAACACGGTTTATTTAATTTTTTTGTAATTTAAATTTTATGTTTAATTTAAAATTAATTCATTTTAATGTTCTTGACAAATGTTGATTTTTTTGTATTTTTTGGTTTATTCTAAATTTTAGTTTGTTTTAAATTGATTTTAACCACAAATTGAGTTTCAATTTTGAATAAATGTTTTTTTTTTTTAAATTTAATTCACTTTACAAAGTTTTCTGGATTTTTCTTAATTAATATTTTTTCACAAAATTTGAATTGTTAAAGATTTTTAACTTTACAATAGTTTTTTGTCACAAATGGAAAAAGTTGTAATTTGTTCACTGTTTAAAAAAGGTTTTTTGTTTGTCCCGATTTTTAGTTTCAAGGTTATTTAGTTTCACCTTGAAATAATTTTGAGGGCCACAATTTTATTTTGTTTAAAATAAATTTACAAAAAAATAGATCCGGTTCGAAGGACCAAAATGTTCACGTATGAATGTCGTAACTAAAAACACGGTTTATTTAATTTTTTTGTAGTTTAAATTTTATGTTTTATTTAAAATTAATTCATTTTTTTGTATTTTTTGGTTTATTATAAGTTTTAATTTGTTTTAACTTGATTTTAACCACAAATTGAGTTACAATTTTTAATGAATGTTTTTTAATTTAATTCACTTTACAAAGTTTTCTTGATTTTTCTTAATTAATATTATTTAACAAAATTTAAATTTTTAAAGGTTTTTAACTTTACAATAGTTTTTTGTCACAAATGGAATAAGTTTTTATTTGTTCACTGTTTAAAAAAGGTTTTTTGTTTTGTTCTTGGTAAAGGTTGAAACGCTAGTGAGTTACAAAAAAAAAAGTACAACGTTATTAATTAATTTTAAAACGAAGAAAAGATTAAACAAAGAAAGAGAGTAAAATGAACGTTAATCAATGACAAAAAGAACAGTGACGTCAAATTCTGTTTCTGACTTTTTTGGGGCATTTCTCAACACATAGCTATTCCTCAATAGATTCGGTTCCAGATTTAAATCAAGGAACAATATATGAATCTTTCCATAATGTAGGAAAATACCCATATTTAATGGATGAGTTAAATAAAATGCATAATCGAACAGCCAAAGTTTGGGCTCAGTTGATTAAAATGTAGCTAAGAATACCGTCAGTCCTCCCTTAGTTGAATTCCTAAATGTTTTTAAGTTATTTTTGTTACCCGAAGTCTTTATAAAAGGAAATGAAATTGATTGATGTACCATAACTGGAAATGGATATTTATTTGAAATGTCATATTGAACATCAGAGTATCGTTAATAACTATTTCCCATATAAAAATAGCATCCGAACTTTTTCATATCTGCGGAATACAAATTCATAACAATGCCAGCCAAATTCGGTATAAGTTTATTTTCTATATCCAATAAATTTTACCTAACAACCTTTCAATAAAATCATGGTTGAGGGTGTCGTATAGCCGGTCGAGATTGACTAGAATTTTCTTACCTACTTAAATTAAATATTCTTTGAAATCCAAAGAAAATGCAAGTTATTTTATTTTTATTTATTTATTTATTTATTTATTCGAACTGCTCCATACACAAGACTAAAAGTCTTATTTTGCAGTATGGAACTGGTTATATCGAAAATTATAAAATCATTAATAAATTAACAACTTAATAACTAATTACAAATTTTCTTTATATAAAATACTAAAAACAATTAAGATTAACAATAAAAAAAAAAAATGAAATATTTGAAGTTTAATTTAATCAAATGTATTATAATATCACATAAGATGTAATGTTTCAAATAGTTATGCCGAAAACAGTTTAAAAATATTTTCTTTAAATTTTCGTGCGTTACTTAAAAGTTGAGAGCTATGGGGTAAAGAATTCCAGAGAGACACTACGAATATGTAGAAATGGCACTCCGATATTATACTTTTATATCTAAATGATCCAAATCTTTTTCACCTGCTTATATCTGGTTTGTGGGTATACACTATTTTATGTAAAAAAACTAAAACTCATATGTTTAAAAGATTTTCAAAAGAAACACCATATAGCTGAGGTGAAAACAAGAAAACAAAGATACTCTAGAATGCCTATTAAGTCCATACACGTATCGGATTATGCTGTTAAATGCAACGTTCAATTTCCTTTTACAAATTGTATCACATTTAGCAAATAGCTCACAACCATAAAGTAAAACGGGCATCAGATAAGTTTTGGCAATTAGGATTCTTATTTTCATAGTTTAAGAAACACTTTGAGATTTTGGCAACATGCAGAGAATAGAAATATTCTTAGTCTAAACCTTATTCGTAATTATTGTCCAATCTCGTACCTTAATCTTACTTGTAATTTCTTAAAACCAGCAGTAAAAATAATTTATATCATAAGGAAGACGACAGTGTAAAATCTTCAGATTCCAAATTGTCAAATCTCTTTGCTTGTTTTTTTTTTTTTTTTTAGCTCCAACGCATAGTGCTTTAAACTGAATG
The DNA here is from genome assembly GCA_963682025.1 of Cordilura impudica. Taxonomy (NCBI): domain Eukaryota; kingdom Metazoa; phylum Arthropoda; class Insecta; order Diptera; family Scathophagidae; genus Cordilura; species Cordilura impudica. The sequence goes on along the minus strand of OY821518.1, from coordinate 70,049,898 downwards.
AATGAAGATGAAGTGAAAAAACTGGAAGACATACACACAATTGTTATAGCCGAAAGTCACTTGTGCCGCCTTATAGCCGACTCTAATTGAATTCGTCGGCTTAAATAATTCAGCTTGAGGGCATTACAAAAAAAGTTCATACATATATACTTTTATTTATTTTTTTTTTTTCTTGTTGAACATTAAACACAAACTCCTTTATGATGCTGACTAAATCACTGTTAAAAAGATATGTTGTTTTTTTGTGGTGTGGTTGGTATAAAAACAGAATTGATTCTTTTTTTTCATATCATCCACCTCTACTTGAACTTACAAGTCAAGCATTGAATCAATCTGTAAACATAACTTTACAAAAAAAAAAAAAAAAAAAACTCAAACATTTTCAAGAACGCATGCTTTTTCGCGCTTAAATACAAAACTGTACGTTGTCTCGTTGTCTGTATGCTGCGATGATTTTTTTTTACCAACATCATGATGATCATGGTGTTTCAATGTGTCGACGCATCACTTGGTTCCGTAATAAATACATTTTGCAAATTTTAATGTCCTCCTCCCAATTTTTTTTTGGGCTTACAAATTTTGAGCTTTAGTCTTAAGTTTATCTTTTTCAATACGAGTACAAATTTCTTTTCAATATATTAGTTTTTTTTTTTTAATTTTCAACAAGCCCTTTTTGGTAACAAACTCATGACTTTAATGTTTAACAGACCTTTGTTTTTGTCTTTTTTTTTGGCAGATTCAGTTGGTTTTGGTTTGTAATTGTCAGAAATGAACAACATTTTTAAGCAGTCCAAAGACAATTTTAATTTTTTAGAAATACTGTAAAGCACTCAGGCAATTTAATCAAAATTGTGTGTTTTCAATAATAATAAAATGACCTCGACGGTTATTACAAAACTATATTTAAAAATTTGGAATTTGTCGAAAAATAAAAAGTTTTTGGATCCCAATGACAAATTTTTGTTGCAAAAACATTTTTCTAAATAGTGGTTTTATAAATAGATTAAATTTGTAATGTAAGACAAACTCAAAACAAATTTCTATCAAAAAATTTTATTTTGAGGAAAAAATATTTTGAAAGCTACACAAGGCTAATTTGGAAGCTTCAAGCAAAAAAAAAAGCAAAATATACTATGACATATCGAATATGGACTTCGCTAAATAAACTCTGATTGTTGAAACAATCAATATTATGTACCTATAGCTTTCGTTCTATATCCGACAAAGGGTTATATACAACATTTCATCAAAATATATTTATATTTGGAACCCGCAGTTTGAATACAAGGCTTACGCGGACAAGCTATGAAAGTCAGCATATCATGATCACGGAGTGGTATAATCTATAATTATACTGTGGAACATATTCAGGTTAGCAAAAGTTAGGTCGATTCTGAGAGTGAGGGGTGAAAATAGAGGCTTAATTAGAAGATCCGTATCGCGGCGTTTGTTTATGTTAGCTCGAATTTTTTTTTTTTAATCGACCTTCCAACTTTGCAGTCAAATGCCGATTTTCAGCATATTGTTTATATGGTTTTTTTTGGCTATAACTCGTCGACTAATTGATATTTTTTCAATCTGCAAAAGCCAAGTTATTGCTAGAGACCTGTGCAACAATCAAAATTTTTAAAAAAATTGATTTAGAAAATTTTTGTGGTGCTTATGAAGCAAAATGTTGGAAAATTTATTTTTTTTCAGGCTTTTTGAAAATATTTTACACAAAACTAAGTTTTTATTGCTTTCTGTTTGATCTATAATATGCTCCTCAGTTTCTTCAATAAATTTCATTTGAAAAGAAAACAATCATAATACAAAACTTGCGTTTTCCAGCTTAATATTAATTTACATCTCATTTTTTATGTACCAATTTTGTTCAGTGTTGGTTTTGAAGAAACATTGAAAAAGAAATTATAAAAATATGGAAAAATATATATTTTTGAAATGTTATTTATACAAAGTTTAAAGTAAAAAAATTAAAAAAATTAAATTAATGATTTGGTCAGTTACCGTTTAGCAGGCGGCTGTGGATCAACGTCACTGCTCTCTCTAATATCTTGGTCATCGTCATCATCATCAGAAAGGTCGATTATTTCGTCCAACAGATATTCTGGAATTTTATTTTTCTCTTCCCCTTCTTCTTCTTTTTCCTCGTCTTCCTCTTCTTCAAAGGTGTTTTTATACCACTAACAAATTTCAGCGAGTATTGCATCTGGAGATTTCTTTCCTCTTTACCTGAAACGAAAATACAGTAGTAACTCGATTCTTGCACAAACTTGATACTTGCACACCTCGATTCTTGCAACATAGAAATATTTTTCATTACGCACTCAGTACTTGCGACATCCGAAAATTTTGAACTCGATACTTGCAACCTTTTTGTATTACTCTTGCGTGCTACTTTGTTTAAGTTTTCTTAGACTGAATACATTTCGGGAAATCCCCGTCGTTTTATGCTGCTGATGAAATGTTGTAATTTGAATCAGTTTTAAGCAGACTATTGAGAGGTGCGGTGTCATAATGGCAAAGAAAAAATTTACGTTGCTGACAATTAAAGACAAAGTTGAGATTTTAAAGAAATTAAGTGCTGGAATTTCCACCAATTCCATAGCCAAAAGTTTTCATGTACATAGATCAACAATAACTCGTGTTAATAGAAATGAAAATATCAAAAATTTGTGGCGCATTCTGCATCCGGTCCTGGGAGAAGAAAGACGCTTAAACCCTCGGAGTTTCTGAAAATGGAAAGAGCATTGTTTAAATGGTTTGTAAATCAAAGAGCAAAGAATTTATCAATCACATCTGATATGGTCAAGGAAAAGGCAAAGTTATTCCATGCCAAAATTCAGGAAAAGTCGAGTGGCTTCCACGCTAGCAATGGTTGTGTTGCATACTTTAAAAAAAGTCATGGAATCCGAAGACTCAAAATATGTGGAGAAAAACTGTCAAATAAGAGTGATTCTATTGACCCATTTTTGCAAAAACTAAACGAAAAATTGCCGATCTAAATTTGGAAAAGGTGATGGCGAAATTTCGATAATGTGCCTTCCTCCAAACTGTACTGCTCTTATACAGCCCATGGACTAGAATGTTATAAGGCTTACGAAGCTGAACTACAAAAAAAGCCTATTAAGTCGCATTGTTCGTCGTGGAAAAACAATAGAGGAGTCTTTGCGTGGAATGCCCTTAATGAGTTTTCAATTCGGTCATCATTTCAAAAACTGTTTAGTAAATCATCCGACTGGGATAATGAAGATGTCACTCCTTTTTCAGAGTTACGTTTACAGCTAGCTGACGATGCATTCAATATTCAATCCATTGCAACTTTGCTTCAAGAAGTAGAACCATTGCAGCAAATATCACATTCTGAAATTGAACAATGGATTGTTGAACATAATTTGGCGCTCACCGCACAAAATTAAGAGCAGTGTACCGACGATGACCTTACTGATGGTGAAGGAACCGGTGACGTGGTACTCAATACGAAGCAAGTTACATCGGAGGAGATTATATCAGCGTTCAATATTTGATTAGAATGGACGCAAAACAATGGTTCATTAGACGATATTATGATGCTCCAGAGACAAAACAAACAAATTTCAAATTTCTTTAATTCCACATAAAATATGTATCTACTGTTATACGAATGCGTTGAACTTATGCGTTTTGAATTGAAATATTAAACTTAGATTCTAAGCATATGTATGTGCCTTTTATTTTGTATGGGAAATTAATACTCGGTACTTGCGACAACCTCGAAACTTACACCGAACTCGGTTTTCATTACGTGCAAGAATCGAGTTTCTACTGTAGTTTTCAATCTTAACATGTTTAAATTGTGCACTCTGACAAAGATATTAGAAAAATCTAGGAATTCAAAATATGCACACTCTATAGTTACCTTATTTCAAATTTAAGCGCAGTTGGGTGATAACGTTCGCCTTGCTCTTCAGAATCAGTTGACAACTGTTGAGCGAGTTGATCAAGATGCTGATGCAAGAGATGAATTTTGTACGACATATTAACCCCAATTTCATCGAAAGCTGCCAACATGTTTGTAACAGATTGCCTGTAGTTGTCTTTGCGTTGACTATTCATTAGTTTCCGTATGTCGGGACCATTTACAACCCCTTCCTGAATTTTGGTGTTACTTAGTCTTTTAAGCGGTTGAATACTGCTGGTCTTTTTGCGATACATTTCAAAAAATTTTTAGCAATGCCAAGTTTAATGTGGAACAACGGCAACAAAATTTTCATTTCAGGAACAAGACTTTCGTGTAACCTATTGACTTTAGGCCATTTCCGTCCAATGCGACTATTCCAGTTATGCTGTTTCTACTGGTTTCTTCCTTTAATAACTTCTCCGTACCGTGAATCACAATCGCACAAAAAACACAGATATTTCAACGGCCAGATGCTGTAATCAAGGAAACTATTTTGCGGTCGCAGTAAATGCGCCACTGGTGTTCGTTATATTTGACTACTTCCAGAATGTGTTTCAAATTATCGAAATTTTCACTAGTATCAGTGCTATACGCAATCGGAACAGAAGGCATTCTATTTGTCTTGTGCAAAAGCACAACTTTTAAGCTGATTAGTGAACTATCGATGAATAACGAATTCTAAGTGCGGTAATGGTAATTGGACACTTGGCTCTGCTACATAAGTTTTATTCTTTGCTTTCCTTCTATTCAAAGTTTTATGGTAGTTGATACATCCATAGCAATTTTCTTCTTGATGCGGGCTGTTGTCTAACCACATCATTGGTATACCAAAACGCATATCATTCTTCTTTTCACTTTTCCATCGCATAGGAGTTGAATAGCAATTAAAGCAAACTTTTTAAGGGGCATAGTTTACTTCAGTGATAAACTCTTGCGAGAAATATTGTTTATAGGCTTCCAAAAAAAATCACTCACATTGCCACATTTTTCATCGCTTGCCATGAAACGTCCACAAACATTACAAAAATGGTCCATTTTACATTTTGGTTCCGACATTTTTAATACAATATATATTACACAATGTTTTTTTTTGTTATTTTTATGAAACCGATGCACTTAAATTAAATCACTCACAAAATGAAATAAGTTCCAAAAAAATTAATAGCGAATTTTATCACGACCGAGCGAAAATTAAGACATCAGATTCGGCTGACTTTCGAGTCTTAATTGAATCTTCATTTTTGAAATTAGTTCGCTTGTACGAAATAAAAAGAAATCGCTACCTGTGCGGTGGTTGAAAACAAAAAAGTTGTTTTACTAATTCCTAATTCTTGGAACTTCCCTTTCTAATTACTTCTACCAACATTTTGCTTCATAAGCACCACAAAAATTTTCTAAATCAATTTTTTTTAAAAATTTTAATTGTTGCACAGGTCTCTACTAATAATTTGGCTTTTACAGATTGAAAAAATATCAATTAGTCGACGAGTTATAGCCAAAAAACCATATAAACAATATGCTGAAAATCGGCATTTGACTGCAAAGTTCGAAGGTCGATTAAAAAAAATCCGAACTAACGTGAACAAACGCCGCGATACGGGTCTTCTAATTTAGCCTCTATTTTCACCCCTCACTCTCACTTTTGCTAACCTGAATTTGTTCCACAGTCTTATTCTTACCTTTCAAATCTGCAGCACCTTAATACAAATTTTCGTTAGTTCTTCCCTGCATTTCACCCAACTGCCCATATTTCTGTCTTGCTGTTTAAGCAGTCAAATGCAAATCTGACAATAAATATTTTAAATCGAAAAATATATAAATTCTGTGATTTGCCACAAGTTGGAAGCCGCAAAAATCATCACCCGTCCAAAAACATACTGTAGCACACACTCACAACAGTAAATAAAAAACCTCAAAATTTTAAATTTAACATTAAATTGTTAAATTGTTTTCAACCAAACCCAACACTTGTACATGTAAATATAATTTTTAATATTGAATTTACATATACTCGTAGTAAATGCGAACAACAAAAAAAAAAATAAAATAACTTTATGAGAAAATGTAGGTCAAGTCACGTTGGCTGCTGTTAACATAAACCAAAATTCATATAATTTATAAATGAAATTTATAACAAGTGATGAGCTTGTTTAAACCCAGATAGCAATTGATATGAATTGCTTTGAAATACCAATAAAGTCTGTTTTCGAAAGAAGTTGTTGTTGTAAACATAAAGAAATTAATTGCTCATATGATAATAATTCGATTTTTTTTTTTAACAATAAAACTAGTCAATAGTTTGAGACGCGAATGGCTTAATTTTAAAACATATAAAGGTAAGTCATTTTATCATGGACACAGAAAAGGTTTTACCAAAGAAAAATTTGCTTAGTTTTCTAAAAAAAAAAAAAACGTTTACGATTTTTCCTGCAAATCTACACAATAATTGTTTCTACACAATAATTGTGTCTGGCCCTAATTTTTATGATTTATTTTATAAAAAAAAAAAATCAGTGGAGTTTCCCTAATAAAAAGAAGAAATACTTTAGAGAGCCCTCAAAATATGATGAACGTACATGCACTGATGCTGTACTTAGCGGGAAAAGAGAATAGGGGAAATTAGAAGCATTAAATAACGAATTTTATGATGTAAACATTCCCAAATTCAACTTTCAGTGTGTAACACTTACAGAGGTAGTTGAAAGTTTCAATGCTATTAAATCGAATGCAGTGGGCCTTGATAATATAAACCCCAGATTTATAAATATGATTTTACCATGGATTGTCCGTTTCATAGTGTACTTGTTTAACTCCATAATCACTACTAGCATATTTCCAATGGAGTAGAAACATGCCAAAATTATACCAATACCAACAAGTAAGAAAATTATAGTCGATTTAGACTAACTATACGATACCCTATACCATGCGTTTAGAAACCCTATCCCTCAGGCCCAACTAACTGGATATAGAAAATAAGCATAAACCAAATTTGAGTGGGATTTTTATTAATTTGAAAAAGTTCATATCGGATGCTATATCTATATGGGGACTAGGCCCAAAAATGGACCGATCCTGACCATGTCTGGTAAAATCTCTTATATTTTGAAAAAATATATACAGACCAAATTTGAGAAAAATCTGTGCAATATTTTTGTTTTTTTGATAGATTTAAGTGAAGATCGGGAAGCAGCTCTATATGGGGCCTATGACTAAGAGTTGTGCCATAGGTATCATTTTTAGACTACTGATTAATGTATGTAATAAACACACACAAACCTAATTTGACTAAGATTTATATGATAATTTGGATCTTTTGGCAATTTATGTCGATTTCATAGGGGTCATCGATATGGGGGCTAGGTCTGAACATAGACCGATTCTAACCAATTTCAATAGCATTCATCCTATGGCCGATAAAAGCTTACATACCAAATTTCATCAAAATATATTCATATTTGCGACCTGCAGTTTGATTGCAAGCTTTACATGGACACATAGACGGACGGACGGACGGACGGACCGACATCGTTAAATCAAATCAGATAGTGATTCTGATTCGATCGGTATAATAAAAGATGGGTCTAGGTCAAATATTTTTGGTAGTTACAAACAGCAGCACAAAGTCGTTATACCCAAACCACATAGTGGTATAGGGTATAAAAACGGGTAACGAATACCGCCCGATTGCAATTCTTCCATATCTCTCAAAAGTTTTCGAGCACCTTTTACACAGACAAATCTTTAGGTATTTAAACGACAACAACTTACAGAGTGTCAAACTGGTTTCAGACCACAACATAGCTTTAAACAGCTTTATCTGATGTAGTTGAGGAGATAAGAAATAACACGGATGATGGAAAAATATCTTTTTTGGTTTTATTGGACCACTCAAAGGCATTTGACACGGTGCACCACTCAATTTTATGCCTCAAATTGAAGAGGTTTTTAACTTTACTACATTAGCAGTTAGACTCATGTTTTCATATCTCACAAACAGATGGAGCTAATGGTAGCTCCAACAAAAACTCACTGCACGTTATGAGAGGGGTACCACAGGGTTCAATCCTTGGACCACTACTTTATTCGATATATGCCAATGATCTTCCACAACAAATTAAATTCTATAAGGTTCAGATGTACGCTGATGACAGTCAGCTATATTTAAGTAGTACCAATGATTCAATTATTTCCAAAACTCAAGAACTAAATTATGATCTTAAACGTATTCTAAATTGGGCAACTGCAAATCGTCTACGACTTAATCCAAATAAATCTAAGTGTATTATAATAAATAAGAAAGTGGTGCATTTGAAGAATGAGATTAACGTCTTCCTTGGGGGCTCTAAAATTGACATTGTGAACTCTGTACGAAATCTCGGAGTTGTGTTTAATGGAACTCAGACGTGGTCAGATCTCATTAGTCAATCCTGTGGCAGAATTTTTAGTATGTTAAGAAGCTTATGGTTAATACAGCACTTTACTTCACCGAAAATAAGATTGCTACTTGCTAAAACATATCTGTTACCAACATTACTATATGCAGTTGAGGTTTTCACAGGTTGCAACTCTAGGGATAACAGAAAACTAACTGTAACTTTCAACATTATTCGCTATATCTTTGGATTAAGAAAATTTGATCATGTATCCCAATACTCGTGTCATGTCTTACACATGTCATTTGACAACGATTAAAATTCGAAAGATCTTCCAGAGGGAATCGAATATATCTGCTCTGAGAGTGTTTCAGTTAAATTATGTGTTAAACTCGCATAAGAAAATGTTGAATCTAGTATTTGTTGATAACAGTGAAATTTTTTTCATGAATTGCATTGACCAACCTCCATACCCGAAAATCGATATCACCCTACCCTTATATAGTTCTAGAAGAAGGCATAGAAGAGCCTACATACGCGAGAAGTGCTATTAGGAGTAAATTATTTTATTTTAAACGTTGTAATAATGATAAATAAAATTAACTTCTTTATCATATTGACTGGGGGTGAAAATTTCAAAGTCAGGGTGAAAGTACTAGGCCATAAAAGTTAAATATCCAAATGGTTTAGCGTTCTCCGGCCAAATTTTCTTTTCATAGACTTTTATAGTTTTTTCTGATTTTGAAGCCTGGTGCTTAGTTTTTCAGCTATAAATGAAGATCAATTCATGATTTGTCATTCCATTCTTCAGCAGAATTGTGTCTTAGGTTTAAGTAAATAATTTTTATTAATACATATATCAATGATAGAAATATAATTAAATGGTGGCCTTAGAACGCTAAGCCATTTGGAGGATTTACTACACTGGCCTAGTACTTCCATCATTACTTGGAATTTCTCAACCCCCAGAAAATGATCTCGAATACGTTCCAGAATGTATTGTCGCTTGTAGAATGGACTTGTAAGATTTTATGACATTATGAACGATTGCATTTCTAAATGTTTTTCCAGCATACTGGTTTTCCTTGGAATTTAATGGAATTGCCAAGGCTCAATAACAGAAAATCTCGCAATTTTAGAATATATGCAAAACTTTGTTCGACTTTAGACTATAATAGATATTCTACCACTCGCGCTGAATATAATTTACTGAAGAATACTTTTTATATCAAACTCGGATAACTTAATATTAAACTTTGCTAATAACCTAAAGTCCTTCTTTATCTTTGTACGCAAGCCTTCGACGGTCCTGTCAACAATGAAAATTCATGCTCTGATTATCTGGTTATTGCGAATATATTAACTGATTTTTTCTAGTCTATTTTAAATACTTTAATTGTCGCAAACTACCCATATTAAATAAAAGTTGCATCGGTATCAAATATTTCGTTCTTTGACATAGAAATTGTTTTCAAGTCTCGGATTCAATTCAAAATTTCATGTAAGTGCAGTGATTATGGCGTTGCAGCTAGTACTTTGAGAAATTGCTCTCAAATTCTAACTATGCACATAACCTATTATAAGACAGGTGGTAGGGCGATTGAAGTTAACTGTAGGCGATTAGGAAAGCTAGGTTGTATGCGCCAGTTAATAGAGAAACTTGTCAGGGGGTGAGAAATTCCAAGTAAAGGTGAAAACACTAGGCCAGTATACAAAAACCTACAAAGGGCGTGCTCAGTCCAAAATGAGAAATCATCAATGGTTATTGAGTTATAGTTAAAGCAAGCATCAAGATAAGGTAAAAATATAAATCCAAAATTTGGGCTGAAAACACCAAACCCTTTGGAAGTTTTACTATAGGCTAATTCCATTGTGACAGACATGACAATCAGATATCTTTCAAATCCAATTGTCCATAAAAATATACAAAATTATGCAGACGGGCCTGAAAAACATATTAACCATTAGAAAAAGTGAGAAAGTATTATTATAATTAATAATTGGGGGGCAAAAAGCAGTCATGACAGACATGACAACACACAGAAATCATTTTAGAGGAAAAGATCTGAAGTTATTTGTATGGAAATAAGGAACAGTTGTTTGTAGTTAATATAAGAGCTAGTTTAATAATAAAGTATCTAAAAAACATGGATTCTAAAATAAATTATATTAAAAATAAGTGTTTTGTAATGTGACAGACACGACACTGCTTTTATTTTCCAAATTGCTTAACTACACTTTTCCTTTCTCATAGTGCGTTTACATTTAAGCAAAATCTAGTATATACGAGATTTCCAGCTAGCTCATTTTTACTAGATTTCCCATACAAAGCAAAATCCAGCTAGTTACTAGATTTGTGCAAAATCTCACAAAATTTTGTCTAACTTGGGCACTACCAAATGATACTACTGTGTTTTTTTTTTAATATTGTAGTAGAAAATTACAACGCAGTGACTGAAAAATTGGCATCTAAAAACAAAAGCAAACAAGTTGAATAAAAAGGAAATAAAATATTAATTATTAACAAAAAAAAAAAAATAAAAAAATGACGAATCTATAATAAAAAATATTTAGTAATTGGAAAGAAAAGATTTTTTATACTGACATGTGCCCATTCCAATCCGCTAAATAAGAATTGTGGAAAATGAATTTGTTTTTACTGTTCAAACAATACATTTAACAAATGCTGATTTTTCAGCAAAATTTCTATTCCAGTTTGTGCTTTTTTCATTTATGATGCATAATATAAATATAAAATCTATTCCTTTTTAGAATTTTCCATATTTCCATTTTCCTATTGCTTTGTTTATTTTTGGTACTTCTATGTGTATTTTATTTTAATCAGCTGCTTATTGTTGTGGAAACAAAATCTCACAAAATGTCAAAAAAGTTAGATGTAAATGGTATAGATTTAGAAATTGATTTCAACTTAAATCTACTAGATTTTCCTCACTGGAAAAATAGGGGCTCTAAAACACATAAAAAACTATCGTCATATTTTCATGCCATTTGAGCCTTTTTTTTTGAAAATTATAAAAAATTATTTAATTTAAAATTCTAAAATTGTACTTAAGGTTGACCTTTGCATGGAATTACCCTATACTGTTCTAGTGCTTTCACCCTGACTTGGAATTTCTTAACCCTCTCACCGCATAGAATGGTTGCTGCTCTGTGTAATCTCACATATCAACTAAAGTCGAATATGTCTTCATTTCAACATGGCACTCTGAAATCTAGATTAAAAGTTACTAATCTTCTCGAACTTTCTACTCATGTCTTCAAAGGTTTCGTCCATCGGGAACAGACGGATGTGATATAAACTGATTTTAGTAAAACTTTCGATAGGGTGGATCATATTATTGTACCTCTCAAACTAAGACTCAATGGCTTATCTGAATCTGTTATTATGTGGATTGAATCGTACCTTACATTTACAACGCAAAGATTTATGTTGCACCTAAAATTGTAAGTGTTACTTCTGGAAGTCCCCAACGCAGTCATTTGGCCTCTTGATGTTTTTACAATTCTTAAATGATCTTCCGACTGTATTTACGAATTGCAGCATCCATTTATATGCAGATGATGTTAAGTTATTTCATTGTTTCCATGACACAAATGGCCGAATTATTCTTCAACGTGAACTAGATTTACTGGTTGAATAGTGTAATGTAAACTGAATGGAACTGAGTCTTAAGAAAGGTAAACATATGGAAACATATAGAAGGGGCTAGTTTTTGAGGATTATTGCATTAATGGATTAGTATTGAACACTGCTCGAACATTTGTGAAACTTGGTGTACTTATGAATAGGAAACTTATCTTCATTGGTCTGGTTGTTATCATTCGAAATATTAGTCTGGTTGTTAATAAGGCTAGATTTACTTTTGGTAGCGCTAAAAGGTGGGCTAATGAGTTTTATGATCCATATGTTACTAAACAGCTTTATACAGTTGTTGTAAGACCTATTTCTGACTATGCATCAGTGGTATAGAATCTATTACCAGCTTCAAACCAATACAAATGAGTCTGTGCAGAAAAAGTTTTTGCTATTCTGTCTACGTGGTTTAGGTTGAAGGTATGATGACTTACCAACATATATTAATTGACTAAGGCTTATCAGACTTCCAACACTTGAGAGTAGGAGGCCTTGTTAATTGTGGCATTTACTCGCAATTTCCACAAAATGATGTTTTAAGATCGTTGGCTGTAGGTGCGTGAGCTAGCTGAAATGATACGTATATGAAAAAATGCTCTACTCGTATATTTAACGAAAACATGGAGATGGGAAAATTGTCTGAAAGATGGGTGCCACGTTTGCTCACAACAGAAAAACACAGCGTCGTGAAGATGTTTAAATAGAGTGTTTGGTGCTGTTTCAAAACAACAAAGCCGAGATTTGTGTCGATACGCAATAATGGATTAGAAGTGCGACACACTTTAGACGAAGGAATAATCAAATAATCAAACTGTTATGCAATCGGAGAGTCGAAGACAATTCAATCTGCAGGCAAGGTTCTGGCGTCGGTTTTTTGGGATGCGCGTGGGAAAATTGTGGATATCTTCAAAAGGGAAAGACAATCAAGGCAGCCTTTGGCGAAAACGAAGCTGTTGTTTCATCCAGACAATATACCAGGGAGTTTATTATGAAATTCGATTCTAATGAAAAAATTTACGAATTCGTTCCTTTCCAAAATATTTTCGTTTCGAATCGAATTACATAATAACCCCCCAGTTCACACATCCACTGCTGCGATGACCAGAAAAACTTGAAAAAAAATGGCTTGTTGAAACAAATTTGCCAACAGTAAAGAGAATCTGTGGCTGGTGGCTATTTTAAGGAGCTAGACAGTTCGAACTATAAACAGAATATCGAAGGTGTCTCGAGCTAAAACGAGATTATGTTGAGATATAAGCAAAATTCTTCCCAGATTGTTTGAGTTTTCTTTGTTAGGTCGAGTTGCTCTGGGACCGCCGTCGTAAGTTACAGATTCTGAAGATATTTTAATTTGTACTTTTTTCAGACCAATTGTGCTATTTCTTATCCTTTCCACATAATTTGTAATGTATTGAAAATAAAGCGCTATATAATTTAGAATCCGTATGGCTAAGGGCCCTAATGTGTACGTGGTCTCCACCAAAATTGTACTAGCTCTCTGGATCGGCAGAGAAGCATAAGTTAGTGTCGTGGGAGCTTCGAGTGTTCAATAATTACTGCCAATCAAAAAGCTGCATGGCAAGAAAACTGACCCTTAGCAATACGACGATAAAACAACATTCTCAAAAAAAAAAAAAAAAAATTTATATAGTTCTTCAGGAACCCCCTTAGCATCTAAAAACTTTGGTATGCAGAATTATTATAAATTTTGAGGTAATTTTTAAGCTCTTTAATTTTCACATTCTAAACATTTCTATAGATTAAAAAAAACAAATAAGAAAATTATTAATTTTTTGCCTTCGGATATGAAAAAGGTCATATCGGTTGCTATAGTATTTATGTGGGGACTAAGTCGAAAGATGAAGCGATACTGATCATATTTGGTAAGATCACCTAGTTTTTGCAAAAATATGTACAAACCAAATTTGAGAAAAATCTGTGCAATATTTTTGTTTTTTGATAGATTTAAGTGAAGTTTGGGAATCAGCTTCATATGGGAGCTATGATTAAAAATTCTCATATAGGTTTTATTTTTGGACTACTGATACATGGCTATAAAAAGCATCCACAAACCCAATTTGACCGAGATCTACATGATAATTTGAATATTATGGCAATTTAATTCGATCTCATAGCGGTCATTTGTATGCAGCTATTTTCAGCAATTGCAAAATTGTACATTCTAGAGCGGATAGAAGTAGACGGACGGACATCGCTCAATCGACTCAAAAAGTGATTCTGAGTCGATCGGTATAACAAAAACTCGATCCAGTAGCGCAATTCAGTAACTTCTTTTAACGATAATCGAATTGTTAAAAAAAGAAAACAACAAAATTAACGATTTTGGTATTCAGTAAAATTATTAAACGATATTCGCTATTAAAAAGTTAAAACGGTTGAAAAGTAGTCATACATAAATAAAAATCAGGAAATAGTGAAAATATTTTCATTTTATTATAAAAAATTTTTATATTAATAAAAAAATTAATTCATTATTTTATTTTCAGTTAAATAAACGAAAATATTAATTAAAAAATAAAGAAATTAAACATAAACACAAAATCATCCTGTCAAACATGAAGTAATTTGTTTTTTCTATTCTTCTTTGTGTTTTTCGTATTTTGACAGAGATGCCACTCGTTTACAATATAAATAAATAGAAAACAAGTAAGAAAATTATAGTCGGTCTAGACCGACTATACGATACCCTATACCATGCGTTTAGAGACCCTATCTCTTAGGCCCAACTAACTGGACATAGAAAATAAGCAAAAACCATTTTGAGTGGGATTTTTATTAATTTTTTTGGCTGCAGATATGAAAAAGTTCATATCGGATGCTATATCTATATAGGGACTTGGTCCGAAAATGGACCGATCCTGATCATGTTTGGTAAAGTCTCTTGTATTTAGCAAAAATATATGCAAACAAAATTTGAGAAGAATCAGTGCAATATTTTTGTTTTTTAATAGATTTAAGTGAAGATCGGGAAGCAGCTCTATATGAGGTCAAAGGGATCATTTTTGGACTACTCATAAATGGATCTAATGATGTATGCGTTCAATTTGAGTAAGATCTATATGACAATTTGGATCTTATGGCAATTTATGTCGATTTCATATGGGTAATTTGTATGGGGGCTAGGTCTGAACATGGACCGCTTCCCACCAATTTCAACAGCGCTCATCCCATGGCAGATAAAAGCTTATATACCAAATTTCATCAAAATATATTCATATTTGCGACCTGCAGTTTGATTACAAGGTTTACATGGACACACAGACGGACGGACGGACGGACATTGTTAAATCAACTCAGAAAGTGATTCTGATTCGATCGGTATAATTAAAGATGGGTCTAGGTCAAATATTTTTGGTTGTTACAAACAGCAGCACAAAGTCATTATACCCAAACCACATAGTGTTATAGGTATTGACTGTCGTTAAGTATACATAGTGAATCACTTAATCGTTAGTGCAAACAACAATAGCTGTCGATATATTTTGCGATTGTCGGGTCAGATATTTTTGGCAGTTACAGACATCAGTACAAAGTCATTATACCCTGACATGGTGGTATAGGGTATTAAAAATTGCATAGTTTTTCACAGGTTTTTTCATCTTAACAAAAACATATGTGTTCTAAGGACTAATGAAAAATATTTTACCAGTGTCCATTGCAACTTGACCAATCCCTTTTACTTAGACTCCTTCTTAATCTGTTATCGACAAACAAATAAATTAAATCACAATTACTTTTCGCGGCTCTTTTTTTTTGCTTTGGCTAATATCAACAACATTGTTGCGGTTATTGCTGATATTTTGCACAGCTGTGTGTATGGATTGCGCGCGCCAAATGACAATCAACAGTTAACGTAAATTGTGTCTAGTGTTTTTTAGAGTGTATGAATGTTGGCAACATGTGGTTTTTTTCAGATTTTTTTTTTTTCTAACGTTACTGTTGTCGCTGCTGTAATACCGGCTGTTTGAAGCAAAATGTAAACATTGATGAATCATCGTTACGGTTTAAAATACTAGACTAAGATTTGTGTTTTTTTTTCTTCTAAATAGTGGAATTGTAAACTAGATTTTGCAGTGCAGTTTTCTAATATTGTTTTGATTTTAAATTCAATTATCATGATACTAAAAAAAGTGTATATGCTAATAAATGGGTTGGTCAAATGTTTGGGAAAGTGTAAGGAAAAGGCCAAATGCCTTGATTAAATAGAATTTATTTGATTAGACATTTTGTTGTTATATATTAGGAATGATAATAAAGTTGATACACATAAATAATTATTAATAATTTTGATTCACTAATTGTTGGTAACTACTGAAATTTATGCCATTGTTACGTTAAATAAAACCAACAAATTCATTTTGATATCTTTGTTCCTAGCACGCGCTGTACTACAATTTTGCGTTGTTCTAGCCTTTTCAGCTATAAAGTGTTAGTTAACATTTTGACAGTAGGCCTGACTTGTTATACAGCCTTTTTTATGCCATTTTTAAGTTAACAACACACAAAGCATACATAAATTGGTAGCGACACCCTCCAGCAAAACTGTAATTGACATCAAACAAACTCGATTATGCGAGGGTGAATCAATAAATTAATGAGTTTTTTAGTGCAAAAGAAAAAATGTCAGCAAAAAACAATTTTATATCTGAAGAAAGTCTTTAATTTTTTTTATAACTTCCCAACGATACGATTTCTTTTGAGTTAAATTTATTTTCGTCTAGTTACTTCTTTAGGTTTGGAGGTCGAATAAGGGCGAAACCTGGATAATATGTCGGATAAGGTAAAAATTCGTAGCCCTATTGATGGAATTTTGCCACGATGACTACACAAGTGTACACTGGGACGCTTTACGGAAACAGTTTTTTGTAACACTTTATCCGGAATATTAATTCTTATAGTCCAAAAGATTGTTAAGAATTGTTGTAGATTTTTTGGAGCTCTGCACAGGGTCGCTGACATCGATTTTGTTAAAAAAAAAAGTAAAACAAGTTAGACAATCTTAGCCTTAGTCTTAAATTTATATATACATTGTTTGAGATATGACTAAATAATATTGCAGCAAATATAAACTAAGTATAATCTACAATATTAATAGGCTAGGCGATTTCTTGTGACCGATGTTTTGTTATACCGTTTTATCCCGATTTTGACCAAACGTATATTATTTGAAAGGTATTTCTTTTTAACCGTTTTGCAGATTTATAGATTTTTTAATTTTTTACATTGTTTTGAGTAAATTGCATATAAAGTTGCTACTAACACATACATAAAATTATATATATGATATGTGTGTTTTGATTAATTTGTTAATGTGTTTGTTAATGGGTTTGTTATCTTCATTCACAATAATAATAAACCATAAATGTGTTGGTTTGTGAATGGGCTAAGTTGAAAAAAAAAAAACTGCCTAGAAATTGCACTCGAATTTCGAGCGCTGGAATCTGCTAGTATAGGTGATTATATATTTACAGTTTAAGAGAAGAAGATAGAAAAAACCAATCGGAAATGTATAAGAAATTCTTAATTCTTCTAATAGCTTCAAACTGAAGTTCCAGAAACATTAACTCTACAAATTTCTTATTAAACCATAATTTGAAGATCTGTTTCGGTATTCGAATCTTTGCGTTAATTTTCACATTACTATTTCAAACATATCTTCTTTGTAGTTTCTGTGGGGAAATTTTTTGAGTATCGCCTTGGTAAGATATAAATAATTTTTAAATTTTGGTTTTGAATTATCTGTATAGATTTGGCATGAGGTTTGGCAAATCTTGTAGACCAAGCTTGGCACGCATAAGTCATTATTGGTCTTATACACATTTTGTAAAGCAAAATCTTATTTTTACAGTTAAGAGTTGATTTACGATTGAGTAAAAGAAATAGAGCTATTTCACATCTTATGGCCTTATACCGCGTTGGAATAATGTGATGTCTACAAGACAATTTCTTATGTATACGAGTACGACTCCCAGATATTTCACTGAGTCAAGGAGAGGTATTTCTGATCCTTGAAACCCTATACCGTGCTTTTCGAGAGAGGGTTTTGCCAACTTTGCTGAAGCAATAACTGGATACAGAAAACAGTCAATTCAAAGTTTAGTGGTATTGTCATTAGTTGATATCGGATGATATTTTTATATGGGGGCTAGGTCAAAAATGGACCGATTTTGATCATATTTGTTAAAGTCGCTTTCATTTCACATGATATCGGATGATATTTTTATATGGGGACTAGGTCAAAAATGGACCGATTTTGATCATATTTGTTAAAGTCGCTTTCATTTCACAATTTGAAAAAATTTTATCCAATATTTTTGTTTTTTCATAGATTTAGTTTTAAGATCGGGAATCAGTTTTATATGGTCCTACAGCACTTATTTTTGGAGTACCAATTAATAGGTACAATACACACATATACACAATATGTATATATATGACAGTCTGGATCTTACGCCAATTTAAGTTGGTTTGATAGAGTGATGTGTAGTAAGAGGGCTAGGTCTGAACATATACCGATTTTCATCTTTGTCAATAGCGTTCGTCGTGTGGCCGATGATAGCTCAAATACCAAATTTTATCAAAATACATGTTTACATGGGTACTGGCGGACCGACAGACAGATAGATGACAGTTTTACACCATATAATACTAACGAATTGAATATGGCTAACCATAGCAGGAGAACTATGGCCAGAATTACTATTAAACATGTACAATCTATGTTTCGAAAAAACTGTTTTCTCCAGCGGCAGAAAAATGCAAAATATAGTAGTATTACGAAAAGGCTATAAGCGCTTAAACGAAGGTAGTTCATACAGGCCATTATGTATGCTAAACACATTGGGCAAATTATTTGAGAGCCTTTTGCCACGCTTACTACAAGACGAGATTGAAAGAATAGCAGGAATTTCCCCCAGAAAATATGGCTTCCAAAGGGGAAGCATCACGCATACAATTAAAGAAGTAGTTGACGTTTCAACAAACGCTAGAAATAGAAAAGGTTTCTGTGCCGTTATCAGCTTAGACGCAATAAAGCTTTTATTACAGTGAAACAACAGGTGTTACTTGAGCTTTCATGACAAAAGGGGAAACGCTTCCCTCTACAAAGCAATGGTGGATTATTTATGACGACGAATTCGAACTTATCAAACTGACGTCGGAATGAGAGAATATTTTTTTCAACAGGTATGCCACATAGATCAGTTTCCATTTGCTAGCTGGAATTCCTCCGGTAGACCTACTACTTAAGCAAAGAGCTGAAATCTGACACCGACCATAACCAAATTGGTGAAGATAAGACATGATATTGAACTATTATCTGGCACAGCTTATTACAGGACATGGTTGCCTTAATAGCTACCTAAAATGGTTTAAAATTATAGAGGTTGGCAAGTGTGAAGCGTGCAGAGCTGAAGAAAGTAACACGGATAATCTCACTTTTAATTGCAAAAAATGGCTGCTTTGCGCATTAATTTAAACCGACAGATTCCAGCGCTCGAAATTCGAGTGCAATTTCTAGGCAACTTTATTTTTCAACTTAGCCAATTCCCAAACAAACACTTTTTTGGTTTATTATTATTGTGAATAAAGATAACAAACTCATTAACAAACCCAAATAAAATAAACACACACATAGCATATGTACAATTCTGTGGTTTTCTAGAATAACCGCGTATGTCATAAAATCAAAATGTTCAGGAGCGCCAAAAACGTTATATTCGAAATTATGGGCTCGATATAAAGTTTTTATGACTTTTTATTTAACAGTTCTGTAGATATGGGCAATAAATACGTTATAAAAAATTTTGAGTCAAAAATCTTAATAGGAATAGATTCTAGAGAAGGACAAAAACAATATGTAAATTTCACTTAAAGTGTGTGCAGACAAAACAACTTATGTCGACAAATGCCGTTTTCTTTGAATAATACTAATAAAGAATAATACTAATAATACTAATAAAGATAGGTTAAATATGGAACTATTGGCTAATACCGACCATAACCAAATTGATGAAGATAAGACATGATAATAATGAACTATTATCTGGCACAGCTAATAACAGGACATGGTTGCCTTAATAGCTACATAAAATGGTTTAAAATTATAGATGTTGGCAAGTGTGAAGCGTGCAGAGCTGAAGAAAGTAACACGGATAATATCACTTTTAGTTGTAAAAAATGGCTGCTTTGCGCATTAATTTAAACCGACAGATTCCAGCGCTCGAAATTCGAGTGCAATTTCTAGGCAACTTTATTTTTCAACTTAGCCAATTCCCAAACAAACACTTGTTTGGTTTATTATTATTGTGAATAAAGATAACAAACTCATTAACAAACCCAAATAAAATAAACACACACATAGCATATGTATAATTCTGTGGTTTTCTAGAATAACCGCGTATGTGATAAAATCAAAATGAAATTATGGGCTCGATATAAAGTTTTTATGACTTTTTATTTAACAGTTCTGTAGATATGGGCAATAAATACTTTATAAAAAATTTTGAGTCAAAAATCTTAAGAGGAATAGATCCTAGAGAAGGACAAAAACAATATGTAAATTTCACTTAAAGTGTGTGCAGACAAAACAACTTATGTCGACAAATGCCGTTTTCTTTGAAAAAGAAAACTACCAGTGCAACTACACTTTTAGACATAAGTTGTTGTTGCTTGAAAAATTGATTTTTTTTCGTCAACAGAAAGTTAACGGGACTTAGGGTGAGAATATAACAACGTATCAAGAATAATGGTGACAACAGATAACAGAAATAAACACCAGTTTTTACAAGTGGTTATAAACTGGAAAATAATCCAAAATTATTTTGCGTTTTTTTTTTTCTATAATAACAACGTATGTCGCTATGTGTCGTTTTCCGAGAAAACAATTTGTCAGCGATCAAACGTAGGTTGAGATACGTCGTTAATGCTGCAAATTAATTTAATAAACATTTAAGTTACGTCGTTATTGAAAGAAAAAACTCAGAAATGGTCAATATTTTTATTTTTTTTTATATAAACACATGTAAAGAGCGTTAAAAATTATTATATTTGGCTCAAAACTGACAAAAATGGGCATATGCGGTTATTCCAGAAAACCACAGAATTTAAGTATGTGCTAGTAGCAACTTTAAAGTAATTTACCCAAAATAAAGGAAAAAATTTAAAAATCTGTAAACTTGGTAAAAAGCTAAAAAGAAATACCTTTCAAATAATATACGTTTGGTCAAAATCGGATAAGATCATAAGATCGCACCCGAATAATTATGTGGATGAAATGTGGAAGTCGAAGGAAACTTGAAGGTGGTGTGACACATATGTTTGTCGCATCATGAAGGATAGATGAAAAGAACAACGAACGCCTGTCAACTTTCAGGAACGGGGACTAGGATATATACGAAGCTGATAGCAAACTGATAATCATCCGTCCTGATGAAATGCTAAGGCGGTGCCAGGGTGGCAAGGCAAAGATATCAGACAGCCAGATAGACAGACAAATAGGAGGACAGACAGACGGATGAACATTGCTAAATGGAAACAAAAAATTTTTTCTGAGTCGATTTATATAATAATAATTACTAAGTAAGTCTTTATTTCTCCTGATTTAATTATAATAGTCGAACTTAAGACTTTCAAAGCATAAATGGCTAAAATTCATTAATAAAATAGTTGGGATCGAAACACAAAGCATGCAACAAAATTCTAATTACGGTTAAATTTTAATTTGATTTTATTTTAATTTTGAGATTAATTTAGCTTGAAAGAAAGAAAGAAAAAAAAGTATATACTCTCTTTCCATCTTTAAGATGCAACGCTGCACCAAAATTGCTCTACGAATATTTTATTAATATTTTTTCCGGAATGTACTCTGTATTACGCTAGTTTTGGCGTCAATTTTTTGAAAATCAAAAATATTTTTTTTTTTTCAAAATTCACTAGGATTGCAATCTTTACGATCCGGTAGCCATCTGGTTTTTTGTTCAAAAATTGTTTTGCTATTTTTCCCGTAAAAGGGTCCTAAATCCCCATCATTTGGGGGGGGGGGCAAGCTAAAAAAAAATATATTTCGGGACACGCTACCGACCAGCATTCCAGAAGTTTTGCTCGCGGATAAACCAAATTCACGTTCACTCCATGACTTAAAATCACAAACTGATCGTTTTGTAACAATTTTAATAAATGCTTTTGCAATACGTACAGTAATTGTAACGGTATTTAACATGAATTCTTGAAGAATGATGATTTTAGAGAAAATGAAATAAAACCCCAAAAATAATGTTGGGATATTATTTCATTTCTTGGAAATGGGGAAATAAAACCCCAATAAAAAGAATGAAATAAAGCCCCGAAAAAGGAAATAACACCCCAAATATCGTTGTTGTTGCGTTATTAACAATTTTTTGGGGCCATATTTCATTTTCGTTTTGGGGCCTTATTTCCTGGGGCTTTATTTCATACCACCTACATCTACCTATCTATCTTTTTATTTCTCCTGAAATATAAAATAAAAAAGCTAGCAAAATAAGTTTTTAAAAAGTTATAT
Source organism: Cordilura impudica (assembly GCA_963682025.1). Lineage (NCBI taxonomy): Eukaryota > Metazoa > Arthropoda > Insecta > Diptera > Scathophagidae > Cordilura > Cordilura impudica. Next base: position 70,027,366 of record OY821518.1, on the reverse strand, counting down.
TTCAAATAAATTATATTAATAATATTTCAGTCTTATGGTATAAGTTGTCGCATTCTCTCCATCTACTTCAATTGCACGGTTTTTTGCCAAAGAGTTGGAGTGTGGTGGGCATGAGTGTGATGAGTTTGAGTGTGGTGAGTTTTGGGTGTGGTGGGTTTGCATGTGGTAAGTTGGAGTGTGGTGGGTTTGGATGTGTTGAGTTTGAGTATGGTGGTTTTGAGTGTGGTGAGTTGCAGTGTGGTGGGTTTGAGTTTGTTGAGTTACATTATACAGGAATGTGGGAGATGTCTATTAACACCTTTATACACAATTTCATTTATATTGCTGTAAAATTAACCGAGATAAAGCATTCCTAAAGTTGTAGTTGTATGGGCGGGGCCACGCCCCGATGTCCAACGCCAACAACATTTAACATCGCTAATACAAGTGCCGAAATAAAAAGTATTTCATTACACGTGTGCCGCCCATACAGAAAAATTTGATATTATATTACATTGTCATCTAGTTCTGAGCTATGTTGAAAATTTAAAGTCTCTAGCTTATCGGGAAATTACTTTAAAATCAATTCCAAGATTCCTTCGGAACATACAAACATACAAGCAGACAATAAAGCGACCTAATAAAAACGTTTTAAAAAGTGGGTCTAGCTCAGATTTTATTGGTAGTTATATAAAGCAGTACAAGCTCATTATGACGAAACATAAATTTTTTGCATTTTTATCATTCAACATTTACAAAAACAATATAAATCTCTTTTAGAGAATAAAAATTATCAGTTTATAGTAAACGACGTCCTTAAAATTAAAAATTAGTTCAAAACTCAATAACTCGAGAAATATACAATATTTGTGCATAAAGTTGAGGAAATATCCCTTGGCACTTTAGTATAAGTATTAAAAAAACAATAAAGCAATAAAACCGAGTCATTTTTACCATACTACAGTCCATTTAAATATTAGATTTTAACCAAATATGCAAGTTGGGGTTCAATGTATCGGATGGGGTTCAACGTATCTGATTTTAAGAACAAATATAGCCAGTCCCTCAATTAATTGAAGTTTGAACTTGAGAGTTAACTAATTTCTGCCTCTGAGATCAACAAAATGTCCTCAGATATTTGGAAGAGATATGTCTGATTTTGTAAATATTAAAACACTAAAGGAAAAAGTAAAGAAAAATTATGGTTCATAACCTAACTTTCAATTGCAGCAACCTCGTAGCGACCTCCAAAAAGTATGAAAAAATTCTCCAATTCTTCTTTTGGCCAATAGGAACTGATATTCTACTTTAAGGGTTGCAACAGTTTTAAAAAAGAGATTTTAATGAAACGCACTAGTAAATTTTTTTGAAATACTGAATATTTTTTGAAACCATTATTTATTCGATCCACTAAGTCGGCATGATATTCAACGTTTATTTTGTTTACATTTTGAGTGTAATAAATGTGAACTATGCCACGTATTTCTCAAAAAATATTAACCTTAACCAACAAGGACCGATAAGTCTTGTCAGGCACTCTTTTCAAGTAGTCACACGATTGTGTTTGTGATCCAGTGGCAACCAACTTCTATCATAATCATAGAGCCATTTAATTTTCCTTGATATTCACAATCTCACTTTCATTCACTTTCCGATTGGCCACCACCATATCGTGAATTTCTTCAGCATTTTCAGACTTAATGATACGCCCTCGTACACAGCTAATTACAACTTAACTAATGGGTCAAATGTCAAAATGTTTTATTAACAAAAAGTTTATATTTTATATAAATCATTAATTAAAAAAGGAAACAAAGCGGCTTTTGACAAGTGTGCACCATTATATTTTATTTAATTATTACTCCTATGATCTTTTTTCAAAGTTTATTTTTTAAAGTTTTATTTTGGTCACAAAAGGTTGAATGAACTTGACTTTTTGTAAATTTTCAATTTAATTTGTTTTACATTCTTTTATAGTTTTTGTTTTTGAGTTTTGTTTTTTGTGTTTATTTCAAATTTTTTAGGTTAATTGGCATTTTTTGGCAGGTTTTTTTAAATAATTTTATTTCGTATGGAACTGACCCACTCTAAATACCACGCCTTGGTATTGTTCTCCTACAAGAATACAAATAAATATCTACCAAAACAGTATGAAAAAGTTAATCACTTTATGTCTGTGACCATTTCAAATCTTTATGTAGTGTTTAAATTTAGTTTCTTGTATAGTTTGTGTTTTAAATTTGATTTTAAAATTCATTTTTCTTAATCATTTGGTATCTTAAAAAAAAAAGGTTTTTTTGCACGCATATTGTTTGGTTAATGCAGCTGGAAGTTGAGCTTTATTTTTTGTTCATGTTTTGTTTGAAATCGTGTCTAGTTGTCTGTTGATTGTGTTGTGTTCACTTTGTTAGCGCGCGTAAATTGTTATTTAATTATAGTGTGGCGTTGAAAACACCATTTACCTTTTTTTTCTTTTTGATTAGTTTTACTATTTTTTTTTTTTATTATCAGAAAATTAATTTTTATTTATTTTTCTAATACATGTAAATAATTAATTTAAAACAATTTTTTTTTTTAACAGAAAATTTATTTTATCTGGGCTAATTGCCATACATTATTTTGAGTTTGTGTCTTAAGTCTTTAGTTTTATGTACATATCAATATAACAAAATAAATTGTTTATTAGAGTAACGAATTATCTAAGATTTAATATAGAGCTGAGCTTAATATTGTATAGAAGAGTTAATCAGTAAAGCGTTGACTTCAAGTATAAAATTATTCAAGGCAAATAATTATTTAAAGTCATATATAATACTTCAAATAATAGAAGAGGTACATTTTGTAGTGTAAGAGAAAGCATTTTTAAATTATAAGACGATTTTGTTTACTAATTAATTATTTTCTAAGCAATTTTTATAAAAATGATTCCACAAAATCTTCCTTATATTTAAAAAATAAAAAAACGAATGCAAGAAACAGTTTTGACCCCAACTTTGTCCCTAGATTAGGGCAATTTTCAAAAAGAAAATAATAATTTCTAATTGAAATATTTAATTTTTCATAAAGTTTAAAAAATTTAATAAATATATTATTTTGCTTTTGCTTAACTAATTTCGAAAACTCAAAAATATATGCAATTTTGAAAATAAAGCCATTTAAAAATTGAAAAAAAAAAGATTTACAATTATTAAATTTATATCCATTTTCATGTTTCTATAATATTGAAAAATATTGATTCCAATTTTTATATATTTTTAGATTGAATTTTTGTATTTTGATTAATGGAAGACTCAACTTACTAAAATGATTTTCATCTACAACAGCCCTACATAAAATAGATGAAGTCCTTTTAAAATAATGACTTGTATACTGCTATGAAAAGAAGAACTTGCCTCTATTTGATTTTAAATATCTCCCAAAATTGTTGATACAAAGCGTTTATGGAAATCCTATATTCCAAATGTAATGCAAGAATATTAACTGTCGCGTAGATAAAAAAAAAGTGAACATTCGCTCGATCTTTAAATGCAGAAAATGCCAAGTTCACATTTTTTTAACGAAAAACGCAATGGTTTCGTCGATTATCATACTCAGAATGACTAAATTTTATTTTATTCACAACCAAAATTGATATTTTCATACACTTAGTAATGTTTTATTATTAACTTTTACATATTTTTCATGGCTTTCTCATTAATTTCTAATAAATAAGAAAAATAACTCCAAAAAATTTTATTTGATTGTATTTTATGTATTGAATGCATAGTGTACCATATATGGTACATATCAGAAAACATGGTTTTTCCGCATTTCCGGGAAAACGCTATATTTTTATTTCAGGCTTCATATTGGGAGCTGACCTCAAGCATTTACGGGATTTAGATTTTGTTATACTTTCGCTTCCTCTCGGGAATTACCCTTTACTGTATGCTTTATAAATTTTTCTATATAATTATACCCCATTTGAGTGTGGTTAGCAGCCCAATGGGCCATAATTTTGCCTTAAACAATCAATATAATTCTGCCGACTGACCTAGACAATAATTACCCATAAATAACGGAGTGAAACATTTTAGTGCGGTTTCTCGAAACACTTATCGAAACTAACAAAACCCTCTTTGGCTGCTGTTCAGATTTTATGGCTTCATGTTTATTCTGGCTAAAACTTGATTATTTTGAAGATTATTATTATTTCTCACGGCTCTATCTCGGAAACCAATTGGAATTTTCTTTTTTAGGTCTTCGTCACAATTGTAGCTATAGACCAGCTACTGGTGAAATGTCCAAAAATTTTAACCCATAAAAATCTCTTTTTTGTTAACTTTTGATTCGATCAAAATAAAGAAAAAATTATCAATTTTCCAGCTGTATTTTACATCGAAAATTCGAGAAATTCAGCACAAGGCAACAAAAGCATGAATTATTCAATATCCCTTGCAGTTGATGCTCCCGGTGAAGCATGCGAATTTGATGCTCTTGTTTATTTCTTTATTAGTTCAGGTCTAAGATCTGAATCTTTATCATCATCTAGCGTGATAGCGCGTTCAATGGCGTATCTCTTTCGGTGTGTCTTCCACATTTATCGTCCTCCGCGAGTTCGGTGCCTGCATTTTTATATTGGGATACCCTATGACTCGACCAATAAATATCTGCAAGCAATACATCCAGTTTTTTTCCTTTGTATCGTTTTTTTATTGGGGCCTAGGCGCCGCATTCGATATAAAGTAAATTTATAACTAAAAGTAAACGGACAGACGTCAGACCTCGTTTCACTTTTACTCTTAAATAGGACCGCAATTCATTAACTGTGACAGAAAAATTATTCTTAGTGTTTTATTTTGAAAAATAAAAAAAAATAAATTTCGATAGAAAAATTTCGACAACGAATGCGACGATTAGACCCCTGATGGAATCGCTCTTCCTGAAACATTAATGATTTTACTATTCAATTGTTATTCACTCTAAACAATGTGTTATTGTCTTGTCACATTAATGACAGCATGCGGCTACATGACATTTGAATTGACTACTAGGGGAGCTAGTTTAAAATTTATATGTACTTGTAACAACGCCATCTATGGGTAAAAAACTACACATAGTTGTTAAACTAAAATCTTGAACTTTCTATGCTGGAAAATGTGAAAATGCTTTTTCCAGTATTGTAATGTTCTGAATTATTAAACCAACCAACAAGTTTTTGAACTGGAGCAACCACATATCTTTCCTAGGATAATTTGGTGGGCTGAATTCGAGACTGTAATTGTTTTTGATCTATCACGTCAGGTTTTCGAGACACAAGAAAAATGTTTTTATTAGTTTTTACATAAAATTCATTAGTTTATTTAAAATTCAATGAATTTTCAAAAATGAATGGCGTTATTTGAGCGTCGTTTGTATTTTGTTGGTTCGGTTTCACGTATTAGAGGCCAGCAATAGTCTACCAGCATGCTTTTGTCCCAAAATGCTTGAGAATTTTCATTAAATCTTGGTGAGCACGCTCCCTTTGTTCGTCGCTCACTGCACCAAGGTTTTGTGGAAAAAAATCTAAATGCGAATGAAGAAAATGCATTTTGAGTGACATTCGTGCACCTAATTTGTGATAATTTTTCAGTAAATCAGCAAAAATTTGTCTGTAGTTTTCACTCCTATTGTTTCCAAGAAAACTGTCCATGACGCTCTTGAAAGGTTTCCAGGCTGCATATTCATTCTCCAATAAACATTGTGGAATGTTGTCATCATTCAATAGCCTCCTGATCTGAGGGCTAACAAATATGTCTTATTTGATTTTAGCATATGATATTTTAGGAAAAAGCGCTAACAAATATTTAAATGCTGCACCATTTTTGTCCAGAGCCTTGACAAAGTTCTTAAATAGGCCCAATTTTATGTGCGGCGGCGGCAGAAGAACGTCATTTGGATCAGTTAATGGTTTCTTTCAAATGTTTTGTTTTCCTGATGAATACTCAACTTTTGTTAAACAGAAATAACAATCGATTTGGTGGTTATTTGACTCTCTCCAAAGTATTGGAATTGAAAAATTGAAATAGATCTTCTTGCCATTTGACCACTTGTATAAAACAGTTCTGCAACTATTGCAAAACAGCAAAACCAAAATAGTGTAAATATACAGATTTTAATGATTCTGGCTATTGCATATCCTTTTTTTCCAACCAAATATTCACCATATACTACGCAAAAATAGCTTGAATCAGTAACACACGATCTGCCTGACATGCTTAAACGCTACTATTATGAAGATTCAGAATGGATGTGGCCTTCTGTCCAATTAATAATTGTGAAATTGTAGTGTCAGTATTGACAGTTTTAAAGTATTGCCAGCAAGATGTGATAGCCCAATTCTTATGCCAGATTCGAATTCAGCGCACCCAGATTAGTTAAAAAACATGCTTTGTATCTCCAGTCAGTTGTTTATTAATTTATAGACCAGTGTTGTGAATCTAAACTAATATAATAAGGTGGTAATGTGTGTTTGGTTGGTTGTTTGTAGGAGGTAATGTCCGTAACTACTGATCTGATTTTAATATTTAAAATGATCCTTAAGGATGAACGCAGGCTATAAATTTTTTTGATAATTTTAGTGGGCATGGCACGTCGCATATAAAGTTAACTTTTAAAACCATATATATTGAATATATATACATATATTTGTTTGATGTCACTTATTATTTATGGGCGATAATGGGCGGGATCGGGTAAGTAGGCGTGACATTTCCGATGCAAAGAATTAAGTCAATATTATATATCTCGAGTACTATGATAGAGACAGCTTTGAAAAATTTGTCTGAGCTCATCTATTATTAATGTGAGTAGGCAGACAAAAAATGGGCGGTATCGGAACAATGGGCGTGTAACTCCCCATATAAAGTAATTCATAAATGTCATATATCTGGAGTACTGTTAAAGTGAGAGCCATGTGACTTTGCATGAGCACAAAAGTTATTTATGTGATTAGTCAAATGATAATTGGGCGTAACCAGCCATACAAAGTAAATATAAAATTTCATATAACTGGGTTACTATAAAAGGGAAAGACTTGACACTATGCATGAGTCCTACAATCTTATGGAGTGAGTAGTCCGATAAAAATGAGGCGGAATGGAATTAGTGGACGTGGCATTTCATATACAAAAAAAAAATATGAAGTACTACTAAAGCGACAGTCTTGAAACTTTCGACAAGTACATTAAATATCAATGTGAGTAGACTTGTAGTCAAAAATCGCCAAAATCAAAAATCGCCAAAACCGAAAATCGCGAAAAATAAAAATCGTCAAAACCAAATATCTTCAAAACAAAAATATGGGCAAAATGAAATATCGCTAAAATCAAAAATGGCCAAAATGAAAAATCGCTAAAATCAAAAATCGCCAAATTAAAAATCAGTAAAATGAAAAAAATGCCAATAATATTCTACATTCAAAATGGCCAAAATGAAAAATCGCTAAAATCAAAAATCGCCAAATTAAAAATCACTAAAATGAAAAAATTGCCAATAGTCTTCTACATGCAAGGCCAGATTTAATTTGGAAAATTTATGTTCTTCTTATGGACAGCTAATGTACCTTACTCAAGAGTAAGGAAATGTGAATATTTGTTGCACTGAATAAAAAAATTAAAAGTATTGTATATCAGAAAGCATTGAAATAAACAAAATATAAAAAAATAAATGATTATGAAATAAAACATATCAGTAAGTCTCGGTAGGTCGTAGTGAAGCACGATAGGGCATACTAGTTATATTATAAGTGGTGCAGTTTTGTCGAGTTAGTTTGTTTTACACTTTTTCTCCTAGTCTATAGCTATTGTGACGAAGACAGGAAAACAAAATTCCAATTAGTTTTCGAGATATAGCCTTGAGTATAATTGTATGTTCTTCGGAAAAATTAAGTCTTAGCCAGGTTTTAGCAAATAAACTAGCAAATCCCAAATTGGGTTTAGTTAGATACGATAAGTACTTAAAAACCCGCACACGAGATGGACTTTGTATTTGGCACTGTATAATTAATTAATTTCTATCTAAAATATTATTTTGTTTGTTAAATTTAAATGAAGTAAATCTATAATGGACTTCGATTACAGCGACTTTCCGTTAGAAATAAATAAATTTTTATATATCTGAAGTTACTAAAATTTTAAAAAAAAAAAATTGTATTCGTACTATAGTGGAATATATACGAATTAAAATTTTGATTTTGAAATATTTCTGAAATAATAAAATAATTTCGCGAATTTTGCTAACTTTAAAATAAAATGACCGAAACCTGGGAATTAATAACTTTTAGTGAAAAAAATCGTTTCCACTCAATAATATAAAAAAAGAGAAAAAGTTAAGAAAATATATATTTTTATTAATACAACCTCACAAATATCTGCCTTTCAGCATTACACCATAATTTGTAATTTAATAGCACTTATTGGGGCGGAAAGAAATAAAAATAATTTTAATTTCACTAAATTTTTCGATACACACAAATGCCTTCAATTAGTAGTTGTTTCGAGATGATTAATCTATATTTTTGAAAACAAATTTAAATTTCATATTAAAAAAAAAGAAATCTGGATATAAAAATAATTACTCCGAGTCAATATCGTTTCCATATTCCGGTGCTGATAATAAGCCAATAACTTCTTTTGGTAATGCTCGTCGCTTTGTCTTAGTCGCTTTGCCTTAGTCGCTTTCCGCAAGCTGCATATAAAGGGGTCTGACGATATGAGTAATCTGTGCAACAAATCCAAATCACTTTCAATTCTAGATGTTTTTCGGGTATAGAGTTCTCGATAATTTCTTGCATCTTTGTTTCTTGACTCTTGAGCCTCTTCAGAAAGTTGACCAATAGGAATAATGGAAGATGATATTATATCATTTCCATGAAAAAGAATTTTATGCACACTCACTGGCATATTGTACCATGCATATTCTGATAAGTACAGTTCTCTGGTATCTGTGACAAAGCGGTCAACAGCTACAGAATTAATTTGAAATCCACAACCTATGCAGGAAAGTATTGTGTGAAACCTTTTCAACAGATTTATATTTATTCCTGTTATGTCGTACGTTATTTCAGGATCTCCAAAAAATCTTCTCGCCGTGTTACCATCATTTGTATTGCCTGCTTTTTGTTTTGGCATATCAATTAAAAGACCAACTTCCTTCCTGAATCTATTTTGGATATATTCAATTTTCTTTTTCATCTTCTCCTTAACTTCTTCGCCCCGTACACACCATGTCATCATTTCCATTCGATAAGCGATGTGTAGCATACACTCCATGCATCGTATCCACGAATGTAAAGGGGAAATTCCGAAAGCAAGCATGCTTTCGTCAACTTGTCGTTCCGCTAAGGCACTAAAATTATTCATTTCTTTCGGTGAAGCCCCAAATATTTAACATTTTTGAGACGATGTATATGCCGATATGGGCATTACAAACTTTGCCGTCAATCATGCACATGATAAGTGTACTTTTCACTTCAAAGTTTAGTTTCTCTGTTTGAATTGTTGTAGGTTGCAGATCCGAAATTTGGTCTTGGACATATTTAACCTCCCTTAAAACAACGTCTCGTGTTTCTTTTGTAAATATAAATTTTACCAGTCGGCAGTATTTTGTAGAAGATGGAGCAGGTTTATTCCATATTATAATCTTTCGTTCGTTAACTGTTGTATACATTTGAAGGAGAGCTATTGAAATGAAAAACATACTGTTATCAGATTGGTTTTCTTCCGAAAATTTTTGCTTGTAAATGCTCTGTTCAGCGCCATCACATCCCCACTTTATAATTGCATTTACATTTCCAATTTCACGAAGGGAGAGCAACACTTCCTCTTGTGCAACACACAATCTTTTTAAACTGTGATCAATTAGCGATTGCAATCCAAACTCAGCATAAGTTTCCGTTACGGTTATTTGTTCAGGGTAGCAAAAGCACAGTTGTATGAAGGATATATTTTTTGACTTATGTCTGAAGTATGCCTGATAAGGTTATAATCATTTGTTGAAAGACCTGTATCAATAATCATCGCAAGTGCTTGATCTGGTGACAAACTTTTCATGTTCTTATTAGATAATCGAGTTTTCTTTAATGCCGTGCTTCTTGATGGAGAAGTCACGGCCAAGTCTTGTAGCATTTTTGCAGAATTTCTTTTTCCAGATGATCTCAGTGTCATTTCCGCTGCCATTAACAATTGGTCATTATCAGTATTGCTCATAAGTTCCTTAGCTTTTCGCTTCTTTGAGTGCAAAGAAGATTCAGAAAAGATTTTTTTCATGCCTTCCTGTCTTCGATATATCGCGAGATGTACTTGCCCCAACATCAAGAACATAATCTGAAAAGTTCAGATCTTTTGACAACCATTTAGAATTTTGTTGCCAAAAACGGCTATTTTATTCGAGCAGCATGTTCCCATCTTGACCGAAAATCAAAAGAAAGTTTGATCACAAACTTTTTTAATTTATGGTGGTCCACATCTTTTCCAATTATATTGCAAATTTGATTATATACGGCATCATTTTTGTCTTTTTTCTTGCTTGTGAGCCAAACATCAAAGAGCGCATTTCGTAGAACTGCCATGTTTTTTTTTTTTGCGAAAAATCAAAATATCGCAAAAAGAAGCAAAAACGTATTGTTGAATCTGAAACTAGATATATAAATCTTCAATCTCCATATAATCACTTAACAGAATTCTACAGAATCACGCAAGTTTGTTTCTATCGAAAAACAAACATTTTTGGATATCACTCAATTTTTAGTGATTGCATATTTTCATTGATTAAAAATTGAAATAATAACGTTAAAGCTTCAGAAACTTACAAGTCTTTATAGAAAAGATTCCATCTTAATTAAAGCAAAAAGACTTTTGTAAAAATATTTTGCCAAAAAAAAGTAATGCCACCGCAAAGTTCAACAAAAAATGAAAACTATAAACAGATTTACTACACTTGCCACAGTGACACAAGTTTGATAACTGTCATCATGTTAATTGTTGTTTTTTCGTTTTGTTTTGAATAAATTTTCGTAACATAAGTACTCTAGTTTACTATATGCTAAAAATTCATAGCGATCGGGGACATTTTTTTTGGACTTTTGCATCCTACATAAGGAAGAAAGTCACACAGTGCCCCAGAAGATGTGGACAAATAATCAATGAAACGTTGGGAAAATATTGTAATAAATATCGCATTTATTACAAGAACGAAAATTACAGTTATGCGCAAAATAAGTTAACAATATAGGCTTTATAATATCTAATTATTGATTAGTTGATGGGTATATCAGCTACTAAGTTAGGATTAATTTGTTGTAATTATCGGAACAAAAAATTTGTGGAAAACACCGTTGTTAGTGCGGCTTGGCTAGTGTAAAGTTAAAAGCCTAATTAAAAAAAAACTATTTATACAATATTTGTTTGCTAGCACTTTTTCGATCAATTTTTTGATACTTCTTCCACTGCTTCTTTTAATATTTTTTTTTATAACTCTATAAAATGTAGCATTACATTTTAATGTGAATTCGCTATTTTAGCATGAGACCATAATGATTTTTCAAGACATTTGTGAACAAACTTCTAAAGTATGTCTGTTCCTATCAGCGATCTCTTCCTGCAAAATAAAATGGGTGAATATCCTTTGCACTAGATGCACTGCTATGATCGCTACAGTGAGATGCAATATAAACTAAACCTTTCTTTATCGACTATCATGAAAGGCATAATGAACTCTATTAGTTGGCAAGTCTGATGCCTCATGCGGTTAAAGCAATTAAAACTTGTCAACATTTTGTCATCAATATTAAAGATTTTGTTATTATTTGATAAGTTTTTGCTATTTCATAATTTTAACCAGAAATAAATTAAAACAACTGATTTGAACTTTTCTTCCATAATAACAAATAAATTCATAAAATACTAAATCAAATCAGAGAACCCATGGCGTTTGCTTAACAAATATATTAACGTTTAATTTGAAACTATATAATAGAGTAAAACGCAGAATAAAAAACAAGTAAGAAAGTTAAAGTTTATTTAGATCGACTATGGGAGGACCTACAATAAAAGTAGAAGTCAATAATAAGAAGCAGATACATTTTCTATTTTTTTAACAGAGCCTTAACCACAAATGATCAAATAATAAATATATTTGCATTATTTAAATTAGACATCTTAGAGAGACATGCGTATTTAAATTGATTCAGAAAACGTTTCACAATCAATCGGTATTTTTGAGTGCTTGGTCAAATATTTTTTAAAAGTTACAAACATTAGCTCAAACTAATAATACCCTGTACCACACAAGTGGTATAGGATATAACAAAACTAAACTAAACTAAGAGAACCACTATAATGTTTCATGTCTACGTTTAGAAGTAAATAAATTGCGTGGACGGTATTTATTATATTAATGTTGTGTTTTTAGTTGCATTTATTATAACCACAGCAATTTAATAGTTGCAACAAAAACCAACAAATACATATACAAATCCCAACAGCAACAACATCAATATAGTGTATTTAAGGTGCGGCGTCATCAAGCAGCCGGTCTAAAGCTAAACAAAAACAACACACAAAAAATATATATACGAATCACCACACTCACTCACAGCCACCTTACTTCACAATTACCACTGGTGCTGCCTCTGCCTCTGCCACTATCGTCTTAAGTTGTTTTACTAATAAAGCATGTTTGTAATTCTATTTATTGCGGAAAAAAATCTTTGAAAATCTAAACAAACTTAATCAATGTCCTAAATGTTGTGGTTTAATTCTGGTATTAAACGTGTTTGGATTTTTTGTTTACAATTATGTTTTAGTTAATTAAACGAAAAATTGTTATTCGAATGATTAAACAACAAATAATTGTTAAGAGATAGATTATTTTTGTTTTATAGGGGATTTATGTTAACACTTTTCGAAATGTATGATCTTGGAAGGAAAATAAGTAATAATAAAATGTTTTAGACCGCATTCGCAAGAGGTTATCACCAACTATTACTGCTAATGCTAGTTATGTCATTTCAACTGATTTACGATCTAGTAAAAACATAATATAGACAATATGGATATCAAACTCAATATTTAAAGGAGTTAATGTTGTGTGAAATGTTTTGTAAACTTTTGACATACGCAGATCTGAAAATTATTTAGCTGGAATATTGAAAAAAAAAATTAATTAATTCAAGGTTCACTGACTTTTTTAAAAATATCTAACTGTTTGCTTCTTAAAGAACTCTACTTTTTTAAGAAATTGTACTTTTTTAAGAAAATATACTTCTGTAACCAAATTAATTTTTTTCGATAGAGGTACTTGTTTATGTCCGAATGATGAGCAGATGGTCTATGAACGACTTAGCAGTTTGACGGCAACCATGCCAGATTTGTGATTTAACACATAGATGGCTCTGAGGCTATTAATAAGTTCGTTTTTAACTTGTATTCTTAATTTAACGAATAATTATACCCTATACCACTATGTGGTTTGGGTATAATGACTTTGTGCTGCTGTTTGTAACAACCAAAAATATTTGACCTACACCCATCTTTAATTATACCGATCGAATCAGAATCACCATCTGATTCGATTTAACGATGTCCGTCCGTCTGTGTGTCCATGTAAAGCTTGTAATCAAACTGCAGGTCGCAAATATGAATATCTTTTGACAAAATTTGGTATTTGATCTCTTGTCGGCCATGGGATGAACGCTATTGAAATTGGTGAGAATCGGTCCATTTTCAGACCTAGCTCCCATACAAATGACCCCTATGAAATCAACGTATATTGCCATAAGATCCAAATTATCATACAAATCTTAGTCAAATTGGGTTTGTATGTATATATTACATCCATTAATCAGTACTCCAAAAATGATCCCTATTGGACAACTCTTAGTCATAGGCCCCATATAGAGCTGCTTCCTGATCTTCACTTAAATCTATCAAAAAACAAAAATATTGCACTGATTCTTCTCAAATTTTGTTTGTATATATTTTTGCAAAATACAAGAGACTTTACCAAACATGGTCAGGATCGGTCCATTTTTGGGCCTAGTCCCCATATAGATTTAGCTTCCGATATGAACTTTTTCATATCTGCAGCCGAAAAAAATAATAAAAATCCCACTCAAATTTGGTTTATGCTTATTTTCTATATCCAGTTAGTTGGGCCTGAGAGATAGGGTCTCTAAACGCATGGTATAGGATATCATATAGTCGGTCTAGACCGACTATAATTTTCTTACTTGTTTTTTTATAATTTTTAAGCTGTTTCCTCTTTTTATAACCTTTGTTAAACTAAAGACCGTTCTCCTTTTGTTACGCACTCGAGACCACTAGTTTTTATTAATACATATATCTGTGGTTTTCTGGAATAACCGCGTATGTCCATTTTTGTCAGTTGTGAGTTAACGATGCCAAAGATATTAATTTTTAACGCTCTTTAGATGTGTTTAATTTTTAAAAAAAAAATATTGACCATTTCTGAGTTTTTTCTTTAAATAACGACGTAACTTAAATGTTTATTAAATTAATTTGCAGCACTAACGACGTACGTCAACCTACGTTTGATCGCTGACAAATTATTTTCTCAGAAAACGACACATACCGACATACGTTTTTATAAATGAAAAAAAATGCAAAATGATTTTGGATTATTTTTCAGTTTATAACCACTTATAAAAATTTTTGTGTTCATTTCTGTTGTTTTTTGTCACTATTATTCTTGATACGTTGTTATATTCTCATCCCAAGTCCCGTTAACTTTTTGTTGACGAACAAAAAAATCCATTTTTCAAGCAACAACAACTTATGTCTACATGGGTGGTTGCATTGGTAGTTTTCTTTTTCAAAGAAAACGACGTTTGTCGACATAAGTTGTTTTATCTGCACATACTTTAAGTGTAATTTACATATTGTTTTTTTCGTCCTTCTCCAGGATCTATTCCTCTGAAGATTTTTGACTCAAAATTTTATATAAAATATTTATTGCCCATATCTACAGGACTGTTAAATAAAAAGCTCTAAAAACTTTATATCGAGCCCATAACTTCAAATATAACGTTTTTTGTCTCCGCTGAACATTTTGGTTTTATGACATACGCGGTTATTCTAGAAAACCACAGATATATATATACATAATTTCGTTGAACACTTTTTGTTTTATTTAAAATAGGAAATATTTGTTCGATATATATAGCTACTTGGATATATTCGTGCTAATAAAGTAAAGTCTCTAAAATATTCTTCATCTTTTTGAAAAAACAATTTAATTGAAATTATGTTTTTTTATTTGGTGTGGATTTTCAAGCTCCCTCTTGGCTACAGGTAGTTACGCTAATCTCTTCATTCATTGTGGAAATAATTTTTTTTTTTATCTTTTTAGTACTTTTTGAGAAAAGGTACGTTTAAAAAAATCTTGAGGTAAGGTACTTTTTGAGCAAATGTAATATTTTGAGAAAAGTAAATTTTTAAGAATAGGGTATTTTAAAGAAGAGACAGTTTTTTATGGAAAAATACTTTTTTTAAAAAATGTACTTCTTGGAAAATTCAGTTTTTTAAGAAAATGTATTTTTTAAGAAAATTTACTTTTTAAGGAAATGTACCTTTTTAAGAAAGAGTAATTTTTTAAAGAAAATTTACTGTTTTAAGCAAAGGTACTTTTTTAAAAAATTTATTTTTTAAGAAAAGATATTTATTTATCTTAGAAAATATACATTTTTAAATAAAAGTTTTTTTATATGAAAACTTACTTTTTTGTGAAAATTTACCTTTGTAAGAAATTATGCTTTTTTTCAGAAATTGTGCTTTTTTAAAAGTTTCATTTTCTAAGAAAATGTTCTTTTTAAAAAGGTACTTTTTTTAACAAAATGTACTTTTAGAGAAAATGTATTTTTTAAGAAAATTTGCTTATTTGAGATATCGTACTTTTTTAAGAAAAAGTAGTTTTGTAGAATAGGTACTTTTTTTTGGAAAAGATAGTTCTTTTAAGAAAAGGTTTTTTTAAGAAAAAATTCTTTTTTAAGAAAAGGTACTTTTTGAAGAAAATTTACTTTTAAAAATTAGTTTTGATAAGAGTAAATTTTTTTAAAAAATTTTTTTTTAAGAAAATTAGATTTTAGAGAATTTACTTTTTTTAACAAATCTATTATAAGGAAAATTTTTTTTAAGGTACTCTTTTACGAAAAAGTCTGTGAAGAAAAGTTACTTTTTTAAGTAAAAATTAACTTCTTAAAGAAATGGTACTTTTTAACGAATTTTTACTTAACAAATTTTTTTTTAAGAAAAGTTACTTTTTAGGTAGGTCATTTTTTTAAAGAAAAAGTACTTTTTAAGAAAACATACTTTTAAGGAAATTTTACTTTTTGAAGAAAAGATACTTTTTTGAGAAAATGTACTTTTCAGAGAAAAGGTACTTAAAAAAATATTATAACAAAAGATACTTTTTTAAGATTAGGTACCTTTTTTAGAAAAAAGAATCTTGTTTTGTTAAGAAACGGTACTTCTTTAGAAAAAATTAAGTTATTTAAGAGAAAGTATATTTTATTAAAAATTTTAGATATACTAATCATTGCACATGGAGTGTCTACCTTAAGTCAAAAATATTTTTTACCGACTTAGGTGTATATCGCTTAAATTCAAGAAATTTTTAATCACTTTTACAGATTTCAACATGGTGCATCAGTTTGTTATGGTTTAAATAATGAATACATTTTTTGTTTACGTATGTTCTTCGTTTTTTTTTTTTTAGAATTAACTTTGAAAAACTCGGAAAATTTCTGAATGCAAGTCTCAGCAGAGAACATAGAACTAAAGTTGTTAAATATTATTGTGAAAGTTAACATTCTATTACTCAGACACCAAGATCATATCTTTCATGTTTTAAATGCACTTAGTACTCCAATAATTTACCGATTGGTTAGCGTTTCGGAAACAAAAGGCTGTCTGTGATCTTTCGTATGCAGTACAACCTCGTGCAGTTCTAAGTGATGTGAATATTGCTCCAAAGCAAGCAAGTATTGAGGAAAACTCTGAAACTTCCACCATCTAGATTGCCTTTGCATAGAAGTTTACATAAGCTGCAACTTTTCCCATATAAAATTGAATTGGTTTACGAGCTAAAAGTAATAAGCATTCAAGATAAGTAAATGATGAAAGCGTTATACCCATAATATCGATATTTTGAATATAATACCCATAATATCGATATTTTGAATATAGACTTCCCACCCAGAAAGTATTCAAAAGTGGAAATACCTGCACGCTTTAATCGAATGTCAATTCTATGTAAAAAATCTATCAACTTCAGTTTCTTGCCACACACGAGGCACTCGGACATTCGCCGGCATGGGAAAATTTTTCTTACAATTTCGAGCAGTCCGCATAAGAAGATAATGCCAATGTATTTAATATTTTCATGTTGAAAATGATTGGCAATGATCCGGTATCATTTCATCTTGCATATTCAACACAAAAATTTAATATTTAATTTTTCAATAAATTTTTTTAGGTACCATTTTTAAAGATTACATTTTTAAGGAAATTTGTTTTGAGGAGAATCACATTGTTAAGATTGAAAATATTATTGAGAAAATTTATTTTATTGCATTGTGCAATATACCGATATCAGTAATTTTCAACACCAAACCGGAGAATATTACAATTAATATAAGTATCGTTAATATCTGAGAATCATAATTATATAGAGGGTTTCATAACAGATATTGTAATATTAATTAAATAGTAGCAATCACTTCGAAGGACCTTGTACTCAGTTTTCCATTTCATATGGACCAGATTAGCTCGCCAAAATAAATAACGCAGACCGGAGACGGAGACGATCTGATGATGTCCGTTTCGCTGTCTGTCTGTCTATCTGTTAAAAACGTCATCCTGTCCACAAAAGGTCGAATGTGTCGTACTACTTACGAATAAATGGTCACCATAGTCAGCACCAGTTTTATATTAAATTTTAAGCCTCTAGACCGAATAGGTAAGGAATGACGTACGAAAATATAAAGATACTCCTATAAAATTTTACATAAAAGAATAAAAAAAAATAATGTGAAGAAAAATTAACACGCTTGCAAGGAATTTCCAGATCTCTTATCGGCTATTGAAAGAAAGTTTCTCTTAGGCAAGAGAAAAGCTGAAAACTGCAAAGAAATTGTCGACAATATCTACAATGTCGGTGAGATGGATGTACATACCGCACCTGTACCTCTAATATGAGTCAACTCAAAAATTTTTAAATTTTCACTTTTTGCAAGAAAACGATACACAGTGGTCATATCTGTAAAAATCTTACATCGATTTTTCTAGTCTTTTGCAGAAAAATACAGTTGTAACCATTTTTGTGTTATAAAAGTAGCTTCTTTAGAATCCACTAAAAAGACATATTTTGTGTTGCATCCAAAAAACTGGTTATTTTTGATGATCACTGAAAAAATCGCAAAAAGAACTACTGTTGTATACTTATCATTCGCAATTCTTTACATTGAAACAACTGTTTTTAAATTTTATAGTAAATGTATAAAAAACCGTTTTTTGCCTCTACTGTAAATTTGTAAATTTTGAGTTGACTCACTTTAGAGGTAAAGGTGCGTAACCGAAAATACAGAGACTGCGGCTCAACATGTCGTGATTTGGATTCTCCATACAAGTGACAGAGCAAACTTGTTCATTTTTCATCACATTATACTATATTATTAATTATATTCTTTTAACTTTATTCTGAAGAACCTGTGCATTCCAAATATTTCCACAATGTCAAGTTTTTGGGTCAATGAGGTCAAAGATCACAAAAACATTGTTGCTGAATCTATACTCTTTTTTCTCCAAAATCTGACGAGATGCAAAAATTAAAGTAATTTTAGTTATTTATTTTAGAAAAATAATTTTTTTTATTCTGACAACAAGATTTCAATTTAATTGCATTTAATTTTAAATAATAGTAAAAATAAAATATTTTCTCCTTGATCAGTGGATTGTTCTAAACCTGATCTGAAATTTATGAAAAGTTCAAAAGAATATGAACGGATTTACACTTTAAAGTACTTTTTTATAAATTTTCGTCCCAATAAATCAGAATAAAACAGATATAAAAAACTTCATATCGGATGCAATATTTATATGCGAAATTAGTCGAAAAATGGACCGATTCTGACCATAGTTGCAAAAACATATACAAACCAAATTTGAGCAAAATCTGTGCAATATTTTTTTTATAGATTTAAGCGAAGATGGGAAATCAGCTTCATATGGGGGCTATGACTAAGAATCTTATAGGGATTAATTTTTGGAATACTGATTAGTGGGAGCAATAAATATTAATAAACCCAATTTGACCGAGATATACAGTGGAAACTTCCTAGATTGGACGGATACCTCCCTTTAATGGACAAAAACTCGGAAACGTAACAGCAAATAATGATTTCCATGTGAATAAACCTTCCACAGGTCGACACTCCTTTATATGGACATGGAAAAATATTTTGTATATATTTTGGTTAAAAGCCCTTCATTATGTTGACATTTTTGTTGAATCACAAATAATATTTTTAATGTTTCTGTTTAATTTCATAAATCTGGCAACGCTAATGCATATTTTTGGTTTGTTTTCAAATATTATTCATTTGGCTACTCTGAAGCAACTACAATACATACATATGTATGCTTCTCTGCTGTGTGTTGGGGATTCACGGAATTTTCATTTTAGGTTAAATTAAATTTTTTGGTTTATTTTCAAAAATGGCTTCAACGCGAAAGTGTTTGATATTAAAAGAAATAGTGGAAATTATTGAATCCTCAAAGAATGAAAGGAACTAGTGAAAGGTTTGTAATTATATAATTGTATGTATATATTTAAGTGTAGATTTAAGCTCTATAGATCTTCTTTCAAAAATTTTATATCGGAAAATCTCAAATAGCCAACATATTGAAAAACAAGGAATATTTACTGTTGAAGTGGCAATCGGGCACTAATTCTAAACAAAAAAAAATTTAGATTCCCGTCGGAAAACTAAAAGCGTGACAAACTGTGCTTTAAATGGTTTTCCAAAATTCGATCAAAAAACATTTCTGTGTCTCGACATCTGCCAAACAAATCGCCACAAAATTGGGAATGATACCGTTCGTTGCATCTAACGGGTGGCTGCAAAAGTGGCGTAAAAGTAACAATATAAGTTTTAAAGCAGTTTGTGGCGAAGCAGCGTCTGTGCCTGAAGATAATGTTAACCAGTTTAGAGAAAGGCTACAATTATTGCTTCGCAAGTTTAAACCCGAAAATGTGTAGAATGCTAATGAAAGCAGTCTATTCTATAGAGAAATGTACAGCAGGTAAACTGGCTACGGAAAGGTTATCGGACTTTTCTGTATTAGCATGACAGGACAAAAGGAAGTGCCTTCAGTAATTGGAAAAGCTGTATATGTTCTGTTTTTTTTTTTTTTTCAATACACGTACCAGAACATGAACTTCAAATAAAGCAACACTCAAAAATGTGTGCTTTATGTGTGATTGAAGCAAAAAGTACGTGATACAAAAATGTTCGTGTAAATAACGAAATATTAAAACGAACACAGTCATGGTTGTGTTGGGCACCGAATAAAATTTAAAAACAAACATAATTGATATGAAAATAAAAATATGTGTGTGTTGGTCTAAGTTATGTTTGTTTACATATATGTACGAGTTTTTTATTCAGTGTGTGTTTTTTTCTGAACTCTGATATTCCTTTAACAGAACTATAATTTTTAGTACGAGCTTATAGGCCTGCAAGTGCAGAAGAATATCTCTGCATTGATGAAAATGTAAATACCGAAGATGACAACATCTCCATTGAAATTGAAAACACAGAAAGCGAATCTGAACAAGAAGAAGTTACTGAAGCGCCCCGGTAGGTGAGTAGGTAGCGTGCTCGCCTATCATGCGGAGGTCGTGGGTTCGATTTACACCAGAGGCTTTGGTCGCTGTAAAAAAAAAAAAATGAACTACTCCCTTTTTCCTCCTTAACCTATTTTCCTGAGATCAACACAATGCACTGCATCTGTAGGGGGCATCCCCTGAGTATTGATTAATTAAAAAAAAGTTACTGAAAACGAAAACTGGAGCTCTTAAAAAAAGCGCTTAAATATTCACAATGTTAAACAATTTTATTAACTGATTTTAAGGCTTACAACTATTTAAAACAATTGGAAATCTGAAATTGGGATAATCTCTTTTTGTTTCTTGTTATTAAATAAATTGAAAAAAAAATATTAAGTTTTTTTTATTAGACCTTCTCTTAGGTGGACACCTCTCAATAATGGACAAAGTTCGGGCGACTGTAGCTGTCCACTATAGGGAGTTTTCACTGCATATGATAATTTGGATATTTATATGGGGACTAGGTCCGAACATGAACCACTTTTTCACCAATTGCAATATCGTTCATCCTACGGCCGATTTAAGCTTGTAGTTTGATTACAAGGACATACGGACATACGGAAGGAAGGAAAGACGGACGGACGAACAGACGGATATTGCTACAGTGATTCTGAGTCCATCAATATAATAAAAGATGGGTTTAAGTCAAATATTTTTAGTTAGTACACACATCAGCACAAAGTCATTATACCTTGACCACATAGTTTATAGGGTAGGTATAAATAGTTTTTATTACCAGAGATCGTCCACTATAATTTGAAACCCAAATCGACATATGGTATGAAGTATTTAAATTAATGTTTAGAAACTTTAATATCCCTAAAAGTTTAAAATCTTTAAAAGGGAGAAAAGTTAAAAAAAAAATATAAAGCTGAGTACACAACATTTTCATACACGATCTCTAGTTTGATGAGTATATGGTCATTTTCAGAGCTAAAAAGTACTGTCCAGTATTTTGCTAAACTTGATTGATATATCGTTCAACAAATAAAGCCACGAACAACATTAAAATGTGAGGTAAAGTATATATAAAGTTTCAAAATATATTTTTTTGAGAAAAATATATTGGAAATTCTCAAGGCTATGAAAGGATAAGTTTTTCAAAGGACATTATTTAAAAAAAGTTTTAATTTTTAGACATTGACCTCTGGGTAGAAATATAACTGATGGGTAGAAATATTTCAATAAAGTTTTAGAAATTTGTATATCTTTAAATCATTGAAGTCCTTTAAAAAGAAGAAAAGATCTAAGAATAAAAAACTTTCAAGTACATATAGTGTCTTGTTGAAGTCCAGTAAGTACTGACGCATCCGTAAAATAAAACATGAAAGTTTGACAAATAATCACACAAACTCGTTGCATAACTATCTTAATAAATAATCAATAAAATTAATGTTTTTTTAAATATATTTTATTAATAAATAAACACATATACATAAGTATTTACATAAATAATTTAATAACATATTGAAATCAAAGGCATTAACAAATTTACAGCACTTTTTACAAGACACTTAAGCTAAAGTTTGGCACTACTGTAAGCAGGAATTACAATTTTTAAGGTTTTAATAAAATTATTTAATTAACCAATAAACATTTTGAAGTGCTAACGATTTATTATAAATTATTTAATTACTATATAAACATATATAACAGACAATAATAATATATTGATTGATCATAAAAATATAATAAATAACAAATAACAATGTGATTACGATTATTATAAATATCGAATGGTAGTAATTGAGGTAGAAGAAATGTTTTATAGAGATTAATAACAATTTATTCTTGTTATTAATAGATAATAATATGATAAAGGTGTGACTAGACAACCAATAGACACATATAAAATGAAATATTGTTAAATAACTAGAATGTCTGATATTAATAAATTATAAAATAAATAGAAAATAAAACAAAACTTTTAAATAAATATTATAAATATGGCTACTGATTAAATTAAATATATTATAGAAATGATATGCTAAAAAAAAGATCCCTAATAGAGTAATACAATTACTCTATACTAATATTTGGCACTGTTTCACAACCAAAAAATAAAAATAAAAATTCTTTGGTTCCCCTAACGCTAAACTAAACGAGAATTCTAAGCTAAGCCTAACTTTGGTATACTAAACTAGATCGTTGAATTTATATTTGGTTTAACAAGTTAAACTGTAGAAATATTTTAAGCTGTGCCCAACTTTGGTGAATTTCTATTTTAAGCTAAGCTAAACTTTGGTGTCCTAAACTAGATCGGTTGAAAAGTTATTTGAATGAGAATTTTATATTGAAGCAAAAAAATTACAAAATATTCAAAGTGAAGTATTACAATCTAAACTGAAGGACCAAATTAAACTGATGGTTAATGTTTTTTCACTGACAAACTAAGTGTAAACTAAAGACTGTTCTAAATCTAACTGACGGCCAAAATTATGTTCTATTGACAAACTAACTGAGAATTAATAAATATTATAACAACATTTCCATACTTTTTTCCTCTACTGACCCTACAAGAATTTTTTACATTTTTACATTATCAACTTACAAAGACTTATATTGATATGATTAATAGTTACTGATTTGTTGAATCAAAGGATGAGCTTGTACATTTTGTATGCCGAAATCTTCCTCGGTATCATTATCACTACTGGTCACACTGCCGGCATAATATATCCGTTGTTCTGCTTGTTGAGAAGGATGCAGATTTTCATCATATCCCGCCCCTGAATAACCATTTTGTAAACCCTGCAAATGTAGCTGCAATTGCTGATGACTGAAACCATTAGCAGCATCTAAATGAGTTGGTGATTGGGAGTTTTGTGAATTGGGCGAGGATTGACAACCACCTTGCAAATGCTTGCCGAGCAAAGACATGCGTGAAAATGATTTAGTGCAGGAGGGACAGGAATATTTTTTTACATCAGAATGTGTCTGCATGTGGGCACGAAGATTTGAACGATCAGCAAATGCCCGATTGCAATGTTGGCAACTGAACGGTTTTTCGCCCGTATGAGTGCGTATGTGACCTTGCAACAGCCAAGGCCGAGAAAATGCTTTGCCGCATATGGGACATTTGCAGGGCAAAGTGTGGGTACGTATGTGCATTTTCAAAGCTCCCAAGGATACATACGTCTTTTCACAATTTTTACAATTGAAAACCTTTTTAACTTGATTTCCCTCAGCAGCCGGACAATGAAACTGTTGATGCTTCGTTAAGCCGGAGAAGGTTGAATAAGATTTTCCACAATCCGTACAATGATAGCGAGGAACACCTACCGGTTTTTGCATGGACTGTGAAGAGGCCAAAGCAGAGGCTTGTATGAGAGCCGCCGCCTGATCTGTGGTAAATTCTGTAGAATCGTGGGTTATAGCTCCACCTTCAGGATTACTGCGAATTATTTTGTATTCAGTACTTTCAAAGGCATGACTTTGTTGATGTTTCACGAGGCCAGCATAAGTAGAATAACATTTGTTACATTGCTGACATTGATAATATAAGTCATTGCTAGTCTTCAATTTCAAACTCAAGTTGACATTTGCATTTAGAGGTTGTAGTACTTCGTTTTTTGTATTTGACGCACTTTGTTCAGGTTTAAAGTTCTGTAAACCCAATAAAGCCGTGGCCACATTATGCAGATTTGAATTTTCGCTCACCATTTTTTTAACAGGTTTTATACTTAAATCTTGTGGCTCATAGTTGGCCACAGCTTCTACATAGGGTTCACTATCTTGTAAAAGCTTGGGTGAAGTCTCTCGCGAAAAGTTTTGCGGCCCTAAACAGTCCTCATATTCAGCAATACTTTTCATGAGATTATTATTGAAATTTCTCATGGGTGTATGTGGAGTTTCATAGGCCGTTTCTACGACTTCTGTTTTGACCGCTACACCATAGAATGTCTCTGCTCTGGGCAGAGGAGGAGATGGGCTGATATTCTGAATTCTGTCGGTTTCCATTGAATCCATTTCACTTTGTGCTTCTTCACAAGGCATAGGAAAATCACCATAACCCAAACGGGCCAAACTACGGGCAATTTCTTCGCGGGTAAATACATCAGGAAAGGCGCGAGCAATTTCTCTTGTCTCTTCCCAAATGCGGTGAGCCAAGTCTTCTTTAGTTTGTGTATTCAATTTGGTTTTTAAATCAAGGGCTTGAACCGGCCCTTCATCATCTTCATGATCCATTTCATTGGAAGTGGGAGCGATATTGGCAGCAGATGCTTTACTTAAATCCACAGGACCTTCATCTAAAATTTTAAATAAAATTTTAACGTAAGCATAGTTGTAAAATTTTAAGACAAGTTTATATTTTATATTTTCTTTTATTTTGATTTTTTTCTGTACCTTGTTCAAATGATGATTCATTATCCATTTCATGATCTTTCTTCATTATCATAATGGGTCTCTTTTTCAAAGGACATTTGCTGTAGTTCACTTTATCCATTGTTAAGAGAAAAGTTATCCCAATTTATTAAACTGCAAAGTTTATTTTTTTTTACTCACTTATCACTTTGGCTCTTTTAAATAAAATTAAGCTCTTTCTTAATATAACTAAATTATCACTATTAGTTTATAAAATATATATTTTTATTATATATTATAATTTGTTTTTTTTTTTTTTTTTTAATATAATTCTCGATGTTTCTCGTTAAATGTTCGTTAGACGAATGATGTAATTGTAGACGATCACTTTAATATTTATACTCGCTCTGCGATGATCCTCAGCACAATCCCTACAATCCCTTAATTAAATATTTTATATTTTTCAACCCTCAACCTCCCCTTTTTGTGTCACGTATTCTTATTGAGCAAAAGGTTTTCAAAATACTTCCGATTTTTGTATAAAGCATCTATTGTTAGCAACGCAACTCCGTACCGATCTTTAATATCAACCACCTCAATTGTTTAAAGCAAAAAAATAAAAATAAATAAATACGAAAAATCAACCAGATGTTCTTCGCCAGCAAGCTGCTCATAGAGCTGGTAGCACGTGCCTTTACTACATACCTCAAATGCAACGAGTCAGTCAGCAAGCCAACAGTGTAACGTAAGCAAGCATGTGTGTTTACGATCATCATCAGCAGCATCACTACAGAGATTTGTTTTTGATATATCAGAAAAGAAAAAAAAAAACAAAACAACACAAAACTAAAAGAAAACTCTTAAGCTTTTGAAGAATTTCCCCTTTTCATATACGCTCTGCCAAAAGAGCACCTGGAGTTTGTTTTTAGTTTTTATGAGATACATAAGACAAATATCGTTGGATATTTCTTATACACTTAATGTGTTTATATATGGGTGGAGTTGGCTCTTTTTCTTCAACATGTTTATATTATGATAATATAGTCTCTCTTTTTCTATATATGTATGTATGTCTCGTGTTTATATCTGTTGTTTAAAAATACTCTTGGGAGTCATTTTACAGGTTAGAGAACATGCTATAGGCTGACTACAGCTGCTCTTTTGTTTGCTGAAAGAGTCGTTGTAAATATTAAAGCTCTTAGCAAGCTAAATACTCTTAACTTTAGTGTTTCAATTTCATTTTGGCTTAAATGGGGCTACTTAAGAGTTTGGGGCCATTATAAAAGAGCTGTGTTTATCAAGTGGAAATTTATAAAAAATAAAGAGTTCTTTTATTAATAGTAAACAAAAACATGACAATAATACTCACTACAAAAAATAAATGTATAAGATCAAAATAACATATTTTAAGACAAGACATTGCTTTCGGTATACAAGTTCGGCTTAAAATATTAATAATTTAAGAAATTATGTAATGAAGACCCAACCGATCGGCTACGAATTGATTAGAATAACAATCATAATAAAACATTGTTTGTTGTTCCTCTTAGAAATGAAGCTATTCAAATTTAGTAAAATTTGGTTGGCCAATTCCTCTTCTGAGTGTTTTAAAACGGTAGGAAAGTAAATAATAATGTCAGAGATTGAATACAAAAATGTTCGAATTAAAATTTTCCCCTCCAAAATTTTGAAATTATCGTTGTTTTGCCTATTTTAGTTTCTATATAAAGTGGATGGGATATGTGATAGAAGAAGCAAAACTCGGGCCCAATCTACTATTTAGAGTTTTTGTATCAAGGTAACGTATATCAAATTTAGTATCATTCGAATCGTATTCTGAAGGAATATGGCAAGCGATACATGATGTCTACAAAATTGTACGTCTGTCTGTGTTATTTTTTTCGGTTTCTGTCTCAAGTTCATAAATATCTACTTACATCTCAATTCTGTGGATTTCTGGAATAACCGCGTATGTCCATTTTTGTCGGCTTTGACTTAACGATGCCAAATATAATAATTTTTAACGCTCTTTACACGTGTTTAATTTTTTTTTTTTAAATATTGACCATTTCTGAGTTTTTTCTTTAAATAACGACGTCACTTAAATGTTTGTTAAACTAATTTGCAGCACTAACGACGTATGTCAACCTACGTTTGATCGCTGACAAATTATTTTCTCAGAAAACAACACATAGCGACATACGTTGTTATTAATGAAAAAAAATTCAAAATAATTTTGGATTATTTTTCAGTTTATAACCACTATAACGTTTTTTGGCTCACCTGAACATTTATATCATGACATACGCGGTTATTCTAGAAAACCACAGAATTATATTTAAGTGCACCAATTTTTTGCTTTCGAAGAAATTCAGGCAAATTAAGTTTGGCCGACATTTTCCAAAACATCTCGTTTCACATTAGCGTGGCGGAGTGCACTACATAAGTTTATATATATCAATGTTTTTCTTTGAAAAGCATGTATCTATGTACAGTGGCTGACAATACATTGGAAACTTTTACAAAGTTCTGAATTTGCATTTTTATACCCTATATCACTATGTGGTTTGGGTATAGTGACTTTGTGCTGCGGTTTGTAACTACCAAAAATATTTGACCTAGACCCATCTTTTATTATACCGATCGAATCAGAATCATTATCTGATTCGATTTAACGATGTCCGTCCGTCCGTCCGTCTGTGTGTCCATGTAAAGCTTATAATCAAACTGCAGGTCGCAAATATGAATACGTTTTGATGAAATTTGGTATTTAAGCTTTTGACGGCCATAGGATAAAGGAAGTTGAAATTGGTGAGAATCGGTCCATGTTCAGACCTAGCCCCCATACAAATGACCCCTATGAAATCGACATAAATTGCCATAAGATCCAAATTGTCATATAGATCTTACTCAAATTGGGTTTGTATGCGTTTATTACATCCATTAATGAGTAGTCCAAAACTGATCCCTATGGGACAACTCTTAGTCATAGGCCCCATATAGAGCTGCTTCCCGATCTTCACTTAAATCAATCAAAAAACAAAAATATTGCACTGATTCTTCTCAAATTTTGTTTGTATATATTTTTGCAAAATACAAGAGTCTTTACCAAACATGATCAGGATCGGACCATTTTTGGACCTAGTTCCCATATAGATATAGCATCCGATATGAAGTTTTTCATATCTGCAGCCAAAATAATTAATAAAAATCCCATTCAAATGTGGTTTATGCCTATTTTCTATATCCAGTTAGTTGGGCCTAAGAGATAGAGTCTCTAAACACATGGTATAGGGTATCGTATAGTCGGTCTAGACCGACTATAATTTTCTTACTTGTTTTTTTTATTTTCGCGTTAAGACCTCTAATTATGTATTTTTATACCCTATACCACTATGTAGTATAGTGACTTCGTGCTGATATTTGTAACTACCAAAAACATATCACATAGACCCATCTTTTATTATATCGATCAACTAGAATTACTTTCTTTACCGATGTCCGCCCGTCAGTACATCTGTCAGACTATTCGTTTGTATGTCCATGTAAACTTTGTAATCAAACTACAGGCCGCAACTATGAATTTACTTGGACGAAATTTGGCGTACATATTCCTATTGACCATATAACGAACGCACTTGAAATTAGTGAAGTTCGGTGCACGGAACTAGTCCCCATACAAATAACGTTTATGAGTTCATCTTAAATTGCCATAAGATCCAAATTATCTTATAGAACTGGGCCAAATTAAGTTTGTGTGTATTTATTATACCCATTAGTCAGTAGTTTTGAAACAAACCATACAGGACAATTCTCAGTCATAGCCCCCATATGAAACTGATTCCCAATCTTCACTTAAATCTATCAAACAACAAATGCATTGCCCAGATTTTTCTCAAAGTTGGTTTGAACAGGGTGGCGCAGAATAAATCTTTTAATTATTATTTTTTCTTTGTTTTTTTTTCAGCAATTTGTGAAGAAGACTTGGAAAATTAATTGCGAATAACTGTACAATCGAAAAACGATCAAAGATAGTTGAATTTAATTTTTTAAACCAACAATCCATTGTTCTGGCACAGCGTGCATATCGTCGTCATTTTAATGTGCACATTGCGCTCACAGCGTTAGCAAATTGGAAATTTCGTCAGCAGTCTGTAAAAACACTTCCTGGTGCCGGAAGAGCACCTATTGAACTTGTACGGGAGAGCGTACATCATAGTCCCTCAACATCAACACGGAGACGTTCGACACAACTTGCACTATCACGGCGGTCGCTGCAAAGAATTTTGAGCACATTAGTCTTGTTTCCCAATAAAGTTCAACTTGCCCAAGAATTGCATTATTTCACGCACAAGCGATTTTAACTGGTCTACACGTTCACCGGATTTAACAGTTCATGGTGGTTTTCTTTGGGAATATTTGAAAGAAAGAGTGTATGTTAACAAGCCAAGAACCATTCCCCAACTAAAAACCAATATTCGAAATGAAATCATGGCACTACACCCGAAATTCATCGAAAAGTTATGGAAAATATGTTCAAAAGAGCACGTATGTGCGAAGCAGCAAATGGACACCACATACAATATATCATTTTTCAGAGCTAATTGAAAAAAATTCTCCAATAATATACTGTATTTAAAAAAAAAATTACAATAATCGCATAAATAAAAAAGTAATTAACCATTTAAACGTATAGCTCATTCTGCGCCACCCTGTATATGCTTTTGCAAAAAATATATGACTTTACTAAATATGTTCATCCGATGTGAACTTTTTTATATCCAAAGGCTACTCAAATTTGGTTTGTGATTACTTTCTATATCTAATTAGTTGGACCTAAAAGATAGGCATGGTATAGAGTATCGTATAGTCGATATAAACCGACTATAATTTTCTTACTTGTTTTTTTTTTTTTTTTTGGTGTTGCCTCAAATTCATAAATCTATATATCCATTATATTTGCTTTTGACGAAAGTCGGACCAAATTTAAGTTTAGACCTCATTTTCCCATCAGGGTGGATACGGGTGTGAAATATATAAGCAACATGAAAATCAATCTTTTCCTTTGAAATGTATGTAAATAACGTGGCTGGCAATATACTGGAAACTTTTAAAAAATTCTGAATTTGTCAATTTTGTTTTTAAAAATTTTTTATTTTATTTTTCCTAGTGACAACAAAACAATGGAAACTTTTACACTTATACGAGATTTGTTTAAAACAATAAAATTAGAAGGTGGTATGAAAGAAAATTTATAAAATCTAAATACTTACAGTTTCTGATGTTTTATTCCAACTATTTTTTAAATACAATTGTATCAATGTTTTAGTCTTATAATTAATTATTATAAAATAATGGCAAGAATAAAGTTTTTTAAATAATTAAAAGCCAGGATAATACATGTTTTTACTGCTGGTCTTAAGCAAAGCAAAATAGGTGAGAAATATTCTATGAATTAAACCACAATATCGGAAATTGTCAGGACCTATCGTAAAAGAAGTATGGTGACGACTCAAAATTTAGGCGTCAGGCACCGTAAAATGAGTCACACAGGATAATTTAACAGCAAGAGAATTTAAAAATGTCCAAAAATCGTACCTAAAGAGGTCAATACCAATCTGAAACTAAAAATTTGTGCTCGAACTGTATCCCGCTGAGCGACTGGGCTGATCTTGGTTGTTATCGGCCTGTGAAGAAACCACTGATATCAGAGAAAAATCGTCTGGCTCGTGTAAATTTTGCTAAAGACCACATGAACTGGTCAAGATGGAATTGGACTACTGTTTTCTTTTCAAATGAGTCCAAGTTTGTACGATGACCAAAGAACCCAAAATATGCAAATAAAACTGTTATTGCATAGTAAAGGTTTCCAAAGTCTTGTTAAGTTTTTTTTTTCTGAAGTTAAGCTATTTTATGTTCATACTTTTTTCTTTTTGAAATAACTGAAATACACAAATTTTTAATTCATGAAATAATTTTTAATTTTATGATGCTAATTTTTGGTATTGACCGTTAAAGTCGTAAAGAAATGGTTTTGTTAAAAGTTTCCATTGTATTGTCACTGTATATAAATATAACTTACACAAAACATTTTGTTTTCACTAAGCTCGGGCATACAATCATGTCAACTAACGCAAAAATGATCATTTTTCCATGTAGTAGATATGCATTAAAAAACTGGGGTCTTATCATCACATTCCTTATCGAAATTTATCGGTCAAAATTAGTTTTTTTATTTCCCAAAATAGAATACTAAGAATAATTTTACTGTGTTATAGTTAACACATTAGGGCCACTAGTTAAGAATAAATGTGAAACGAGAGCTGAAGTTTGTCTGTAGTATTTAAATAATAAATTAGAATATAGAATTTCCATTGATTTTACTCGATATCGAATGGGGCATTTAAATACCTGTTAACATGTTAAGAGATTATAATATTTTACTTAAATTATTTATTAACTAGATGTAACCCGGTGTGCTTCGCTACACCCTCCCCCTTCCCCCCACGAATCGTTATGAGAGGGCTCACGCAAAGTCCCAAGGCTCTCACTAATACAGTAATTCAGATATATCACATTTAATATTAAGTTTGTGTAGGGGTACCACGCGAATTTGTCCAATCCCGCTCATTTTTTTGTCTGACTACTCACGTGAATAATAGATGACCTGAGACAAATTTGCAAAGCTTTCTCTATCATATTAATATATATGATATTTAAAATTTACGTTGTATGGGAGGTGCCACGCCCGCTACAGCCTGTAGCACTCCCATATCCGCAGAAAGACTATGTGAAAACTTCAGGAAGGTCAGATGAGTAGTCACGGAGATTACCTCCTACAAACAAACAAACAAACAAACACGTATTACCTATTTATTATGTTAGTATAGATTATTAGCATAGATTTTTTTATTTGAATACTTGCTGATATACAATGTTTTTTGTTTTTTCATTCGGTACAACAATTGTCAGATTTTTCGGCGTTCCTACCCTGGAGCAAGGTACATGTAGCTGCCCATGAAAAGAAGATGGATTATCAAAATTAGATCTGGCAACACTTAACTATTGGCCTTGAACAAAGAATATCATTTGGCAATTTTTCTTTTAAGCGATTTTTGATTTGGCCCATTTTTGATTTTGAAGATTTTTTGGGCGATTTTTATTTTTTCGCAATTTTCGGTTTTGGCGAAGTTTTGATTTTTTCGATATATTTTCCACGCCAAATCACATTAATAACTAATGTACTTAACAAAAGACTGTTGCTTTCGTAGTACTTCATATTATTTATATAGGAGGTGCCACGCCCACTAACCTTATCCCGCCCAATTTTTATTTGACTACTCACATTAATATCTGATGGACTCGTCCAAATGTCGAGTCTTTCCCTTTTATAGAACACAAGTTATATGATATTAGATATCTACTATGCATGGGCGGTGCTACGCTCACTGCTACAATCACGCCCTTTTTTTGTTCGACTAATCATACAAAGAACCTATGGGCTCATCCAAAACCACAAAGCCCTCTCTTTTACAGTACCCCAGATACATGACATTAAATAGTTACTTTTCATGGGGAGTGCCACGCCCATTGGTGTGAACCCACCACTTTTTTGTCCGACTACTCATACTAAGATCTGATGGTGTCGTGCAAAGTGTCAAAGCTTCCCTTTTTTAGTACACCAGTTATATGATATCATATATTTACTTTGTACGGGCGGTGCCACGCCCATTGCTCCGATCACGCCCATTTTTTGTCTAGCTAATCACATGAATAACTTATGGGCTCACACAAAGTCCCAAGACTCTCACTATTACAGTACTTCCGATATATGACATTTTATATTTAATTTGTATGGCAGATGCCACGCCTATTGGTCCGATACTGACCATTTTTTTGTCCCACATTAATAATAGGTGACATCAGAAAAATTTGAAAAGCTCTCTCTATTACAGTACTCGAGATATATAACATTGAATTATTACTTGTATAGGAGGTACCACGCCCACTTGTCCGATCCCGCCCATTTCTGGCGTAGCTACTAATATTAATAATAGGTGACACTCAATATATGTATATGATATTAAAAATTTACTTTGTGTGGGAGGTGCCACGCCCACTAAAAATATTTAAAAAAAATATAGCCTATAGCACTTCCCATATCTGCAGTAAGACTCTTTGTAAATTTCAGGAATATCAGATGGGTAGTTACGGAGATTACCTCCTACAAACAAACAAACAAACACACAATTACCTCTTTATAATATTAGTATAGATATAAAAAAAAAAATATATTGATAACCAACGGCATTTTAAGGTCTTATTTCATATTTCCAATTGCTGATCCTACAGCCTTGATAATTCTGTCAAATAACGATGCCACACGAATGAATTTTTGTGGAATTCGATATAATTCTCTAGGAAGTAATAAATTAAGAGCGTCTATAATTATTTTTGTCAAGACCTTGTAGTCTCAAGTTTCCCAGAGATAAAAATCTAGAGCATTAGCATCAAATGAATTGAAGAGTAATTGTTCAACATAAATGAAATTTTAGAGTGGCAGTTTTTAAAAAAATTTGGCTCACCGAACCCAGTTGAAATCAATAAGGTCCGCTACCGAAATATCGACTAGCCCAAGGCGTCAATACATATCTTACGACCGACTCACGTTACACTGTCACATAGGGTTTCACTACAGGATTCGTAAATACGATTGGATACTGCACAAGCCATGAAATGAGGTGGGAACTGTTATTTTTTCCCTAATTCTCCTACGTTAACTCCGAAAATCACATTTGTGTAATTTTTGGGTAATTTTTGTGATCAGTATCAGATTTTATGCCTTTCAGACTGACTCCAAACTCATTATGCAACAACTTTAGATTAGTGGCCGTTTTTCTAGATCTCCGTCTTAGCTTTCAATTACTCCTGACCTTTTTGGATAATTTCAAACAATATTTTTTTATACCACTGCAGTGCACTGCCTCAACGGATTTATATTTTGGTAGGATATTACCAGATTCTGTTAACGATTGTAACAGACCGACTTCAATTGTGATAAGATCCAGATTATCGTATATATATCGATACAATTTGGTGTGCTAACCAGAATTAGTTACTGTGTCGATTTACCGATGTCCGTCCGTCCGTTCATATTTTTTGATGTAATTTGGTATATAAGCTTTATTCGCCCAAAAACGCTGTTAAAATTGGTGTAAGTGGCTGCATTTTTACATATAGGTATAATTTCATTTATGAATGTCTATTATATTCACTAATCAATACCCCAAAATTAAAACTTTTAGGATCATGGTTATTCATATTTCCTTATAAAGATGATTTCCGATTTTTATTTAAATCTATTTGAACACAATCTATATATTACGTCCACTTCTAAGATGCTACCTTCACATTCTTTCATTCTTTGTTTGTTTTAATATTTTATCTTCTTCATCCTGATGAAGAAAATATTTATAGATTTTCAGAAAGTGTCAATTTAACATCAAGAGTACCCCATGGGTTAATTTCAGAAAATAAGTGCAGAATATTATTTTTTAGAATTGCCGAAATATTATCAACAAGCTTTATCGAAATCCTTCCACAAATATGTATTATTTCGATATTTTGTTTAAAAAAAATGTAAATCTCCTTAAATTTGACTTTTGACATTAAAGAGCGACAGTCCATTTAACCTTAATTTACACGATTAAGAACTTATATCAAGCAGAATAATATTTATAAAAAAGATATTTGAAATATGAAAACACCAAAAAATGTAACTTCAAAGTTGAAAAAGTATGAAAAATTAAATTTTTCTTCAAATCCGCTGAAATAAAAACGCTGCCCTCGCCAAACTAAGAATGTGACATCTACGGTATTTGGCATTTCTAATCATGTATATTTTGTTAATAAGACCTTAAAGTCCAATCGTTGATTTCGGTAAATTTATTGAGCAAAATTTTTGAAAAAGTAAAATTGGCGATGAAATACTACCGTTTTGACACTAATTTCGAACGGCATAACAATAGACAAGATGCAAAATACTTTACATAAGATCATTTTGGGATCAGGAGAATGCAAAACTGTTGTTGGTGTAAATTATTTCAATGTCATTAAAAATGTGAGCTCTATTTTCTTAATCAAGTGGTCCGCGGCGCATTTATTGGCTGGGGAACTTGATATAAAATGGCTGTTTTTCAACCGATAATAGATTTTGTTGTTTTATTACAAAGATAATTTACTCTAAATTATGGTTTATTAATTAATTTAATTGAAATGCAATTATTAATATCAAAATTTTTTTGAAAAAAAAAATTTTTTTTTTGATAATTTTTACATATTGGAACTTTGAACTCAATGCGAGTCCAGAAAGCATTGTTCGATTTGGCTCGAATTTTGCGCACTGAAGTTTGAGATCTAGTGTCACAATAATCCGACCCATACACCTTAAAATTCGAACAAAAATTTTTTTCACACAAACCACTCTCATCCTACTGAATATGCATAGTTTTCAGCAATTTCGATAGCGTTAGTGCTGTGGCCGATAGAAGCTTATATAGCAAATTTCATCAAAACATATTCATATTTGCGACATGTAGTCTGATTACAAGGTTTACATGGACACACAGACTGACAGACAGACAGACAGACAGACGGACATACGGACGGACAGACGGACGAACGCACGAACATCGCTAAATCGACTCAGAAAGTGAGTCGATCGGTATAATAAAAGACGTGTTTAGATTAAATATTTTTGGTAGTTACTAACATCAGCACAAAGTTATTATACCCTGAACACATGCTGGTATAAAAAATGGTAATTTATTGAAACACATATGCAATATATTGTGCTACATTTATATAACAACATATAAAAGACATCCGAAGTAAATATAGAACAAAATAGTGATTTAACTGAATAAAGTCACTAGAAGGTAAATAGTCAGAGTTTTATAAAACACAATTTCGTAGAAATTTTCAAAATTCTAAAATTCCTATTCAAACGGTCTGCTACAACAGTATAATGTGTGGAAGTAACTGTCCTCTGAACAATTCGATACTTTGTTGCAAGCATTAAATGTATACGAAAAAAATAAAAGTCATTATTAAAATAAATCAAACACCGGTTATTTTTTCATTCAAAAAATTCTTACGGGACATTATTAACTTAATAAATTTTGGCGCTAAAATCAAACAATAACAAGATTTTGTAACGTCTGTTTTAATTTTCACCAACGTAGAACGTGCTAACAGAAATAAAAATTTAGCAGATGCAGAAAATTTCTTTAAGAAATGAAAAACCCTCTAATAAGACATTTGAATGATGATGGTATATGAACAACAACGCGTAGAACACACAATCAGAAAAACATCTAGGACAAGGGTTGCTGCTCACAAAGTAAAAACAACAATTTTCATTTATTAGCAAAAAAAAAAAGGGGCCAAGGGGATGAATTAAACGCATTTCCAAAGATTAGAGGTGCATTATTGTTTTGGTTTATAAACCAGGTAGTTTACAAGGCATCTATAAATTTGGCGCAGGACAAATATAATTACAACAAGGCAACTTAAAAATTCCAGGTACATGTGTTTGCAAGGTAATGCAAATACAATAAAATAGCACATGCGCTTTTAATAATGTTGATCATGATGAAGATTTTGGGGTGGTTGCAATTGTGTAGTGTGGTGGCAGCTGCTCTTGAAATTTATTAGAGAATATTTGCTGGTATACGAATATATTGTGTGGATTTTTATAAATATTATATTATGCCTAAATACCGATGCACATAAAAAGTTGTTTTGTGAACTAAACAAGAAACACAGTACATTCACTACCGTAGTCAGAAATATGCATCAGGAAGTTTGTAGTTGAATATTTATTTTACAGATCGTTATGATTACTATTATTGAAAAAATTATCTTGATTTTGGCTGTTGTTTTTCTCATTGGAATTTTTGTATATTTTAAAAAATATGATTATTGTATTCAAGGCTTATTTTACCATTATCACGTGCTATATGCAGCTGTAAGGAAATTTTTCTTTTATTTGCCACATTACAATAGCCGAAAATAACAATTAAAATCAGTTTTACTATCAAGTGAATTCTTTTCAGAATCAGTGCTATAATATCGATAATATTAATAGGCTAGCCGATTTCTTGTGACCGATGTTTTGTTCTACCGTTTCATCCCGAATTTGACCAAGCATATATTATTTGAAAGGTACTTCTTTT
This sequence comes from Cordilura impudica, assembly GCA_963682025.1. Classification (NCBI taxonomy): domain Eukaryota; kingdom Metazoa; phylum Arthropoda; class Insecta; order Diptera; family Scathophagidae; genus Cordilura; species Cordilura impudica. The sequence continues at coordinate 69,989,921 of OY821518.1, read as the reverse complement.
TAGCCGTTTCGCAGACTTACAGATTTTAAAATTTGCTCCTTTATTTTGAGAAAATTGCATTTAAAGTTGCTACTAACACATACATAAAATTATACAATGCTATGTGAGTTTATTAAATTTGTTAATGTGTTTGTAATAAAAATGGGTTTGTTTTTTTGTGTTGATTTGTGAATTGGCTATAATTGATTAGCATACCTTTAGGGTCTTTATTTGATGAACAAATAAAATTTCCCAGAATTCGCACTCGAATTTCGTGGGCTGGAATCTGCTAGTATTTATAATTAATTAAATTCGATAAAAACAAAAAAAAAATCTTTATATCGAACCTTAAAATTTATGAATTTTCTAGATATTTATTATGAACTTTATTGAAAGGTTAAAATTTTTGCTTAAAGAAACTTAACAACCAATCACTCGCCACAAAAAAGTTAGTCTATAATATCGCTCGTCACGTATATCTTCAATCTTGCGATTTTTTAAACATATTTGATTTCAAAGAAATCATATATTGACAAGCAGACGAACGGACGGACAAAAAAAAAACTAAATAGCAAATCTTTATGCAATAATTGTGTCAATGACAAACATTTTTAAGATCCACGCAAGTTGAGAAAGACGTAAAGGTAACGATTTCTCATAAAATAATAAACCTCAAGACCTACTAGCTGCCCTTAAATCTTAATGAATATATTTTAAAAGGACATACAGTACTTCGCAGTCTTAACATATATTCAGAAAATTTCAACTTTTTACGAATGGCCCTGATATATATCATATACATGTATATATTTTCTCGAAAGCTCTATAATCGTTTGTCCATTAAGAGTTCAATATTTTATTTTATTTATTTATTTACATACTTTATCTTATAATTAGAAATTATAAAATAAAAACTATTTCTGAGCAATAGCAAGTAGGCCTTCAGCTCAATATACTTTACATTATTTAGGTAGAGTTATAATTACAGTTTATATTACATTATAAAGATTTGATTTTTTGAGAAATTTTGTTAATAGTTTTATGTTTGCGATGGAAAGATGGGACAGTCCATATATAGGATCTGAGTTTTGAAAAATACTCAATCGGAATTTACTGGCTTCTGGGCAATCACAGAGAAAGTGGGAAGGTTTTGTTGGATATGAAATATCGCAATTGCAAAATGAAGTACTATTGGGATTGAATACTGGTTCATGTATTGCAATAATGTGACCTAGACGAAGTCGTTCAAATTTGGTACAATCTAGTCTTTTAACGCTCGTTTGACTATCATTCAAAAAGTCGTAAACGGTTTTATGTTCTCCATTAATTATTCTGTACCATGAAGAAGTTGAGTTGTAAATATTGTTTCTATCTTCCTCTGAATACTTACTTTCCACTAACAAATCCAGATCTTTACGATAAAAGTTTTGTGTGGAACATAGGGGATATTTTGCAGCATTTCTGGCGGAAAAATCTGCAAAATCATTTCCCTTTATTCCACTGTGACCAGGTACCCACACTAATTTTAAGTCTGGAAATTTTATACTAAGGGCATTCCTAATATAATAAATGTAATACCCGTTGTTCAATATGTTCTGTATTGCCTTCAATGCGGAGAGAGAGTCCGAACAAATTGCAAATTTTCCCCTTTTTCCGTTTACATACGATACAGCCTCATGACTAGCTATAAGTTCTGCAAAAAATATCTAGCTGTGGGTAGGAAGAATTGAAACTTTAATTATACTTTTTTCCGTTGTAACGCTATATGACGTTGAGGAGTTGGTTTTCGATCCATCAGTATATAAGAAATTGTAGTCTCTCAATTCATCTTTAATCATAGCAAACATGAGTTTGTATTGAGATGAATTGGTATCGGATTTAGATCTCTCATGTAGGGTAGTATTAATTGAGGTTGATTCAAGCGACCACGGAGGGAGTTGTTTCGCTTTAAAAGTGTTATTTTGTAAAGGTATGTCAAGTTCATTACAATTCTGAATAATCCTGAAAATGATCGATGGTACTTTAGGAATTTTTTTTAGATCGTTTTACCTTCTTCGCTAAATGCATGAGCAGTGTTTTTGCGTTGTATAAAAATATTCCAAAAAGTTTTGTGGTTGAAATTTCCCTCTGAGTATAAAGGGGCCTGATATTCGTTTCGAAAAGCATGTTTGTGATTAGTGTAGAACGAAGTGCACCCAGAGCAGTTCTCATGGCCGAGTTTACTATGGAGTTAATTTTCCTGAGTTGGGATCTAGGAGCATATCCAAAAATTGGTAGAAAATAATTTATCTTCGAGAGTATAAGGGTTTTTAATATCGAAATGAGGGAGATGGAGTTACAATTAAATCGAGAGCTGGACAGGTATTTTATAATGATGAGCCGTTGTGTCAGTGAGGAAGTAATATAGTCTATATGGTCATTCCATCTGTATTTTTTATTGATCAATATTCCCAGTATTCTTAGAACCAGTTTTTGAGATATCAGTTAAACCTAGTTTTGTTAAACTCAGAATTTATTCATCAATTCCTTTATGAATTTGGACATGTCTAAAAAAATTAATTCTCGATTTAACTAAACTAGGTTTAACTGACATCTCAAAAACTGGGCCTTGATGAATCAACTCGGGTTATTGCTATGTTTGATGTGTGTATCCTAATATTGCAGTTCTTTAATCTGCAAACGTGTAGATATTTGCACTTTGTTGAAGAAAGCGTAGCACCAGAACCGTCACACCATTCATTCATCTATATCGTTGAAGAGATCGTCCAAATTGAGAACAAAACTTAGTCTTCTGTCAGATCTGAAAGTGTTTAATACAATAATTATTTTCTTAACGAACTCGAACGAGCTGAGTTTTTAGATTTCTAGAAAATATAACTGAGTAAAAATGTGTACGTAATTTATAAGTGATTTTGACGCCAAAAGATCGCCAGACAGGAATCGCTTTATCACCTCGATTTTTTATATCAACAAAACATTTATAAACTTTATAAAATCCTCAATTTCTATTTAGATTAATTATATATGGAATGCTAGGCTTGTACAATATCGCCATTTGCACTATGATGTATACAGAAAAGAAAGAAAGAAATAAACCTGAAAAAAAATTTGGTTTTTTTAACATTTTCAGTTTAATCTTTGAACTTAAGTGTGGGAATTAATGTAAACAATTTTTCATATTGTCTTTGAAGAAATATTTAATTATTTTTTAATTTGCAAATATATGGGTCCCTTTCGTGCTCAGATAAAATGGTGTCAGCGATGTGCTAACTAAGATCGAGTAAAATCCTATCAGTTAAAAAAGAATTGGTTTAATAAAATTGGAAAATTTTTAATTTTTTATTTATGCTTTCTTCAAAATATTCAGTGTCTGCAACCTAGAAAAACTTTCCTCTAATAATAAATAACGTTTTTCGGATCATTTTGGAAGAAAAACCGCGCGCATGAAAAGCAAGAATTTCTTAGAAGCATACATGCTTTCCTCTGTAAACAAAAAATTTTTTGAGATTTTTTTCAGAACTTTCGGAAGTGGTTTAAAGGTCACTAAAGTCGGGTTTTACCCAAAAATCGGGGTTTCCGGACATTTTTTGAGTTTTACTTATTACTTGGCCCACAACCACGATTTTCTTTGCTACTAAGTCAATATTTTTAAAGAAAAAATGTTCAAAAATGTATAGAAATGTAATTTTTTTTTTCAGCTGGGTCCCTTTTTTGACATTTTTCGTAAATTTTGCATAAGTTTTAGCTTTAAACTTTGATGCAATTTAAAAAGTGGATACATTTTGAGTCATTTAAAAAAGTTATTGAATTTGCTCTTACCGTTCCATAGTTATACACTTTTTAAGCTTTGTACCCATTTTGTGAAATAAAAATATTCTAACGTGTTTACCAATATTGCGTCGGATTTGTTTTAATGTTTGAATTATGAAATTTTTCACGCTTGTTTTTATTTTGTCTTTAAAAAATATTAAATATGGTTGTTTTTTGAGAGCCAACATGGTTAAAGTTGAAATTTTTGAAACCCCCCAAAAACTCTAGGCAGCTAACTTCTCATACCCATAAAATATTTAAAAAATTATTTATTACAGCTTTTACGATGTAGCTCTATGCCCTGCAATAAATTCTGAAAGTCTATTTCAGAAGTTGTTACAATAATGTAAGTATTATCCAAGGCCACGCCGTATTTTGGAACGTCATTTATCACGCGCAATTGCTGAGCTATGTTGTTTGCTTATTAAATGATTTGTTGGTATGCCGTTTTCCGGATCTGTTTGTAAAAAATCAACAACAATGTTGCAGGCTTCAGAAAAGGATAGGCTCGCTTCGGATATTAAATTTTGAATTTGTTTATTTTAAGCATGTTTTCGGATAATTTCGCTTTTACTAATTCTTTGTGCGTTTAAAAAAAACACTTAGGCAGCCAACTTCCCGGATAGGTACAACTGATGCCCCAGAAAAATTTTCAACGTGGATCATGCGATCAATTCGGTAAAGCTTTGTAGTTATCCATTTGCTTCAATAAACTGAAATCATTGAAAGGAGCGTACCTAGGCTACTGGCATAGGTACCAATTTTTGATGTATGTGTATTCTTAAAATAGATAAATTTTTGAAGCATTTACGAAGGATTGCAACTGGTTTTGAAAAATTCATATCTTTAAAGAGCATATAAGTTTCAACATCCAGCATGCCCGATTAGTGGCTCCAGGAGGTTTTATTGTCTGATCTATCACCCAAAGATATAAGGCTCAGTTGAAGTAATTCTTTTTAATATTCTCTTGGTTATATTTCCTCAAGCTGCGCTTTAATGGTATTTTATAAAGCTTCGTACACATATTTCGGGATAATTTGTTCAACAATTTTGTGGATAATGCAGTCGGAAAAATACTTCTTGTCCAAAATTTGTGAAGAGGGGCGAAAACTATGCTGAAAATATGAGGTACTTGTGTAGTTTTTGACAAGGAAAATACATGCCCTAATTCGACATTCTGTATGGGAATTTTTGTGTCTGCACACATAAATTTAATATTCTCAGTTAAGTTCCAGGTTTTTAGCATTTGAAACAGTGCATCGTTTCCTTCCAGATAGAAGTGGTACTACTTCCAGAAGCCTGGTATCGTAATTTTCGGTTTCACTAGTAGAAAACATCAATTTTTTTTCATTTTTTCTGTAAATCGGGCATTACTTTTCCATTTCAAAGCACTGTTATGAAAAATGATTTCTTAATAGACTCCGCGACCATAATTCACTGCAGGGTCTGAGAAGGAATTCACTAACAAAATTAGTTGTTGGTGCCTTTTCAGTTAAAAAATTAATCGTATTGATTAAAACGGTAGTAAATATGGATGTGTATGAGAAGTGCCACGACCACTTAAATCTAACCAAGTATATAATTTACCTTTGAGAGACAAAAAATAATAAAATTTTGTAGATCGGCTGAATAGTGCCCGAGTCTATAAGCTACAAACAATCAGTAATTAATTGTTCTATATACAGATAAGAAATAACATTTAAGAAATATTTTTTTGATGTTTCCCAAAATATTTCGGCTGCTGCAATAAGCTTCCATGACCTTAATCATTTTCATCGTACAAGGTGCAGTAATAGATCGAAATTACTTTCGAAATATATTTAATACATTTTAACCACATTATGTTCTTCGTGCTGCGTACGCTAAAAAAATCTGGATAGTATTATTTTTTAACAAAATACACTAAATTTATTTAATAAGTTGCATAGATTGAGTCTAATTGATTTTAAAATTTTAGAGAAATAGTGGCCTTTCTTTGATTTAACAAAAAAATCTAGGAGTATATTTCAAACTTCAATATGTTTCTTGTTTTGTACGGCTTATTCGTCTTAATTAAAAAAATAAATAAATTTAAAATACTAGCCCTAGACCCCTAGGATAAATCATATAAAAAAATAATTATGTCAATCATATGCTTATGTGAAAGTATAATAAATAAGTTATATACAAATAAATAGAGTATATATTTATGTAAGGAGTGAGATAGAAAAAAATCTTAACATACATACAATGTTATAATAAGGAAACCACTGAACCTGAAGATTTCATTTTTATACCCTATACAACTATGTGGGCAGGTTATAATGACTTTGTATTGATGTTTGTAACTACGATCTTTTATTATACCGATCGACTCAGAACGACTTTCTGAGTCGCTTTAGCGATGTCCGTCCGACCGACTGTCTTTGTGTCCATGTTAACCTAGTAATCCAACTATACTTCGCAACTATGAACGTTTTGATTAAATTTTGTATATAAGCTTCTATCGGTCATAGGATGAACGCTATTGAAATTGTTGAAATCGGTTAAGCTTCAGATCAAGTTTCCATACAAATGACCTCTATGAGATCGACTTAAATTGCCATAATATCCAAATTATCATATAGATATCGGTCAGTTTGGTTTGTGTATGTTTATTGCATCCATTTATCAGTAGTCCAAAAAAACCCTATAGGACAATTCATAGCCATAGCCCCGATATGAAGCTGATTCCCGATCTTCACTTAAATCTACCAAGAAAACCAAGATAATGCACAGATGTTTCTCAAATTTGGTGTGTACATGTTTTTGCAAAAAATAAGAGACCTAGCTATATATGGTCCGCATCGGTCCATTTTTCGACCTAGTCCCGATATAAATATAGCTTCCGATATGAACTTTTTCATATTTGCAGCCAAAAAAATTAATAACAATACCACTCAAATTTGGTTTATGCTTATTTTCTATATCTAATTAGTTGGACCTAAGAGATAGGGCCTTTATTCGCATGGTATTGAGAATCGTACAGTCGGTTTAGACCGCCTATAATTTTTATAATTTAACTTAAGCTTGCAAAAATGGTAACTCTAATAGTTCTAATCACTACTTAAGACCTTAAGCACCTTTTCCGGATACCCTTCCATTTGGGATTTTATAGTGATATCTGTTATTTTGTTTGGAACACGTAGACCACTTCCATTTAAAATGTCCCACATTTTGGTACACTCTTTGTGTGCTCCTCAATCCCTCTTTTCACAAAAGCCAAATATTTTTATTTTTCTTGTACTACTCAAGAACTTTCGTACCGTATTCACAGGATGTTAAGGCGACGAAAAATATGTGGAAGGAGTCTTTTTTGCAAATATGCATAATAATAATTCGGAATTTACAGAGCCTGTTGTAAGAAATGACTTGCGTTATTGGCCAGAACTGAATATTGGTTCCAATACCAGAAACCTTTATGGAAATGTCGTTTGTTTTGGGGTCCAAAGCTTATTTAGACATTGCCTCGAAAATGTTAACTCAAAAATTGAGGAAAATCTGGCATTCCTATCTTCGTTAATTATGCAGCAGAAGAAATTTTATGAAACATGATTTCACTTTCCGTGCTCTGTTTTTTGCCCCTAAATTTTTCTCAGCGTTCCTGTCTGGAACTTTTGGCCTTTGTATGTTTTCAAACCTACAATGTTTGCATTAAGCTGAACGAGCTGCTTTTCTCTCCGATGTGCTGAAAGTTCTTTTCTTTTTCTTGGTCTTACAATATCATGTGGACCTTTCGTTCTTCACAAGTCAGGTTTCTCATTAATAGTAAAATTCTGCTGATAGTTTCTAATAATATTATAAATAAATTGACGGCAGACCCTGATTCTTTGGCCAACTTTTTGTTGGATTAAGTTGGATGTTGTGTAAAATATTTAATAATTTCAGCACGTACTTCTATTTCATCACTCATTTTAATCAACCTAACAACAAAAGAATGGGATTGTCATTAGACATAATAACTGACATATTTTACAGAGATAACTTCATCAAAAAAAAAAATAAAAATATGTTGGCAAAAAAAAAAGCAAAAGCATGTGTTAAGATTTTTTCAATCTCAGTCCATATTTTAAAACTTTAACATAAGACTAAATTTTCCAATAATATTAACTAGCCGATTACAGCACCCGAAATTCGAGTGCAATTTCTAGGCAGCTTAAGCCAATTCACAATTCTACTTAGCCAATTCACAAACCAACACTTTTATAGTTTATTATTATTATGAATGAAGATAACAAACTCATTAACAAACATATTAACAAACTTAATAAAATACACATAGCATATGTATAATTTTATGCATGTGTAAGTATCAACTTTAAATGCAATTTACTCAAAATAAAGGAAAAAAATTTTAAAATCTGTAAATCTGCAAAACGGCTAAAAACAAATACTTTTCAAATAATATACGTTTGGTTAAAATCGGGATAAAACGGTAGAAAAAACATCGGTAACAAGAAATTACCTAGCCTCTTAAGTGTAAATGATTTACGGTGATATTTTTGAATTCTCCTAATTATACCCCCACACACACACAGACACACACAGGTAAGTTAACCGATATTTTAATCTTAATCTATAATAATTTTTAAATCATTTGTTATTGGATGATGTTTTGTTATCGTATATTATGTTTTTATGGATTTTTAATTACCGTTAAGTTATGTAAAGTTCTTTCTAAACTAACCAACTAAAAGCAAGTAACAACCATATCGTATTACCAAAAACCTTTTCAAAACAGTTTCGTTAGATATTCTATCTTCCTAGACTTTTGTGATCACCATCATCACCATCATCGTCATCATCATTGTTGTTGTCATCTTGTGCTATGTTGGCGGCATATTTTAACTCTTCTTACCATCTCTTTAACTATTTTATGTTTACTGACCTGATAAGTGTTGTTTCTGTTCGTTTTCATCCATTGTATGCTTCGATGGTTATGCGCATGCGCCCCGTATTTATTGGCAGCTGTTTATTTATTTCATTCTACGGTTGTTTTGCATTCTTGTGCATCTTTTCTGAGTTTTCTTTACTTGAACATTTTTTTTTTTCATTTTTGTTTCAACTCATATGAATGTGTGGTATTTGATATCAGGCGCCAATATTTCTAAGATCTTTTGTTGTGATTTTTGTTCCGTTTTTTTTTTGTTGTTGTCTTTAAGGGCATTCTTTTTGTTTTGTTATTTGATTTGTCTCTTGTTCGGTCTTTCAAGCATATGTGCAGAATTTTGCTGTTATAACTCGTGTCATTTATTTTGTATTTGGTTACATGATCAGCTGTCCTTTATATTATTTGTGACTAATTAATTCTTTTTTCTGAAAAGATTTTTAACGGACAAAAAATTTGTTATCACAAAAAAAGTTTGGGCCATAAGTTTGTAGAGGAGTTCAAATGTTTTTCAATAATGCCTTGCTAACTGTATGTAAGTATATTAATTTATACAAACAGTAGTTTATAAATTTAGTTAATTTGTTTTTATCATTTTTCGTGGCATCAATAGAAATATTTCTGTTTGTTGATTTGACTTTTTAAGCGTGTGATCTTATTCATAATATTTGTAACCATAAAGGCGTTTAATTTAAAAAACAGTGACAATATGTTAAATTAGTCGTCGCCACCACCAGAGGCCTAGCTGCCGAATGGCCACTCAGTTAGTGTGTGGTTCACAAGATCGATCACTAATTAATATACATTTAAAATTTAGTAGATTTATTAAAAAATTAAATTTTGTTTACGGTTTCGTTATGATTTTATTAGGATTGTTGTTCTTGTTTATACTCCTAGTTCTGTTGGCAACCAAATAGAAGATATTAATCTTCTGGGAACCTTTAGATTTTTGTAACCTTTTTTTTTTGTGTTTTTTATTGCTTTCATTGTTTATTAAAAGACCACATACCGAGTTGTCTCCCTAAAACTAAAATCACAACAGCGTTTTAAAGCAAGTAGCTGCTGTAGCGTTGATAACCAGAGTCTACAATTATTAACCTTTTTTTTTTTGGCAAACATTAATATTGTTGGTTCTATTTCAATATTTATGAATCATGTTATAAATAAATTTATTGTTTTAAATATTACTAAACTATGGTTTTCATGAGAAAAAGAGATTAACATCAAGTTTATGTTAATTTTATTTATTTATTTATTTTTGACTTGAATTTAGTCTCCCCTTTTTTCTTTCAAATCGAAAATGATAAAATTGATATATTATTAAGGTTAAAAAAATTTTGTTGAATAAAAAGCAACAGTTTTTTTCTTGTTTTTCTTAATATTGAAATATGAAATATTGCTGGTTATTTAATTAATGATTCACATTACTTTATTTAACTAATTCCCAAAAATACACGAAAAATTTTGCAATTATCTTTCGACGATTTGTTATCTTTGCCAAGTGTTTTGCGTTTAAATATTTTTTATGATTTAACATAAACATCCTTTTTAATTTTTTGCGGTAATGTTTATTATCAAGTTCAAGGTAAGTTAAAATTTTATTTCAGATATGATTTCAAAATTGATTTTATTAAATTATGTTTGTTGTATGCAAATATTAAGAACAAGTTATTTTTTTATGGTATCTCATATTTGTTTCTTGAAATATTTTATTATTCTGGATAAATACAACTCAGACATTTCAGATAAAATAATAAGTAAGCGTGTATTGGTAATATTAATGCTATTGATATTTGGTAATGGTAATGGTAATGATCCAAGTGAAATCAACTGGAAGATTTCTCTCACCCTCTTCGAATTCGATTAAGTTTCGCAGATTTGTTGTTGGGGCCATATTTCCGTCGTTCTGGAAAAAATGACAATTAAAAAATAAAAATATCATCCAAATATAACTGATCTTATATAATTACCCATAACTTTAAAAGTAGTTAACATATTAGCTGTAATGATATGTGTGTGTTGAAGAATTTTTTAAGAAATAAGATTTTAAAATTAAAATGAATAAAATTGTTTCTACAAATAAAGGTGCAATCGCCCGTCTCCAACTTGTTATCTTAATAAATGTTGCACGTTGACGATAATCCTGCTGCTAAAATATCGTTTAAGCAATGGGCCTGTGTTAATAGCGTTAGCTTGAAATAAGAGATCAACAGACCGGTGATTTTGTGGATTTGCTTTGCGAAAATTTACAGATACTTCTTCCACATCTGCGATACACAATACGATGCATTTAGAAAACTAGTCTTAGGTCAAAAATAATTAGGTATAAAAAAATAAGCATAACACAAATCTGAGAGGAAAAAGGACCGCTCCGTACCATATTTGGTAAACTCATTTCTTTTTTGGAAAAACATATACAAACCAAATTTGAGAAAAGTCTGTTGCATTATTATTACTATTTATTTTTTATACCCTATACCACTAAGTGGTTTGGGTATAATGACTTTGTGCTGCTGTTTGTAACAACCAAAAATATTTGACCTACACCCATCTTTAATTATACCGATCGAATCAGAAACACTATCTGATTCGATTTAACGATGTCCGTCCGTCCGTCCGTCCGTCCGTCTGTGTGTCCATGTAAAGCTTGTAATCAAACTGCAGGTTGCAAATTTGAATATATTTTGATGAAATTTGGTATATAAGCTTTTGTCGTCCATGGGATGAACGGTATTGAAATTGGTGAGAATTGGTCCATGTTCAGACCTAGCCCCCATACAAACTACCCATATGAAATCGACATAAATTGCCATAAGATCCAAATTGTCATATAGATCTTACTCAAATTGGGTTTGTATGCGTTCATTACATCCATTAATGAGTCGTCCAAAAATGATACCTTTGACCCCATATAGAGCTGCTTCCCGATCTTCACTTAAATCAATTAAAAAACAAAACAAGTAAGAAAATTATAGTCGGTCTAGACCGACTATACGATACCCTATACCATGCGTTTAGAAACCCTATATCTTAGGCCCAACTAACTGGACATTGAAAATAAGCAAAAACCAAATTTGAGTGGGATTTTTATTAATTTTTTTGGCTGCAGATATCAAAAAGTTCATATCGGATGCTATATCTATAAAGGGACTAGGTCCAAAAATGGACCGATCCTGACCATGTTTGGTAAAGTCTCTTGTATTTTGCAAAAATATGTACAAACAAAATTTGAGAAGAATCAGTGCAATATTTTTGTTTTTAATAGATTTAAGTGAAGATCGGGAAGCAGCTCTATATGGGGTCAAAGGGATCATTTTTGGACTACTCATTAGTGGATGTAATGAACGCATACAAACCCAATTTGAGTAAGATCTATATGACAATTTGGATCTTATGGCAATTTATGTCGATTTCATATGGGTAATTTGTATGGGGGCTAGGTCTGAACATGGACCGATTCTCACCAATTTCAATAGCGTTCATCCCATGACCGATAAAAGCTTATATACCAAATTTCATCACAATATATTCATATTTGCGACCTGCAGTTTGATTACAAGCTTTACATGGACACACAGACGGACGGACATTGTTAAATCAACTCAGAAAGTGATTCTGATTCGATCGGTATAATTAAAGATGGGTCTAGGTCAAATATTTTTGGTTGTTACAAACAGCAGCACAAAGTCATTATACCCAAAGCACATAGTGGTATAGGGTATAAATATTGCACTGATTCTTCTCAAATTTTGTTTGTATATATTTTTGCAAAATACAAGAGACTTAACCAAACATGATCAGGATCGGTCTATTTTTGGACCTAGTCCCTATATAGATATAGCATCCGATATGAACTTTTTCATATCTGCAGCCAAAAAAATTAATAAAAATCCCACTCAAATTTGGTTTTTGCTTATTTTCTATGTCCAGTAAGTTGGGCTTAAGAGATAGGGTTTCTAAATGCATGGTATAGGGTATCGTATAGTCGGTCTAGACCGACTATAAATTTCTTATTTGTTTTTTTTATAGCTTTAAGTGAAGATCAGGAATCAGCTTCATATGTGGCCTACGACTAAGAATTACCCTATAGGGTTTATTTTTGGATTACTGATTAATAGATGTAACAAACACACAGAATTTGAAGGAGATCTATATGATAATTTGGATTTTATGAACTAAGTGTGAAAATGATCCGATTTTCACAAATTACAATAGAGTTCGTCCCATGACCGATAGAATTTCATATGTGCATAAAACTTCATTAAAATAAAAAAAATATTTCATTAAAATATTTGCGACATGTAATTTGATTACAAGATTTACATTGACACATAGACGGACAGACGACAGACGGACTGGCGGACATCGCTATATCGACTGAAAAAGTGATTCAGAGTTGATCGCTTGCAGCTAAAGCCTCAGAGAAGTTGTATCTACGATCCCCTCTCGAAACGAAAGGTATACGGTATTGTACAGTTAGTCTAGAAGTATTACAACTTTATTACTTATATAACTTTAAAAGTATCTGAACCAAAGGTCAGTAAAAGTAATTTAAATTCTATAAAAGATGACGGAAATTATATTAGATTACTCTACTCAATTTTGCAGGATTTATTCCTTTTATAAAACGGAACCACGATGACCAACAAAAAAAAAATTAAATATGTTACTTTTTTAATAGACCACCATCCTTGCGATCTTTGCCAAATTCGCAGAAGGTAAAGTCAAAAATTACCATTTGGAGTTGAATCCACTTAGATCATCTCTTACGGAAATGGTAGTAGTAAGGGTATTGGTAATGGTAATGGTAATGGTAATGGTAATGGTGATGGTAATGTTAATGGTAGTGGTAATGGTAATGGTAATGGTAATGGTAATGGTAACGGTAATGGTAATGGTAATGGTAATGGTAATGGTAATGGTAATGGTAATGGTAATGGTAATGGTAATGGTAATGGTAATGGTAATGGTAATGGTAATGGTAATGGTAATGGTAATGGTAATGGTAATGGTAATGGTAATGGTAATGGTAATGGTAATGGTAATGGTAATGGTAATGGTAATGGTAATGGTAATGGTAATGGTAATGGTAATGGTAATGGTAATGGTAGTTGTAATAGTAATGGTAATGGTAATGGTAATGGTAATGGTAATGGTAATGGTAATGGTAATGGTAATGGTAATGGTAATGCTAATGGTAATGGTAATGGTAATGGTAATGGTAATGGTAATGGTAATGGTAATGGTAATTGTAATGGTAATGGTAATGGCAATAAAAATAATTAGTAATATTAGTGATATAAATACTATGGTTATAATGATAATAGTAAAAAATTTTCCCATAGAAACAATCTAATTGATTATAAAATAACAATAATTACAATGAGAATGGTTCAATGCCAGAAACCGGTCTAAGGAAAAATGCAGGGAAATATATGCTCCTTAATTTCTAGCAAGTACTATTAAAAAAAATAATGATTATGGATTAACATAATCCTATTACTAATGTTGGCATTGGTAATACAAATAGTCATAATAGTGTAACGATTTTTAATAAAACGGTTCCGGTAACTGTTGTAATCCGGTTGCGATTACATTAACTGCCAATGCAAATACACCACTTCATTCTATAGATTAATAAAGAGAATTGATAAGGCGCAAAACCAAAGGATAAATATTAAAATATCCGCCAAAACTGAGCGATATAAGAAGAAGCATTACATTTTTTCACACACTTACCTCTCGGGAACAAAAACGTACAACAAGTGCAACAATTCAGTTAAGCATTATAACAAATAAAATTAATATTGGAATAAATAAAATTTATTTTATTTAAAAAAAAGAAAAATAATAAAATTTCGTAACATTGGTGTCAGGTGTGGGGTTGGTTAATACAAAATCTGGTTCTACACCCGTACGAATTACGAACACTACAGATCGCGCCTTGACTTTGCCTGCGAATACTGTTCTGGGAAAACTAATAGAGGCCGATGTTATTGAGCCGGTCACAGAAAAGAGTGATGTTAAAATGTTTAGTGAAATGGAATCACCATCAGAACTCGACTACACTCAAAGGGATGATTTAAAAAAATTTTTTTAGGAGTTCGAATTCGTGTTTACCACCGGTTCATTAGATTTTGGAAAAACTTCTGTTGTCAGACACCATATCGACAACGGCTGTTCGCAGCCCATCAGACAACCGCCTCGCCATTTACCGCTTTCAAAAAAAATTTAAGTACAAGAGCTCGTGCAGGACATGGCATGCCGTGGTGTAATAGAACTTTCCGAAAGTCCTTCGTCCTCTTCAGTGGTATTGGTACGAAAGAAAATTGGAACTTCAAGATTTTGTGTGAACTACCAACGTCTTAACGATGTTACGCGAAAAGACTCTTACCTCTTGCCCAGAATGGATGAAATTTTGTCCACGCTATGTGGATCACGCTGGTTCTCTACTACGGTCTTACAAAGTGGTTTCTGGCAAGTGGAAATTGATCCCATATCAAAAGAAAAAACTGATTTTACTTGTGGGTCTGGTGTTTGGCAATTTAATGTTATGCCTTTCGGCTTATCAAACGTACCAGCAAACTTTGAACGTCTGATGGATGGCTTACTTTCAGGACTGGTTTGGCAACGAGCTTTAGTCTATTTGGATGACACTGTTGTGCACTCTTCTTCCATTGAAGAACACATTACGCATTTAAGGAAAGTATTTGAGCGGCTGAAAAGGGCTGTATTAAATCTTAGTCCAAAAAAATGTAATTTCTTTAAAGAGCGTGTTGATGGTCGTATCGTGACAGAGATGATGGTCATATTGTTGGCCGCCATGTACTAGAACCAGACCGCAAAAGTTGAAAAGGTATTGAGTTGCGAAGTTCCAAAATGCAAACGCGACCTTCGTGGTTTTCTTGGCCTTTGCTCCTATTATAGAAAGTTTATACACCAGTTTTCTACATTGCCACGTCCATTGACAGAGCTGACCGAGCTTAAAAGAAGTTTCTGTGGAGACAAGGTGCAGATTATGCATACAACCTTCTCAAAACAAGACTTACGACAACACCAATTCTAGCTTTTTCAAATGAAAATGATTCTTTTATTTTGGACACAGACGCATCAAATTGTGGTATTGGCGCTGTCCTTAGCCAAGTGCAGAATGGTATAGAAAAAGTAGTCGAGTATTACAGCAAGACCTCATCGAAATCCGAGAAGAATTACTGCGTTACGAGAAGAGAGTTGTTAGCATTGGTTACAGCAACTAAACATTTTCATCCATATTTGTTTGGCAGACCATTTTTATTACGGACCGATCATGCATCCCTTCGATGGTTGTGCAACTTTAAAGAGCCAGGGGGGCAGCTTGCCAGATGGTTAGAACGTCTTCAGCAATAATAATAGTTTCGAAATTCAACATCGGGCTGATATAAAGCATGGCAATGCTGATGCTCTTTCAATATGCCCATTTACCGATTGTAAAAATTGCAGTAAAGCCGAACAAAAGGAAGCATCTTATGTGTTAGCAGTTTCTACCTTACCCATGAACTTGATGAAAATGCAGGAGGAGGACGAAATTTTAAGACAGGTTCGCCAATGGGTGTCAAATAGGGACCGACCCGAAAAGCAGTCCATTATTAAGGAGTCTCCCAAATTAAAAGCTTACTGGCACCTATGGTTACGGTTAGAGATGCGTGATGGTATACTTTGTTATTCACATTTGGATTTGAAAGGCGACAGTCAAATATTGTTAATCCTTCCAAGAAGCTAGTTCCTGAAGTGATGACCCAACTTCATAACTCATTAACTGGGGGTCATTTGGGTAAACGCAAGACGATGAGTAAAGTCAAATTCAGATATTTTTGGGTGGGTCGTTCGTCAGATGTAAATACATGGTGTCGAAAATGCGTTATGTGCGCATTTCGTAAGGGCCCGTCGAGACGAACTGTCGGTCAACTTCAACTTAGCATTGTTGGAGCTCCATTTGAACGGGTCGCAATAGATGTCTTAGGACCACTACCACTTACTCCTGATGGTAATCGATAAGTTTTGGTGATGATAGACTATTTCACGAAGAAGCCAGAATGTATAGCAATACCTCACCAGACAGCAGGGGTAGTGGCTGAAGTTATGGCTTCCAATCTTATACGCAGATTTGGTGTATCTTTCTTCGTTCATTCAGATCAAGGCCGTTATTTCGAATCGGAGGTTTTTCAGCAAGTGCTAAAAGAATTGGGACAGGAAAAAACACGTACGACTCCTTTAAGACAACATCGGATGGTATGGTTGAGAGGTTCAACAGGACGCTGCTCGATTACCTGTCCAAATTTGTAAACGAACATCAAAAAAACTGGGATCGTCTCTTGCCACTAGATTTAATGGCATATAGAACTTCAGTCCAAGAATCTACAGGTTAATCTCCGGCACTTTTATAATTTGGTCGAGATTTGCGTTTACCTATTGACGTTGTGGTTAGTACTCCCCCAGAGGCTAGATCAGGTATATCACAATTTGCTTTAAATATGCAAAACACAATTAAAAACATTCAGAAATTAGCAAGAGAAAACTTTATTCTTAGTGCCGAAAGCATGAAACACCGCTATGATTTTAGATCAAACCCTGTACAGTCCGAGTTGGGCCAGCAAGTTTAGGTCTATCTACCGATGCGTCATAAAGGAAGATGTCCGAAGCTACAATCTGATTGGGTCGGACCGGCAGAAGTAGTTGCGAAGATAACGGATCTTGTGTATAAAGTTAAGCTTAAGAATCAACGATCTACTCGCGTATTGCATATCAATAGGTTAGTATTGTTTTACGCAAAGTCGGTCAGGAGTCTCGAGTCTGAAAGGGGGGCAATGCAACGATTTTTAATAAAACTGTTCCGGTAACTATTGTAATCCGGTTGCGATTACATAAACTCTGAATGGAAATGCAACACTTTATTCTATATATTAATAAAGAGAATGGCTAAGGCGCAAAACCAAAGAATAAATAATAAAATGTGCGCCAAAACTGAGCGATATAAGAAGAAGCATTACATTTTGTCACACAATTACCTCTCAGGAACAAAAACTTACAACATGTGCAACAATTCAGTTAAGCATTATGACAAATAAAATTAATATTGGAATAAATAAAATTCATTTTATTTAGTTCCCATGTAGTTATAACATCCAATATGAACTTTTTTATATCCTAAGGCCAAAAATTCAATAACTACATCCAATGAGATGGACCAAGAGAAAGAGTATCGAAATGCATAGGACATTCATATTTTTCTTTAATTTCTCACATTTCTTTGCCAGTGGTTGATTTTAATGAAAATAAAAAAAATACTGAAAGACTAGTTTAGAAAGATTAAAACTAAAAACTTGAATCAGTTCTCTGACATTTATTTCATAGTGCTTTTTCGTTAGAAAATTATAAAGTAGCTGTTATTTTCGATGTCTGATAATGAAACCGACAGCGATAATTATAGTACAATTGACGATCATAACTATCATGTAAATATAATGGCAATAATAATGAAGTGATAATAGTTGATAATAATAGATGGTTGTAACAAATGCAGTAATATTAATAGGCAGAGTATAATATTCGTATTTTCCAAATACAATATTACATGAATTCCTTCGGCTATAATTGGAGGGCTCACAGCTGAAGCGAATCAAGTCAGAAAAAGACAATTCGAAGATATTTTGAGGTTGAGTAAATGAGCTGCCATTACATTCTGAAATGAATATTTCAGTTATACTAAAAACAGTTTTTAAGTTTAATCTCAAAATTTGTTAATGTTGTAAATTATACAAACTGCATTTGAAAATTTGTCCAAAAAATTTCCAAAAAAAAAAAAAAATTAATGAAATAGTCCATTTTTAATCCGAATAATAAATATCAATATATACTTTTACATATCAATAAATTCGTCATTTTTATCCTCATCACATTGCACAGTGGGCGATTGGGCCTCGTTAGCGGCATTTAATTAATAACTTCTAAACGAAAAAAGATATCTTCAGTCGGTTTTTTTTCACAGCTCTTAAAAAAGTCATAGAATTTTTTAAGAAAACCAAATTTTGTTTAAATTTATTTTTTTAATTTTTAAAATTTTTTTTAATTTTTTTTTTAATTTTTTTTTAATTTCAAAAATTTTTTTTTAACTTCAATAAACAAATTTTATAAATCAAAATTATCTTCGGAATCAGAATCAGGCATATCTAGATGCTTCAGTAAAAGCAAGCTCTTAACATCATCGTCCATAATAATATTTTTTGCAGACGAAATTGAAGACCCTTTTGACAATGAAGATATCAAAGGGTCAGACGAAACTAATAAAGCATTTATGATATCTTCCATTGTATTTTTCCTGCAATTTTTTCTTGTATTGCTCTCGCGTATGTTTCGATAGTCCTTGTTCCTGGCTTCAAGAGCTTCTTCGGACATCATACCAATCGGAAGGGAAAAATGGTTTATTATATCTGCTCCATGAATTAAAATTCTGTGAACAGACGATGGCATGTAAAACCAGGAGTATGCTTTAACAAAAATTTCGGCAGTTTCCAATGCGTACGATCCGCATGCGTCCGAATTTATGTCGTATCCACAAGCCAATGCTCGTAAGACTACGCTAAATCGATATATTAAATCATAGCTTACTCCTCTTATACGAGCAGCCAAATTTGGTTGTTGGAAAAACCTCCTTGCAGTGTTTCCGTTGTTCGTGCTGCCAGTACCAGCCATTGGTATATCCACCAACAAATGCATTTCTTCCCTTAGCTTCTGCTGAATACTTCTTTTATTTTGTTCAACGACATCCTCGTCAGCACCACGAGCTTGCCACTTTTGTATTGGTATTCTATATGCAATGTGCAAAACACACTCGAAAAACCTAATCCATGCGTGGAGACTTGATAAGCCATATTCAAATAGGTTTGCATTAATAGGAAAGCTTTTCACCAAATTTAGATCGTTCATATTTTTGGGAGTCGCGCTACAGATTCCGCATGTTTGCGAAGCCGATTCCGATATGACACTGAACGTTTTGCCATCAAGCATGGTCATATGAAATTGGTGATCAATTCTTAATGTACTCACAAATGTTGGAAAAATATTTAATATTTGGCTGTTAATGTTTTGAATTTCTCTGCGAGACAAGTCTGTCGATTCTTTCTCGCAAAGTAATTTAATGGGTCGACAATATCGGGTAGAAGAAGGCCGATTGTTTTTCCATAGAACTGTCGGTCGTTTCTGCACTATCAATGGTACCATAAAAATTGAAAATAAATATTGATCTATCATGTCTCCATCGAAGTCATTAAATTTTTGCCTGTAAGTACAATGGCCGCTGCTGCCATCACAACCCCATTTGTAGGTAGCAGTTAATTGGATGTTATTATTATTTTCAATATGGTTTTGAAAACTTTCTGGGTGTGCTTCAATAATCCTAGCAATCGTATGGTCTACTAAGCTTTGTAATGGTACTTCAGCGAAATGATCAGTGACCGTGATGACACTAGGATAGCATTTTTTTTTCGCACAACGCAGTTTGTCGTAGCATGGATATATATCGGCGTTTTGCCCCTTAGCGGCTCTCTTTGACAAATTCCATGTGTACTTGGTATGTCCAACATCTACAAATAGCGCCAGTGCTTTTTCATCAGAAAATTTTGTCGGTAGACGCTGTGGGGTACTCATAGTTTTCAAAATCTTACCGCTAAACTCTTCGTCGGCGTTTACCATTGACACCACCTGTGAAGCACTACGTTTTCCACCTTTATACAAGCTGCAGCTTGCAGCTACCAACAATGCTTCTGATGGCACATCTTCAGTAAGGCCTGACAATTTCTTAACTTGCGTTTTTTTGCAACACTCCGAAATATCTTTGTGTGGACGTCCAATAATTTCGGAAGATGATCTTTCAATCAATACTAACGGCGTATCTAGCCATTCCTGGTTTTTGTTTTCAAAAAAAACCTTATTTCTTCTACAGTTTTTCCACTTTTCTACAAGTTTACTATTAAAATTTCGCAGCTTTTTGCCAATCTCGTACTGCTCCTCCTGAGTATATTTAAGGTTTTTGAGAACAGTACCAAACACAAAGTTTTCCATGGTGAGAAACTTCTTGGTTGGGATCGCTTCTTCATGCCATACTAAAAAAGTACCCGTTTTGCTACCGACATTGTTCCTAAAAAGTGCCATGATTTAAAGGTTAGCAGGTAATAGCAGTTCATATTACACATTTTGGACGCACAATGACTCATACTTCTAGCTAAAAAAAAGAGTTAGACCGAATCCGTGCGAATCTTGTAAGTTCTACTCCACGAACGACAGGTGCACGCTAGTGCGGGCTAGTTGTTAATACACTTAATTACCACTACGTTTTATGAACAACACATTTATAGACCGGTTACAAGCACTGATTTTTTATGTAATACATACCTTGAAGTTAATAAAAAGCCACAGTTTTAATAAAACAAGTAAAAATTGTAAATTTCCAAGGAGCTCGAAATCAATGCGCACAACAAAGAAAAAATTTTGTAAAGCACTTGCTAAAACATATTTTGTGTTTGACAGCTCACAGCTGATGATCGGCTGATCGTAGAGCTTATAAAAAACCGCCAAAAATCTAATCAAAGCACCTGTTATCGATTTGTGAAAAAAAAATTAACGCTTTTTCAAATTTGAAAATTTGAATTAAATGCCGCTAGCGAGGCCCAATCGCCCACTGTGCATTGGGGTAGGTCCTGATGTTGCCTCGTTGTTGACTCTTGTTTGACTGGTAGATTATTATAGAAACTGTGGTACATGGGTGGCACAAACCTAAGCAATTTGGAAGAGATTGTAGGATTCAGTATATATTTCCTAGGCTTACAGCGATTTCGTGTTTATCGCAGTTTTTGTATTTATTGAATGAACTCCAAAATTATAAACATACATGTTCCGTTTATAATAAGCTTCGGAAAAGGCAATGCTTTTTGAAGGTAAAAATTACAGATATAGTGCTCGTGTTTGCTGCGCTCTTTTTAAATGAACTTCCTTTTGCGATATTAAATTAGAATCTCCGCCGTCACTGAATTTCTTTTTCATGTCAAGTTCATTACAAATTCGGCAGGATGCGGAGACTTAAAATGTATGTTAAATTTCGTGCTGAATACATTATAGTAGAATACTTGTTTAAGAGCTGGCATGTTATCTGAAATAGACTTTTCCGAATATTCAAATGAGAATCCACATATTTTCGTTGCGGATTATCCTTTCTGCTATAATGGCTCTGATAAGCTGGGAATGATTTAATATGTGCGATAATGCTCAATCGTCTACTTTATTTTTTTTTTCATTTTTATAATGGCTATCAATCGACATACTCTCCCCCAACCAATTTGTAAAGTTTTCGAAAAATTTATTTTTCATACCTGGGCATTTCGTCCTTTAACCAACATGGAGTAACTAAATAAAACTTTTTCTTTTTGACTTCCGCGACTTCCGTTCCGAATGTGTTGAACTTTTGGTTGTATGATTTAATAAGACCTTTCAAAAATAAATTTTGTTTTGTACGATCTTCCAGCTTCCAAAATGAAGCTTCTGTCGCGCTCAATCACCTAGCTGCGACATTTTTTTTTTTTTGCATCCACATTTAAAATTTCGAATAAATGTTGTTGCAGAAATCGTAGGACCTTTTTGCTTTGTGTATTCTTTTCCGCTGCTGCAGCCAAGCTAACACACATCCTTTTTCCACTTTGCCGGATTCATTTGTTTTTTTCCTTCGCAGATGTAGTAATGATTCCTTCTATGGTTCTGTAAATGATAGCCCAGCCACAGGTTCTTCAGCCACATTTTCCACAATAATAAAAAAAATATCAATAAAAAAATAAATAAAATATTAATAAATTTAGTTTAATAACCAAATGTTTAATTGCCTGATAAATTAACAAAACTATCACTGTCCGATGATATCGAGGTTGGAAAATATTCCTCATCTTCATTAGGGGAAACATCAATAGCACTAATTAACACCGATTCCTTATAATATTGCTGAAAACTGAATAACATAAACACGTGTTCACGAATAAAAGTGATGAAAAGTGAATGAGCTTCGAAAAATATCGAAAATGGGAGCCTCTGATTTGCGGTTTTTTACCGTTACCTCAGGAATGAAATACTGTTTGACTTAGTCCATTACATAACTTAATAGATTTAAACTTTGCGGAGAACTTCTTATATTTCATGACTTGGTTCGGTAAGCTGTGCGTACTCCAATTGTTATCGACTTTATTTGATTATTATAATAGCTAATGCCAGACATAGAATATTTTAGCGTTTATTTTCCATGACTTAAACATAATCAGCAATTAAGGTAAATATTATTATTTATGAAACCATATATTTAAAAAAAAAATTTTTAAATGAGGAATTTTGAAAATGAAACTTCAAATATGTTAATTACAAAATCATTCAAGCATTACGAAAAATTATTAAATATTTAAAATTCTTCATAAATATTTATTGTATATGAATTTTCCATAATTGTTTTTAAGGAATTTTCTTATTTGTCACGATTCTTAAATTTAAAAAAGAAATTTTGAAAATTCAATTTTTGGTATCACCTGTATAGACAAATTCTGAGTATTTTCAAATTGAAACTAGAAAAATTATTTTGAATTATTTTGAATTTTTCTAAATTCAAGTCAAGCGATTAAGTTAAAGCTATTGAAAAAGCATAAATTTTCCATATGTATTTATCGTATTGGCTAAACAGATACATGTTCGTTTTTGAAAAGAGTTTTTCCAAAATCTTTAACAATGTTCCGAATACATTTCTAACAATTTTAAATATGTTTTTCTTTTGCTGATGTTATTTTGCTTTTGTCACGTTCAATGTTAAATGTTACAAGACTTTGACGATCATGGTCTTTATGTGGTGTTTAGTGAGGCTAGCCGTTGAGCAACGACTACAATACATTTTTTTTTTTTTGAAATTGTAACATTTCGTGTTGATCTTCTTTATTCAAGTGCCTTTCTTTAACACGGCTTCTTGGGGATTCAAAATGTTTGTTTATTTTTTGGTGCGAGTGAGTAGTTTGTGCAGTGGGTGTGTTTCTATAAATAGTTGCCTTTACTTAATTTACAACAGCAGGTATCACTACATATTTTGGAAAATGTCATCAATATAGAGAGATTCCCCTAGAAATAGGAAAATATAGGAAATTTGTTTAAAGGGGGACTCTTCAAAGTGTCATCCCAACAACGACAGACTTTAAAAATCACGTGTGTAACAATTTTACGAAATAAGGTGACGACGACACCGCGCACTAAATGCACTAAATGTTTTCCTATATTTTCAATATGATTACCTTTTCTTTCGCAGTTGCTGCATTCATTAGGGTGGCACTTATTAGATTGAATAAATTTTTAATAAAATCTTAGATGGAATGGAAACAGTGATGTATCGCAATATGGCAAAAAATAAATTAAATTAACAAATCTGTTACATAAAATTCTTTCAAAAATTAAAAAACAAAAATGTTCACTAAAGCCCTACAAAAATTGCTGCAAATTTAATGGTCTAAAATTTAGAGACTTTTTTGATTTTTTGCAATTTATTATAAAGTTAATAAGGTATTGGAAATTTAGATCCAAAATATCACCAAAAGTAGATCCCTAATATATCTTAAGACTAGAGTGAATGCAGAAGATTAATTGAATTCCCGCTGTTTAGCTATTAATCTTACTTACTGCATTTAAACACTCCTCAGCTCCATCATTTGCAGGTCCCTGCGTACACAAGGCCTGATGTCTCTGTACTTTATTTGATATTTTAGTTAAGTTTTTTATAAAATATTGTATTGTTTTTTAAGATATTTTTTTTTTTTTTAATTTGATTTTTCTACTTTATGCGTGCCCGGTGATTGTTTTGGTGGTGTCAACTAATGGTTGCTAGTTGTATTCCAAACAGCAGAGGAGACGAAGACATTCAAGTAAATTACTTTAATGGCCATTCAGTGTTCATTATAAGTTTTCTTAAGATGAGTGTTGAAAAATTTCATAGCATTTTCATTCCTTTTATTGTATATTTAATCTCATTCAATGGTATTTTAATTTGTTTATGACAATGTGAGGTGCAATTTTTTATTCCACTTAAAAAATGGCTTTGAAAAACTATCAAATAAATTAAACTATTTTCTGGTGTCTGCATTTTGGGGATTACACTTGTGACTGCAATTATATTTATGGCATTTTGGTTGTAATATTTTGTCGTTTTGGGGGATTTTTCCTGTGGGTTATCAATCAATTTTATTGGTTATTCTGAAAAACATTCTTAGCAGATGACGATTACACCACACTTTGAAAATAATTTTAGTTTAATGAACCACAAATTTAATATTTAATATTGAAGGTTATGGAATTAGCATCTGCTTTTTCAGAGATTTTTTTTGTATATTTCAAATGTAATAAATTGCTGACTTAAAAAAATTTTATTTTTTAAATCCAAAAAGCTTAAATGCTGTGTTTCTCATTTTTTTTTTCAAGTGACCGACTGTTTTTGGAATAATTTAAGAATGATTAGAGAACTGCTTTGCAATAATATTGAATATTTATTATTTACTTATTCAATATATAAATAATTTTGAAATAATTTCAATGTGACACTTTAAGATACATACTTGATTCCACTTTTTCTATACTTTTATGGGTGATTTTCGGGTATAATATTTTTTTTATCTACTTAAATAATTTCACAGCCGAATCAATACATTAAAAATATGCATCATTAAAGATATAAAAACCAACAACTGTGTTAAATTCGGCTCTGCAGAACCTTTCTTAACTTCCACCTGTGTCTTGAACTCAATATTATAACCACTGTCGGGTACTATTACCATTATAATACAGTTGTGAAAACTAACATTTGAGTTACAACTAGTACAGCCCATCACTTGAAAGTCGAGTGTAAATTCTAAGAAAAAATTTATTCTCATTCAATGTTTTTCTTTCAAAGTTTTTTTAATCTTTGTACATACAAATTTTTAAATATTAAAATAAAATTAATTAAATTGTGAATCTTAAACAAAATTTATTAAATTGTGAATTAAAAAAAATCATTAATGCCGTTTTCTTTTCTGACAAAACATGTCGCCCTTTTTTGCCCTCTTTTGGAAAGGTGTATTTTTTTATATATTCTGAATTAAGAGCAACCTTGTATTATATATCAATCGATAGGTCTCAAAGTGCTGTGTTCATAAATACAAAAAAAAATTGATTATTATCCTCTTGGAAGTCATAGGGTGAAAATATTCAAAAAAGGGGAACAATGGGGAAATATTCTCCCACTATGACCTGAAAGAAGTCAATGGCTCGAATTTTTTGTGATTTATGAGGGCTCGACTTTGAGACCTTTCGATTGATATATAAGATAAGGTTGCTCTTAATTCAGAATATATAAAAAAATACACTTTTCCAAAAGAGGGCAAAAAAGGGCGAAATTTTTTGTCACAAAAGAAAACGGCATTAATTTCATTATAAATACTTGTTGAACACACAGAAGATATATAAGTGGGTTTGTTAATAAATAATTTTATAAGAGCCTAAAGGTATGCTAGTCAATTCAACACAATTAATAAACACATAAACAGCATGGTATAGGTTTTATTTAAAGCTTAAGTATGTATTTTATGTATGTGCCAGTAGCCCCTTTAAATGATTATTACTCCAAAAAAAATGTACCAGATGGTGCACATCAGTAAATATGGTGCATATCTTTAAATAAATAACTCTCAATCGGTATATATTTGTTTTCAAAATCGGTTGGTAACTAAATGTGTGGAACAGGTCACAAGTAACCGCCTTGAATATTAATCTTATATATAAAAATGGAGTTATGTATGTTTGTTTGTACGTATGTGGTTTATAGGAGACTACACCACTGGACCGATCGTCTTAAAATTTTTACAATAGGTAACTGCCTATCCGCAAGGAAAAATAGGCTATATTTTTTTGGATTTTTCAAGTGAGCTTAACACCTCCCATATACATACTATGAATTTTTAACACGTAAATTTAACACAGTTATAATATCTGGAGTACTACGACAGCAAGAGTTGTGAAACTATGTACTTGTAAATATTAAACTAATTTAAAAAGTTGGGAAAAAAATTGGCGGGATCATACCAATGGGCATGGCACTCACCATACAAAATAAATATTTAATGCCATATATCTAAAGTACTGTAATAGATAAAGTCTTTGGACTTACTGTGAGTTCATAAGATATCAACTTGACTACTAAACAAAAATGGGCGCGATCAGATCAGTGTTTGTGGTACCCCCCATACAAAGTAAATATATAATGACATATATCTGGAGAACTGTAATAGTAAAAGCCTTGGAACGTTGTCTGGGGCATGACAGCTCTCATACAAAGTAAGTATTAATATCATAGTAGCAGATTCCAGCCCTCGAAATTCGAGCGCAAATTCTAGGAAATTTAATTTTTTCCTTAAATAAAGACCCTAAAAGTATGCTATAATCAATTATAGCCAATTCACAAATCAACACAAAAAACAAACTAATTTTTATTACAAACACATTAACAAATTTAATAAACACACACATATCATTGTATAATTTTATGTATGTGTTAGTAGCAATTTTAAATGCAATTTACTCCAAATAAAGGAAAAAATTTAAAAAACCGTACATCTGCAAAACGGCTGAAAAGAAACACCTTTCAAATAATATACGTTTGGTCAAAATCGGCATAAAACGGTAGAACAAAACATCAGTCACAAGAAATCGTCTAGCCTATTAATATTATAGATACTTTTGTGTGAGTTCATGGTTATCAATACTAGTACTCGGAAAAAATGGTGCGTGTGGCACCCCCATACAAAGTGAATATTAAATGTCTTATCTAGAGTATTGTAACAGTGAAAGCCTTGGGACTTTGTCATGAGTTCATGAGTTATTTTTGTGAGCAGTTGTGGGATCGGACTAATGGGCGTGGCATTTCCTATACAAAAAAAATATGAAGTTATGTGAAAGTTACAGTCTCGAAACTTTTGACAAATACGGGCGGAATCGCCAAAATCAAAAATAGCCAAAACCGAAAAACGCGAATGACAAAAATCACAAACAAACAAAAATCGCCAAATACAAAAGTTGCCTGAACCGAAAATCTCGAATAACAAAAATCGCAAGAAACAAAAGCGCCAAAATCAAAAATCGCAAAAAACAAAAATGGATAAAGACAAAAATCACCAACAAAAAAATTCACCAAAATCTAGAATCGCAATTAACAAAAATCGCAAAAATTAAAAATCGCAAAAAAATCACCAAAAGTGAATATCGCGAACAATAAAAATCGTCAAAAACAAAAATCGCGCATTACAAAAATCGCAATAAACAAAAACGTCAAATTAAAATTCGAAAAACCGAATATCGCAAATAAAAAAAAATCGCCAAAGTCAAAAAACGCCGAAATGAAAAATAACAAAAATCAAAAATCGCAAAAACCAGAAATCACCAAAATGAAAACAAAAATCAACCAAAATAAAAATCGCCGATACCAAAAATCACCATTAATAAAAATCGCCAAAACCGAAAATCGCGAATAAAGAAAAATGCAAAAACAAAAAACGCCAAAATTAAAAATCGACAAAACAAAAATCGGGAATAACAAAAAGCGGCAAAATCAAAAAATGCCAAGCTCAAAGACCGCAAAAATCAAAAATTACGTAAAGCAATAACCGCCGAAGTCAAAAGTTGCCAAAAATCTATAATCACAAAAACAAAAATCGACAAATTAAAAATTCGCCAAATGTAAACAAAATAGTTTTGTACAAAATGTATTCCCAGTTTTTTATTTCGCTATGATGGGTGAAGAGAAGCGCATCGGGTTACAGCTAGTATTATATATAATATAAAATTTAAATCTATAATATTAATAGGCTAGGCGATTTTTTATTACCGGTGTAAGTTTCACAGTTTTACCCCGATTTTGACAAAAAAATTATCATTTGAAAGGTATTTATTTTTAGCTGCTACCCAGATTGCAATATTTTTTTGGAGTTATGATCGTTTAAAGTTGCTAATAACACATAAATAAAATTATAAAATGCTATGTGTGTGTTTATGAAATTTGTTAATGTGTTTGTGTTAATGTGTTGAGTTTGTTTTCTTCATTTAAAATGAGTTGAATTGTGCAGCATACCTTTAGGGTCCTTATTAAATGAAAAAATGAAATTTCTTAGAATTTGCACTCGAATTTCGAGTGCTGGAATTTACTACTTATAATAATACGGGTTGAGTACAAATCATGCTACAAAAACAAAGTGTAAAATTTTTTTCTGTGTGATTATTCGGCTTATTTTTTTTGCAGGTTAGTATTTACAATTATTAAAATGAATGCTTGGAATACCGAAAACAGGATTTGGATAGTGCAGCGGTACCATAGTTTGCAGTCTATCATTTCTATCCAAATGGAATTTAGGCGTGATTTTGGCGGCAATCCCCCGAGCAGATGGACCATTATGAGGCTAGTAAACATGGAATCTGGAAGCATGGCTCGAAAACCATACCAACGAGATCCCCATGTTCGTATTCAAGACACAATCGAAACTTATTGGCACAAATTGGAATTAGCAGACGGTCATTACAATGGCTAATTAATGATGATTTAAACTTGTTTCCTGGATTTGCATATTCACCTGGAATTTGCACAAAAAAAAATGATTAAAATGGCCAAAGAAGACAACAGCTTGACAAAATTTACATATATGGAGTGAATCTAAAACACATATACCACGAGACGGAACCGCACTCAGAACGATTCACCGAGTGGTGAGCAGATTCATCACGGTGTATTGTGGGGCCATACTTCTTTGAAGAAAATAGTATAACAAACACCTTTGGTTTTCCTGGCGTGTCGGTCACCACTTCTTTCTTCAGCAAAACCAGACATTGCTAATATCGGCAAATTCACTTCTAAATATTTGCAAAAGGAAGTGTCACCATTGAACCATGAGGATATTAATTTCGAAAACAGTGCTACAAACCTAAAAAAAATATTTGGTCAAATATTACTCCCCGAAATTGGTTCGTATAATAATTTTTGCTTCTAACTTAATATTGGAAAATAAGAAATGATAAGCAATTTAATGTCCCTACAAACAAAACTTTTTCGCACTATCTTCTCTAATAAAACATTGTGAAAATACTATGACTTTTATAGTTGTGATAAGAAGCAATTTAACAATCTGTATATTTTTTTACGTACACAAAAAAGGCATAAAGACAACGAAGTTGTCACCCAGCAGATGTGCAAAAGGTACCTATGAATGCCGACAACAACATTGCCAAACAATAATCAAAATTAACCATGAATTAGCAACAAATATTATATAAGAATTACCGAAAACTTTTGGTGATAAAATATCATGTCATAAAATAATGAAATTAGACTTGACGTCTGGAAAGAAATACATTAAGCTCTTTGCTGGTTTTGATTACCACGAACACCTGGATGTTTTAATAAAAAGAAATAATAATAATAATGATTTAAAGTGTTACGTTTTAATGTTATCTAGGTTTTAGAGGTTTTTTTACGAACGCAAGGTGGACAATATGTTGATATATAAGACGTAAGTTTATTTATTTATCAATGGCGTAGTCAATAATATAAAAATATATGCCGCAAATCTTAGGTGACTAAACAAAAGGCATTTAGACGTAAATCACAGAGAACTGATTTAAGTATACAATTCGGTTTTTCGAGCAAATAGCAAATAGCAGTTAATTTTTTAATAAGTCGTTTTTCAGACATATTGCAATTAATACTGTGATTAATATGCAAATTTTAAGTTTGTTTCAGTGGTGCGCGGTAGAGAAGAAGAAAGCATATATTTCAAAAATATGTAAAAGTGCAATGTGTAGTATGTGCAAACCGTACATCACATATGGCAACACCTACGAAGCTGAGGATAGTGAAAATTAGAAGTATAAATGCAAAAATATTAAAAAAATTCAAAAATGATGATTGTTTGTGTGGACAGCGTGGTATCTTCTGAAATTAATGTGAAGTATAAGCTGTATGGTATGAAAACTGATTCTTAACCACACTGCTCGTAGGCCTGACTTTAGGTAAGTGTGTTAAAGCGCTGACCAAAAAGTGCAAGTACGAGTGTATGTGAAGGTTCAGGTTCAAACCTCACGGTCGCCCTAAATAGAAAAATTTTCATATAGAAACAATCTATTCAATTAAAACAACAATTATCACAATGTTCAATAAATCGCTGATGAAGGCTGAAATGCCAGAAACCGGTCCGACTAAGAATACAGTGTAGTTATGAATTTTTGAAATATATGCTTTCTTCTTCTCTACCACGCACCATTGAAAGTTAATATTTTATTTTTTGTAGCAAAAAAAAAATCAACCACTGCCCGAACATAGGAAAAATTTTAAAATTAATTGGCATTGAATACTAATGCAAATTAAAAACTCCAACAAAGCTTAATTTTTTGTTTCCTCCAAAAACTAAAGCAAACAAGTAAGACATTCCCTGACTATATAAAACCCTATATCAGACGTCTCGAGAGAGAGTCTTAGCTGGATACAGAAAATAAGCATAAACTACATTTCAGCGCTATTATTATTAATTTATGGCGTGCGGATATAAAAAAGTTCATATCTGATAATATTTATATATGGGGACATGGTCCAAAATGGACTGATCATGAAATTAGTAAACTCACTTTTCTCCAAAATATATATGAACCAAGTTTCAAAAAAATTTATTTAATATTATTGTTTTTCGATAGATTTAGGTTAAGATCGGGAACTAGCTTTACATGGAGACTATGACTACTGATTAGTGGGAATAATAGACACGCATACATCAAATTTTATCGATATATGTTACGTATTATAATATGGATATCACGAGCATATTAGTAGGTCTAAGAAGGGTTGTTTGTATGGTCAAAAGGCCTGAACATAGCATGCGACCTCTACTTTGATTAAAAAAGTTTACGTGAACACACAGACGAGCAGACAGACGGATAGCTATACGGACAGACAGATGCATGGACGGAGAGACAGACTCCCGGACAGCCAGATACACGGACCGATTGACGGACAACGCCAAATTGACTCAGAAAATAATTCTGAGTAAGAAAGAGGACAGCGGTGTCTGCGTTGATACCAGTATTTGTAGATGTTGTATCATTGTTGATATATGCCAACTGCATCCACTATATTTTTGCCAGTGGAAGATACTAATTTCGATTACCGAGAAACTAAAATTGCAATTCGATCAACTTTTTTGGATCCGGTCAAATTTTTCATGAACATTTCATCTAAATGAACTACCGCCGAATCAGTTTTACTAACCTATAAATGACAACAAGATTGTTATAAATTCAATACTACCTTTTGTTGAATAATTAAAAAAACAAATCAACTTTATATTTTCCGTAAGACCCGCTGAAATTTCTTTAGATTCTTTTATACTGTCATTCCTCTATATACAGCGCTGCTGCTAATCGATCTGTAATAAAACTTTAGCAACTTCGTTTTCGCCCTAATAAAGAATTTGAACTTAATTGGTAAGACGATAACAATATCGTCATCACTCCACTCCATAAGTTGGGACACATCAATTGACAATGGAGAACTGGACATTAAAAATCTAAATTTATTAATATGTAAAACTTACCTGCTTGGTTAGATTTTACCTCATCGATTTCGATGATAGTTTGGACATCTTAATTGTTATATATTTATATTGTTTTTTAACTTCATAACACCGCTTAAATTACAAATCAATTAATTACACTGTTAAGGAATTACGATAAACTTCCGAAAAGCGCATACCTCCGAATGTTCTGAAATTTGGTATAAGAATATCATAGTGAAAATTGCCGCAAATGCCGTTTTCAGTATAAAACGCAGAAAAAATCTTGTTCTTTCCGCTGTGCATTGCCGCACAATCCTGATCGATTTATTTAGATTTAAACTTCTATAGCGGAAAATTGCCAAAGTTCAAGTACTGCAGCGGAAAACATTTAGAGCGAAGTTATGACAGCGTTAAATCTGCAGATTGAAGCTACTACAGCGGAAAATATTTAGAACGAAGCTGCTACTGCGGAAAATAAAGTTAATCGACGAACTGTTTTCAAGTTCATAATTTTATTGGAATTGTATAATCTGTAATTCCGGCCAAATCATAATGGATCGGAATCATAACATCTTTTATTTAAGCTCGTTATTGCAAGATCAAGTAAAAACTTTACGTGTGTACATACACAAGATATGCTTATAGATTTAACCTCCACGTTGCATTCTGAGGAAAGCTAAAATTGTCTTAATCGGTCAGAAACTAAATCATGGTTTTTACACCAATTTTGTTTGGCGTTTTAGCGACAATGTTTGTAAAAATGTCCCATTATCAGCAGAGACTGTTGCTGAGGAGTACACAATTTCTAGGAAAAGCCACACAAACAATGTAGTGTTATAAGATAAAAAAATTTTGGAATCAGATACACATACTTTTAAAAATTTTACATTATTGCAACTAATAAAAAATAAACAGAAATATCATGCAGCCCATATAGTAGGGTAGAGTGGTGTAAAGGGGAAAAATTTAATAAATACTAGAGGACCCCTGCTGCTCCGCAACATTATATTATATTATATTAATTTTTATAATATAACTAGCTGGACCCGGCAAACGTTGTTTTGCCCTCAATGAATTTTTATTTTAGTTAGAATCTGTATATACCTATATAAAATGTGTGACGAAGATCTCCAGATAATAAAATGAGAGCTTCACCAAAAAATCTTTCATTGCCTTTCAAATCTTTTATCAAATCAAATCACAATGTTTGTGAGCCATGGTACATTCATCCCAAATAAAAATACTGCATTTTTGCAGAACTTTTGCCATACCGGAATGTTTTTTGATATTACAGACGGCATTCTCATTTTTTTGTACGTTTAACGGTGATTTGAGTGCTGAATGAGCTGTGCGGCCACCATGCAATAATGTAGCGGCTTTTTCCTTCTTTTTCGTTAGAATATTTATTTATAAAAACGTTTGTGAGTTTATTTATTAAAATTTATATAAATTTGACAACTCATTATTTTTCGAACGACAGCGCCATCTACCGGGTCCAATAAAAAAATGTTTCTAACATACATATATGTACATTCTTAGTTTCATTAAAATCACACCATAAATAAGAATATTCGAAATAACTTTACCCAGCGCCACCTATCGGGTCCATTTATACATACAAAAATTTCTTATGACGAAACATACGTTCATTCTGAATTGCAGTCAAATCGCGCTGAAAGTAAAAATTTTTGTTTTTAACTTGACCCCAACGCCAGCTAGAGGGTTAAAACTAAAAAAAAAAACACAGAAGAGCTCGAACCGAACCTATGCTGGAAATCCTACCTCGACAGCTCTTATGGTTCCGGAGATCATTCGTTACAATCAAATGCATCAACGTTTTTATATATACGCCACGCCCCTTTGCCCACTAACAACTTTATATAGCTTATTATTTCGCAAAAATATCCTTTTGTGAAAATTTCATGACGATCCTTCCAGTAGTTTAGAAGATATTACGATTTTTTATTTTTCTAAAAAGGGGCGTGGTAACGCCCACTTTTCTTCTTGTATGTATTTCTATTCATGCTAATACCATATGTACCAAATATGATTGCTGTAGGTAAAAAAATTCCCGTGATATGACTTTTTAAAATTTTGGGTTATATGGGCGTGGCACCGCCCCTTTGTCCAATCAAAAATTTATATAGCATATTATTCCTTCCAGAGTCACAGTAACACGCTCTGAAAATTTCAGGAAGATCGGTTCTTTGGTTTGGCCTCCTATAAAGCACAAACAAACACACATTCATTTTTATATATATAGATAGATTGAAAGCAGATTAATTATGATTTAAGGTAAAATGGGGCGAAAAAGGGGGACTTGGTAATAAAAAAATGTATGGCTACCTTACCTGTAGATAAAAAGTGTATAAAACTTTAGATAAATACATATTACAAAAAAATTATTTTGTATAGCAAACATTGTTAGTGGTATATGTAAAAAAAAGGGGGCGGTGAAATGGGCGTGGTTCATAGTTATATGGCGACGTTAACAGTATTAAGAGCAATATACTACCAAATAAAAAAATCCGTTGGAAGGAACAAATTTGTACAGAGAAAAAAAAGTTTAAAACTTTCAAACAAAATTTGGCGTGAAAAGGGGCGTGAAAGGGGGCGTGGCGTAAGAAATGTTTATTTCTACCTCGCCTGGAGTATAATGTGCATACAATTTGAAGTAAATCTGTTAAAAACTATATGGGAGCAATTACATAATTTTAAAAAAGTGGGCGTAAAAGTGGGCGTGGTCAAAAAAAAAGTACCCTATTAATCATGCCAGAGTCCCAGTTAAATGCTGTGAAAATTTCAGGAAGATCGGTCCAGAGGTTTGGTCTCCTATAAGGTACACACAAACAAACAAATAAACAAACACACATTCAATTTTATATATATAGATACCAAAATTTGGCAAGAGAAGTTAACGTACAGTAATGACAAAATATGCAAAGAGAAGTTAACGTACAGTAAAAGTAAAGTTGATTGTCCACGCTTAACTTTCCTCAAACCCAAGGAATTTGCCAAGAGAAGTTAACGTACAATACTGCCAAAATATGCCAAGATAAGTTAACGTACAGTAAAAGTAAAGTTGATTCTCCACGCATAACTTTCCTCAAACCCAACGAATTTAAGCAGTTAATAGCTCAAAAGAAGGAGCTTGATGCACTGAGTGTTCTTAGACCTATGTCAACAGCCTACGTTAATTAGAACTCTAGTTATAGAGGTTTGAGAGATGAAAAATATTGGAAAAAATCTTGAATGCAAAGTTTATTCATAAATTCTTTTAATATATAAGATTTTCATCCAGTATTCTTTGATTAAAAAGATTCAAATGTACAAAAATAGATATATTACCCATATTTACCTGTTGAATATTTATCGTTTCCAGATCCACTTAAAATTATCGGATTTACTCCAAATTTGATTTATTTATTTATTTATTTTTAATATAAGGGAACAAGAATCTGGCCGGGGGTATATCAGAATCCAATATTTAAAAATAAGAACACCTCTATTATACAGAATGCGCAATCTTTAATTTCGGTATATGAATACTGAGTAACTTAAAAAAAGAGCAGATTTTTATTTACCTTGATAGTTTTCAATTAACTTGAGACACTTTTTCACAATCATCAATCAAATGGCCGTTTCTATTGACCACCGCCATGTGCCATTTTTCGGCATTTTCCATAACTTCCATAACTCGGGCATATAGCGATGATTTCGGTACGATTGTTTGCTTTGAGCTCGTCAATGGTGTGATAATAACCTCACAAAAGGAAATACGGAGTGGTCAGATCTGGAGATCTGGGTGGACAGTTAATGGCACCTTCTTTTTGACAGAACCAAAATTGTTCCGTTTGCAGTGTGGTCTAGTGCGTAATCTTGTTGAATTCAGTAAGCACTCAGACCTATTCAACGTATTTTCGGGCAGACGTTAGGAGCCAGAATCTACCGATATCGTTTCCCATCGACAGTTCCGCTTTCTGTGAATAAAATAGCCCAAAATTCGTTTTGGGGCAAACGGCAGCCCAAACTAACACATTTTGGCCTTGCGATGCTCTTTCCTTAATCTCGTATGTATTCTCCGGTCACCAAATGTAGTATTTTCACATAAAACCGCAGCCACAGATCGCGAAATGAGCCTTGTCGTTCATCAAAATTTGCTTCCAAATGTCAGGTCAGTGTTTACCATTAGGACGACTGTTTGGCCGCATTGCCAGCGACGTGGCGGTGAGCGGTGGCCGTGGCCGATTTGAATGAAACTTGGCATGCATCTTTTGTTTATTCTAGAAAGTGTATGAAACAAATTCAAAGGCTTTCGCTTGGATAGGAAAAATTTTATGCGAAAAAATCAATTTGGACTATACGGGCGGTGGGCGTGGACGATTTTGGTGAAATTACAGTTTTTTCTTCATTTAGTCAATATAATGTTTGGTGCCAACTTTTAATGATCTAGGACCAATCCTTATATTTTTTGCACAAAAATGTATGAAGCCATCCCACTGTGCGACGTGGTCAGTCTGCCAGAAAAATTTTTTGAGTACAATAAACCTTATACGGAAACAAATGCAAATAATTCTCCAAAATGCGCCGTGAAGTGGTTCCTCTGAAACCAAAATGCTGAACGCCGTGACGATATGATTCATTTCGGTTCTCGCAACAACACTCTCCCTCAACGCTTCAACCAGTGCTGAGCAGCATGTCGAAGATTTCCAACTGTCCCGAGCTCAACAAAATTAGATATTACATGACCAAAAGTGTTATCAGACGGTGCTTGTTGGTCACGTTATTTTCAACTATTTTCTATATGAAGCGTCACTATATCGGCGCTTTGTTTAGGTTTAAAGCGAGACATGGTACAAAGTGTACTGAATTTATGTTTAAAAAATTGTTGTTCTTAAGTTAATGGGTTGACAAATTTGAAATTAATTAAGGTGCTTATAATGACTTGCATTCGATCTTCGATCTTCACTGTCTATCGAACATCGACTATCGAGTGTCAAATTCGTATTATTCGCTGTACAACGAAAATTTCGAAAATTTCGCTGTACAACGAATTTTCAATCGAACACAATTTTGCTTTCGATGCTGAATGGCAGTTTGTAAAACTTATTGAAAATATTTTGATGAGATTGATCTGCCTTGTGTGCATTGCCGCAGCAGTTCATCTGTAGTAGACAGCAATTCCATAAACGCCTCCTTGCAGTCGAAAATTTGCTATAAATCTGTAAACAAATGGTACCCTTATTAAAACTTTGCATAGCTACATAGTGGAATCCATTTCTAAAATGTTGGAAGCATCTCTCATGACGAAGCATTCTTCTTCAGACGATAATTAATAAATAAATAATTATTTTTTTTCTTTAATAAATTTGTAAACAATGTTTATTTATAGTGCCAGCTGATATTGTGAATAATCCAATTGAGTGAAATTCACAATAGGCTATTGTCAATAGCGCTATTTTATCGAATGTGCGCCATAATACCAAATGAAAATTAGTTCGATTAGTTAATTCGACCATAATGGAACATCGAAAGTTGCACATAACAGGCATCTAAATGTTGTCATATCGTGTAGTTGTTGAAGCAATTTTTAAAATATTACTTTCTTAGAGTTTTGATCATATTCGACAATAATTTTGGAAATCATGAAATGAAATCTTGACTGGAATTTTAAGTAAACTATAAAATAAACGCAGTTCTTCAAGATTAGTTCAGTGAGTGATTTTCAAATTTTTTACTTTACGTGACGCAAAATATTGTCAAATTCCACGAGCTTGAATTCTAAGAAGCTATTTATTTTTTTTATATTTTTTATTTATTTTTATTTATCATTAATTTACAAATCATACTCTTACGGAGTCAAAAGGTCAATATTTAAGTGAGAATAGTACTATTTTTTTTTGTGACTGAAAAATATAGCAATGAAACTCATTCAATTAAACTTCTTTGAAAATTACACAATTAACTCAATATGTTTTCAAAAAAAGCTTCATTACGCTTAATGCATTTTTCCAATAAATTCACCCTTAAAATAAAAACATATTTATACCCTAAACCACTATGTGATTAGGATATGCTGAGTTTGTGATGATGTTTGTAACTACTAAAAATATTATACCGAGCGACTCAGAAT
This sequence comes from Cordilura impudica, assembly GCA_963682025.1. NCBI lineage: Eukaryota > Metazoa > Arthropoda > Insecta > Diptera > Scathophagidae > Cordilura > Cordilura impudica. Next base: position 69,951,436 of record OY821518.1, on the reverse strand, counting down.
AATTTCCATCCGTCCGTCCGTCTGTGTTAAATCATCATATAGATTTCGATCAGATATATATATGTGTAGTTATTACATCTATTAATCAGTAGTCAAAAAATAAACCCTGTAGAACAATTCTTGACCATAGTCTCATACAAAGCTGTTTCCCGATCTTTACTTAAACCTATCACAAAACAAAAATATTGCACAGATTTTTCTAAAATTTAGCTTGTTTATGTTTTTGCAAAAAAATAAGTGACTTTACCAAATATGGTCAGGATCGGTCAATTTTTGAACAACGTAACCCAAAATGAACTTTTTCATATTCGAAGGCCAAAAAAATAAAATTAATAGGTTGGTTTATGGTTATTTTCTATACCAAATTAGTTGAACTTAAGAGAAAAAGTCTCTAAACACATAATATAAGGTATCGTAGAGTCGGTCTGGACCGACCACCATTTCTTGACTTGTTTGTTTGAGGGTTTGTTTATTCGTTTGATATATCCACTCATCTCATATTACAATACTTGAAGAACAGAAATTACAAAATATTCGTTTTGATTGCAAACATTACGGTTAATAAAGCATTTTGGGAATTTGTACGCATTTCATAACCATTACGAAAAGCTACAACAAAAATGGATGATATAATGATGTAAAACTGACTATGATATCAACCACCCAAAACCACTACAAAGTTTTCAATATAATACAAAGAAAAAACCTGCAATCATACACCATCTCTGGCCATGGACGCTTAATAAATATATCGGTCATACTCTTCTCCCATGGCACTCGGCAAACAACTGAACAAGAAGTGTACAATCAAAAACATTCATTTAATACAAATACGCATAAATTGAGTCCCGTGGGATACAAAGAACAAAACGAACAAAATCTAAACCCCTAGACTACTACTTATTTTTGAATCAACCTTAAAAATAAAATCCAACTTGTCACGTGATTCAATAAACAAATGAATGCGTCTGCAACAATAATAATTGTAATTGAAAACTTCTGAAGGAGATCATCCCTTAAATCAATAAAAATATAAAAGAAGATGAAGAAAAAAAATAAAACAATATGTTTATGTCAGTTGATGACTGTGTGTATGAATGTTTAGCAAATAGCCGCGAAATTTTAAAAACGGAAACCAAACCCGCATCCAAAGTCATGCCGAACAAGTTGAAGATGATGCATACGAATAATATAAAGCATACGCTAGCTCTTGTAATAGACCGTGGGTAAATTATTTATTGACTGCTCGCTGGTGGTGATATGATGATGATGTTGTTCTTGCTGCTTGTTCTTCTGCTGTTGGTTGATGATGGGGTGCTAAGTTTGTTAAGAGTAGAGTATTGATATAATTTTACTTGTCCAGTTCTCACGCAGTCGGCCTGTCAGGATACTTATCGATTGTTATGTTTAGTTCTTATTGAATTTAAAGTGGTTTTAATGGTCTTATTATTTTCATAACTGATGGCTCATTGTTGAATTAAAATTATTACTTTAAGGCAGGGGTGTAGATTTTGTAATAAAATTTTATAAAAATACAAACAGCAGGATTAAAGGTACAAATAACACAGGAGGCGATTAATTGACCAGGGTGCAAAACTAGCGGGACATGGAACATGTAGATCAAAATGCTTGCTGCCACAATTTTTCTAACAAAAGATATTTTACCTTTTACAAAATAATAATACTCGTAATACAAATAACAATCTAAAGTTACTCAAGGTAGACGGCGGGACGTATTAAACCACACACTTTGGGAGAGGGAAGCAAGAGGTCAGATTTTCTACAAAAAAGATGAACCCAAATTTGAAAGAATATTGTAGAATATTGTATTTGAAAGAAATTCTTAAGAAGAAATTCTTAAGCTTTGTGTTTGCAACTAATAAAAATTGTGGTGTGAAAGTGAGGTTAAAAACCAACAAAGCCTTGGCAGTCTGACCTACGCACTGGGTGATGTCAATAACGAATACTAAAACAAGTAAGAAAATTATAGTCGGTCTAGACCGACTATACGATACCCTATACCATGCGTTTAGAGATCCTATCTCTCAGGCCCAACTAACTGGATATAGAAAATAAGCATAAACCTTGAGTAGGATTTTTATTAATTTTTTCGGCTGCAGATATGAAAAAGTTCATATCGGATGCTGTATCTATATGGGGACTAGGCCCAAAAATGAACCGATCCTGACCATATTTGGTAAAGTCTCTTGTATTTTGCAAAAATATATACAAACCAAATTTGAGAAGAATCAGTGGAATATTTTTCTTTTTTGATAGATTTAAGTGAAGATCGGGAAGCAGCTCTATATGGGGCCTATGACTAAGAGTTGTCCAATAGGGATCATTTTTGGACTACTGATTAATGGATGTAATATACACATACAAACCCAATTTGACTAAGATTTATATGATAGTTTGGATCTTATGGCAATTTATATTGATTTCATAGGGGTCATTTGTATGGGGGCTAGGTCTGAACATGGACCGATTCCCACCAATTTTAATACCGTTCATCCCATGGCCGATAAAAGCTTATGTACCAAATTTCATCAAAATATATTCATATTTGCGACCTGCAGTTTGATTACAAGCTTTACATGGACACACAGACGGACGGACGGACGGACGGCCGGACATCGTTAAATCGAATCAGAAAGTGATTCTGATTCGATCGGTATAATAAAAGATGGGTCTAGGTCAAATATTTTTGGTAGTTACAAACAGCAGCACAAAGTCATTATACCCAAACCACATAGTGGTATAGGGTATAATAAGCATAGACAAAGTTTAAGTGAATGATGTGATTATTTTATTACGACTAACAGTATGGTCAACCAAATACAGGAAAACGTCGTATATAGCAAAAAAAAAATGTAAACAAACCACTGGTGGTCAGAGCATAATGACTTCGTTCTTATATTTACAACTACCAATAATATTTTATTAAACCGATCGACTCAGAATCACTTTCAGAATCACTTTCTGAGTCGATTTAGTGATGTCCGTCTGTCCGTCCATCTGTGTGTCAAATTACAGGTCGTATATAAGAATATATTTTGCCAAAATTTGGCATATACGCTTTTATTCGCCATATGATGAAAGCAATTGAAATTGGTGGATTTCAGTGTATGTTCAGACCTAGTCGCCATACAAATGACCCCTATGAAATTGGCTTAAATTGTCATAAGATCCAAATTATTGCATAGATCTCTTTCAAATTTGTTATGACTGTGTTTATTTCACTCATAATCATTTGTACAAAAATTACCCTTTCGGATAATCTTTAGTCATAGCCCCCATATAAATCCGCATCCCGATCTTCACTTAAATCTATAAAAGAACAAAAATTATATAGATTTTTCCCAGTTTGTATATATTTTTGCGAAAAAATAAGTGTCTTCACCAAATATTGTCAAGATCGATCCATTTTTCGACTTAGTCCTCATATAAATATAGCATCCGATATGAACTTTTTCATATCTGCAGGAAAAAAAATTAATAACAATTCCACTCAAATTTAGTTTATGATTATTTTCTATATTCAAGTAGTTGGACCTAACCGTTTCTCTATACGCGTGGTCGGTCTAGACTGACCGGGTTGATTTCCGATTGTTTTTTTATTTATTTTTTTTATTTTTTGTTACTTCCGCTATGGATCTCCGAAATCCGCTTGTATATGGTATTAAGTTCTTTGTATTTTCTAAATGAGACAGTCAGCATTTTTGGCTCCGTAATCATTTCTACACATTCTTCCCTTTAAGTTTGCCTTAACAGTCTCTATGGTTCTAAGATGGGGAACATTTGGTGGGTTATTATCATTCGGCACAAATTTGAGTTTTCTGCGATTTAAATTTTCCCATGGCGCAAGGAGACTACGCCCTCTGTCCAGAAAACAATTTTTCCATGTTCGTGGAATTTTTGATTAATTCTGAAAAACACATTTACAATAATTACGAACCTCAATAAAACTTTTCCTCGAAATTTGGTGAAATACGAATCACCATTAATCACACGTTTGTACTTTCGATATTTTGTTTCAAAAAAATTTAAATCTCCTGAAATTTGACTTTTGACCTTAAAGAGGGTCAGTTTATAGATTGGGAACTTATATCAAGTAGTATAATATTTTGATAAACGATAGTTGAAATATGAAAACACCAAAAAGATGTAGCCTAAAGGTTGAAAAAGTATGAAAAATCACATTTTTCTTCAAATCCGCTTAAATAAAAACGCTGCCCTTGTCAAATTAAGAACAGGATACTTACAATATTTGGCATTTTTTATCATATGTATCTTGTTAATAAGACCTTAAAGTCCAATCGTTGATTTCGGTAAATTTCTTGAACAAAATTTCTTAAGAAGTAAAATTGGAGATTTTGAAATAGCGCTAAAAAATACGTACCCTTTTGACATTACTTTAGCACGGCATAACAAAAGAAAAGAAGCAAGATACTTTACATATGATCATTCTGGGATCAGCAGTATGCAAAAATGTTATTGTTGTAAATTATTTCAATACCTTTAAAAATGTGAGCTCGATTTTCTTAACCAAGTGGTCTGCGGCGCATTTATTCCCTGGGGAACTTGATATAACTTGGATGTTTTTCAACCGAGAACAGATTTTGTTGTTTTATTGGAAAGATAATTTACTCGTGATTACCATTTATCAATTAATTTAATTGAAACGCAATTATTAATATAAAAATTTTTGTGAAAATTATTTTTTTTTGTTTTGATAATATGTAAAATAATATGTAAAAATAAATGCATATTTGAACTCTGAACTCAATGCGCGTCCAGAAAGCATTGTCCGATTTGACTCAATTTTTGCACACTAAAGTTTTCGATCCAGTGTCACAATAATCCGGCCCGCACGCCTCTAAATATACATACCGAATTTATTGCAAAACGAATTGTGATTTAGTCAGTAACCGAATTTGGAGTTGACAACTATTACAACTCTGAGTCTTAACATTAAAAATTTTATCAGAAAAAATTTGATAACAGAGGTTAGCTGATATTAAATTTTTTTTGGTAAAATTTAGAAGAACTCAATTGGCGCAATTTTTTTCTAAGTGTTTGGTATGATTTTTAATAATGCTTTAATATATACTAGCATACTCCAGCGCTCGAAATTCGAGTGCAATTTCTAGGCAACATTATTTCTCAACTTAGCCAATTCACAAACCAACATTTTTTTTTTTTTGGTTTATTATTATTGTGAATGAAAATAACAATCTCATTAATAAACACATTAACAAATTTAACAAACACGCACATAGCATTTGTATAATTTTATGTATGTGATAGTAGCAACTTTAAATGCAATTTGCTCAAAATAAAGGAAAAAGTTTAAAAATCCGCATATTTGATGAACAGCTAAAATGAAATACCTTTCAAATAATATACGCTTGGTCAAAATCGGGATAAAACGGTAGAATAAAACATCGGTAACAAGAAATCACCTAGCCTCTTAATATTATAGATTTAGTCACGCAGAAAACAGATTCATTGTGACTACCAAATTTTTGGTTGATTACGATAATATTTACTGTTTCATTAACAGTAAATATTAAGTGAGAATAGAAAACGGGTACCTTCTCCTACTATTAAATTTCTGCTGATACCATCGAAAATACAGTTGTTAAAATTTAGAAAAATTCGGTTGGTAATTTCTTTTTGTCTGTGTGAGGAGTTAAATAGAGATGAACCAAATTTATTTAAGTATTTTTTTAAACTTTGATAACAGAAAATATCTCTCACTTAGCGCACTGAAGACGAATTCGTTGTGCTACCGAATTTTTATACCCTATACCACTATGTGGTTTGGGTATAATGACTTTGTGCTGCTGTATGTAACTACCAAAAATATTTGACCTAGACCTATCTTTTATTATACTGATCGGCTCAGAATGACTTTCTGAGTCGGTTTAGCGATGTCCGTCCGTCCGTCTGTGTGTCCATGTAAAGCTTGTAATCAAACTACAGGTCGCAAATATGAATATATTTTGATGAAATTTGGTATTAAAGCGTTTATCGGCCATAGGATGTACACTACTGAAACTGGTGAAAATCGGTCCATATTCAGACCTAGTCCCCATACAAATGGCCCCTGTTAAATCGACATAAATTGCCATAAGAATCAAATTATCATACAGATCTTAGTAAAATTGGGTTCGTTTGTGTTTATTACATCCATTAATCAGTAGTCCCAAAATAATCTCTATTGGACAATTATTACTCAGGCCCCATATAGAGCTGCTTCCCGATCTTCACTTAAATCTATAAAAAAAAACAAAAACATTCCACAGATTTTTCTCAAATTTGGTTTGTGAATATTTTTCAAAATATAAGTGACTTTACCAAATATGGTCAGGATCGGTCCATTTTTTGACCAAGTCCACATATAAATATAGCACCCGATATGAACTTTTTCATATCTGCATCCACAAAAATTAATAACAATGCCACTCAAATTTGGTTCTTGCTTATTTTCTATATCCAGTTAGTTGGACCGAAGAGATAGGGTTTCCAAACCATGGTATAGGGTATCGTATAGTCGGTCTAGACCGACTATAATTTTCTTACTTGTTTTCCAATCGAATTGTGAAATTCTGTTGATACAATCGGAAATAAAGTTGTTCAAATTAGAAAAAAAAACGAAGGACGAATTTTAGTCTGTGTACGTGTGGTCCTAACAGAAAATACCACATAGTGGTAACTTGAAATAGTGTATCTATAATGAATTATAGTCAAGTTTATCGAATATCGTTTTTACAATTTTGCTCTGTATGTGCTTGATACGTGGCCAAGGTATAATGACTGTGCTGACGTTTGTAACTTCCCAAAATATTTCACCTGGACCCATCTTTTATTACAGCGATCGACTCAAAACTTTATTCTGCGAGTGATTTAGCGATGTCCGTCGGTCCGCCTGTCCGTCTGTGTGTCCATATAAACCTTGTACTCAAACCACAGGTCGCAAATTTGAACATATTTGGATGCCATTTGCCATATGATCCAAATTATCATATAGATCTCAGCCAAATTGGGTTTGTGTGTGTTTATTACACCCATTAATCAGTAGTACAAAAATAAACAATATAGGAAATTCTTAGTCATAGCCCATATATAAAGCTGCTTCCCGATCTTCACATAAATCTAACAGAAATATTGCACATATTTTTCTCAAATTTGGTTTGCTTATGTTTTTTCCAAAAAATAAGGAACCTCACCAAATATGGCCATGATCGGTAGATTTTCCGACCTGGTTCCTATATAAATATAGCATGCGAAGGCAAAAAATTAATAACAACTTTGGTTTATGCTTATTTTTTATATCTAATTAGTTGGGTCAACCTAAAATACAATTTTAAAATTTTATTTAAATAATTTTTATTGATACCATTTCAAAGAAAAGGGTATGAAAATATGACAAAACATTGTTTTTCCAGTGAGAAAAGAAAAGTGTAATTAAGTAATTTTGAAAATAAAGGCAGTGTCATGTCTGTCACATTACAAAATACTACTTTTTACTACATTTTATTATAGAATTCATGTTTTTTATATCATTTATTCATAAACTAGCTCTTATATTAATTATAAACAACTGTTTATTATTTGTCATACAAATAACTTCAGCGATTTTCTGTGTTTTGCAAACGTCCTCAAAAATTATGTCAGTTTGTTATCATGTCTGTCACGGTAGCTTTTTGCCACAATTATTAGTAGCAATAATACTATCCCACTTTTTCTAATGGTAAAAATTAAACACTTTTACTGTATAATATTGGATTAGAAAAATCACTGAATGTCATGTCTGTCACTATGGAATTAGCCATAGTCGGTTTAGATCGACTATAGTGTTATTACTTGTTTTTTCTCGAGAATCTGCAGGATCACGACTACATAAATTGTAAGTTCTAGAGCGAAAATCATAGTCAGAATATCAGTTTCGGAAAATCGTTCAGAACAAATCTGATTATCATTTTTCTGTGCTTTCAAATGATGCCATCATGTGAACGGTAATAAAGTTCTCCTTACACATTATTCTTAAATTTATTATTACTTTTTCAAAATAATCTTATGCACCCCTAATCAAGCTTGCATGTATCTTTAACACACCTTATATGAAAAACAAACACTGACATGTTTATTTTTTCATTTGTGGAAAAAATAACATGTTCATTTAATTAACCCACCTAACATTAAGAAATATTTATGATAATGGAGTTTACTTTTCCACGGAATAACGCCGAAAAGAAAAAAAGGAAGAAGCTCTGCAAACACATTCGAAAGGAAATGATTATTGAACTTGTTTATCAAATCCAAAGTCTGAAGAAAACAAAAACACAGTAGAAATATAAATATGGGCAAATGCAGTCAAGGGGTTATATTTCTCAATAGCACTGTTATTGTTAACTACTACTTTTTGCTGCATGTAAAATTTATGTAAATTTTATGAATTAATGTTTCCGTGTTCAATATTAGTTAATAAAAAGGGTACCGGATATTCTGTATGTGTACGAGTAGAAAATTGATTTGCTAGTGTTTTTAAATTACCTGATTTGCTTATGAGTTTAAAGTGCTTTGTAAGTAATTATGCAAATTCGCTGTACTCGTATACGACAATGACACTTAATTGTTTCAACTAGAAATTGATATAAGAAACCACTGATTCCCACACTTCTTAACATCAATAATGAGAATATGTTAATAGTTTTATTAAATAGAAGAAAGGGTTGAAAAGGCTTTCAGGATCTTCAATGATATTAAACGGAACACCTGAGGTGATTATTTTTAACAAAAATATAACACATAACTATAAACACTAATACTGGGGTATATATTGATAATCTTAATCTATAGTAATCAAGGAACATTTTAACGGCAGACACTTCCGTTCAAGTGGACTTTATTTAAAGCATTACAATAACAGATATTGGTTTACAAAAATAAATTCTCAGAGGATTATTTTAACAAATTTTACGACTTATTAAATAAAATGTTGTCCAGTCAATTAAAATCTTAAAATATAAAAAGAGACTGCATTCACACAGCATCAAACTCTTTGATGGTTTACCACACTAATCTAATACAATCATCCAGTGCAATAATCATCCATCATCAAATTTATTCCGGTCAATTTTGTGTACAAAAAATTATTATGAATGTCATATTTTTTGCACCTTATTAACATTCTATATTAAAAATTTTTTATTAAAACTTTTCTTCTCAAAATTAAAAAAAAATATGAAAAATCATGTAGAAATTGATTGCATAATATACTGTCATTCCTTTACGTAAATGTTATAAGTTTCAGATCTCTAGCTACTCGCGAGGTTGGTGAAAATTCAAAAAAAAAATTCGCTTTCAGATTATACGCGAGAGATAATAACCAAAGCGTGTAATCTGTTCCTTTGCGTGAATGCTGAAAGTTCTAGAGCCCTAGTCGATAAGTTTGTGAAAACTTAGTTCTTAAACCACAAACAGACAATGAGAGTTTAGCGAAAGCATGTAAAAACAGAACGGGGACCCCGGAAATTGTATATAATGCTGGAGATATCAATTGATAATGTAGTTGTCATGGAGTGACAAAATTTATTTACTTCAACATTTGAAAGCTACTATCAGGCTGCGATTATCATTTGTATCATTACACCGTTCTATAAAATTGAACTTTTGGTTGCACCCATGAAAAATATTATCTGAATAAGGAGCCAGAAATTAAATACTCGTGTATCCCACTTTTTCTAGATCAATTCGTATATTTCCAAAAAATGCAAATTTATATTAAAAAAAAAAAACAATCATACCACCCGTATTTCAAATAGTAAATTTTGTTATCCCCTTTATCAAAATCCCTTACATGACAGGATTTCCGGATATGAACTTGTACTCGTATGATAAATACATAACAATATACTTTTCTTTTGAGTATTAACAGATGTGTTTTCCATTCTTGTACTATTAAATTATGTAGATAGGAAATCATAAAAAAAATTTTCTTATGGAAAAAATTTATTAAATTCATTAAATTATTAAGATAAAATTAATTACTAGGAAATTTTGGAGACTTCTTTTGTAGTTTATATGAGTCCTTATTTATTTCCCGATAAAGCAACAACAGTACTCTGACAACATGTGTCTTATTTGTGTTCCTTTATACCTTTATTCCATATCTGCTATTTCTTGGTGAAAACAATATCCAAGTTCGTCACTAAAGCTTCCTAAATTCGATGGAAAAAAAAATTTAAATGGTTATAGAGGTTATAGTATCTTGAGTCACATGTTGACTCCCGTCTCTTGGTAGCCATCAATCATTTCTTTAACAATGTTCTTGTAATTGTTAGCTCTTTTATTGCCAAGAAATGTCTCTGTAACATTTTCAAAATTTCAATCACAATCACACACAATTTCAGTTGTCATTTTGTTTTCAAAAAACACAGTAGTTTAATTTAAAACAGCACACGTTCACTAAATCGGTTTAGTAACATTTTTAATACTAATTGATCAATGATGCACATGTTAATATTTTCTAATAAACAGTTGAAAAAAAAATATTTTGTATTTTTGTATGGTATTTTTTTTAATTACACCGTTTACATTATTCCGTTATTCACATCTTTGCGAATATACGAATTGATCTAGAAAAACTGGAGACACGGGTATTTTATTTTTCGACGTCGACGTCATCTTCGTGTGTGCAAAAGTGTGTAGAATAGTGTTATATTAAAATGGGATTTCGGTTCAAAACCAATGAAAATCAAATAGGTATAACATAATCTGTCTAAATCGATTCTTTCCCGAAACTCGTAATTAGGGCTTGCAATACCAGGATCCCAATTTCCGTGATCCCGCTATTACCGCCATTCTTAATACCGTTCAATACCAGTATTAATGACCACTTAATACCGGTATACGGTATTAAATTTTTTTGCTGTAAGTTAACATTCATATCACTTTTATTTAACTATTTTATTTTTTATAAGTAATTAGCATATTTTGCACTTCCATGGATATCAGAAAAGGTTTAGCTGCCAGAGGGTATGAAAATATACAAAAAAAGCTATAAACTATATAAAAAATTAAGTTGTGCAGCACAGTGAAAAAACTCTTGCAAATATGATTAAAGAGTTAGAATCTCAAATTCTTTTAGCACAAAGATTTAGTCTTACATTTGATGAATGGACATCGGTCAAATACCGACGTTATTTAAATATAAATGCTCATGCTGACAGCAAGAAATTCTATAACCTAGGATTAGTTCGAGTGCAAGGAAGATTACCTGCAGAAAAGTGTGTTGCCCTCGTTGAAGAAAAGCCTAAATTATTCCAAGTTTCCTTAAATAAGCACATTGTGTGCATTACAATCGATGGTGTATCAATTGATGGTGTAAAATTGATTTGTGCAAGGAAGCAACTTTGTTTAGTTCACTTAACACCACAGATAAGTCTGATGCAGAACATTCAAATCCTTACGAAAATGAATTCTGTGGTTTTCTGGAATAACCGCGTATGTCCATTTTTGTCAGTTTTGAGTTAACGCTGCCAAATATATTAATTTTTAACGCTGTTTATATGCGTTTAATTTTTTTTTTTAAATGTTGACCATTTCTGAGTTTTTTCTTTAAACAACGACGTAACTTAAATGTTTATTAAATTAATTTGCAGCACTAACGACGTAAGTCAACCTACGTTTGATCGCTGACAAATTATTTTCTCAGAAAACGACACATAGCGATATACGTTGTTATTAATAAAAAAAAAAATTAAAAATAATTTTGGATTAGTTTTCAGTTTATAACCACTTGTAAAAATTTGCGTGTTTATTTCTGTTATTTTTTGTCACTATTATTCTTGATACGTTGCTATATTCTCATCTCAGTCCCGTTAACTTTTTGTTGACGAACAAAAAAATCAATTTTTCAAGCAACAACAACTTATGTCTACATGGGTGGTTGCATTGGTAGTTTTCTTTTTTAAAGAAAACCACGTTTGTCGACATAAGTTGTTTTATCTGCACACACTTTAAGTGTAATTTACATATTGTTTTTTTCGTCCTTCTCCAGGATCTATTCCTCTGAAGATTTTTGACTCAAAATTTTATATAAAGTATTTATTGCCCGTATCTACAGGCCTGTTAAATAAAAAGCTCTAAAATCTTCATATTGAGCCCATAATTTCAAATATAACGTTTTTTGGCTCCCCTGAACATTTTGATTTTATGTCATACGCGGTTATTCTAGAAAACCACAGTATTAGCCATTATTCAAGAACAAATAGGTCCATTGATAAAAAAAAATAAGAAAAGTTGTGAAGATTCAGATGTTCGCCAATGAAAAATGATAAAGCTTTACAGAAACATGTTAGAGAACAATTTGGAAAGGAACTGAATTTAATTCTACATTCTAAAGTACGTTGGATTAGCTTACTTGCCACTCTAGAATACTTTGTCCAGTTAAAGAACTGCATACAAAATAGTTTGATTGATTTAAATTTAAATGCCGAAATATAAATTGCGGAAATTGATTATATCAGTTCTTCTAATCAAATTAACTGTTGAAGCTTGTTGTCTTCAAGATGCTAGTCTTCTTAGCGCAGATTCAGCTTTACTATTTACGTTTAATCAATTGACAGAACAGAGTAGTGCTTTAAGTAATGAATTCAAGGCAGAGCTAATTATTCGTATAAAATAAAGGCGTACTAATTTATCGAGTCCACTTCAATACCTGAATCAGAAGATGACGACGAAGATGAAATTTTTAATCGAATTAACATAGCAACAATCATAAAAATAATTATAAATTTATTGGAACGCTTATATAATATCGATGATGACGATATTGAAAACATAGGAGCCTCTTCCATCGAACTTTCCGAGTCATCTGCCGATTCTGAGCCAGAAATTCCAATTTCGATCACAATGTGAAAAAAAGGAAAACTAGAAATGGCAATTTCAAAGAAAGTTAATGTGATGAAGATTGCGAGTGGAATTTCAAAAACGATGAATTCTAAAGTACTTTACAAAGTTATGAGACAGGAACTAGCATACTTCCAAGTTATAAGCTGAAAATATTTTCAACTAGTATAAGACTGCCTTATGTCCATACGACCAACTAGCGTTGAGTTAGAAAGAGTTTTCAGCAGCAGGGCTATTGCGCACAAAAATTCGATCCAGCTTAAGCGACAAAACTATTGATAATTTAACATTTTTGAGGGCATTTTTTAAAGGCAATTACCACCACAATAGGACATAGGACATACTTACTCTTTTTTATTTTATATTTTTCTTCTCTTTTGTGCCACTTTAAAAACAGTTTATTGTTTTGAATTATACATTACTAAATTAAATATTTTATTTTGTTTCTAATTTTTCTCTCTATTTTTTGCAGAGTAGTAGCGGTATTAATACCGGGATCCCGGTAATAACATAATGAAATACCGAAATCCCGGATTTGAAAATTTGGTCCGGTATTGCAAGCCCTACTCATACTATAGGGAATATCATAAATCAACTTTAATGGATTTTGTTATTAACTCTAATGTGCGGGAATGCTGTAGATGTAAAAGTCAGGCTTTCTATGCTCGGGAGGAGATTGGCATGTCTGAGCACTACTGGATCCTTTGGATTGATACCACAAGACAAGTTGGAGATAATGCTGAATACCACGAGTTTGAATATATTCATCATATTCATCAGAGCATAAGTCATAGTTTGAAATAGCAATATAGCGACTCAGAGGAACTTGACATTCGAGTGTTTCACAGACTCACTGACAAATGTAGTAGTTTTCAGGCCGAACGACTGAAGTCTTACTGGGTATCACAGATTCAATAGTCTTTGAAAAATCTACTTATAACAGTCCCAATAAGATATTGTATAATATGTGTGTTAGGAGCCAATTACTGCTGGAGATATATGGATATATGTACGAACAGGATTTAGCGCAAAATTCACTGTACCGCTGCCCAGGACTGGGAATGGGAAGGTGCAATAGATATCAAGGGCGGATAATATTGCGAAATATATATATATAAAATTCATTTTCTGTTTGTTTGTTTGTTTGTTTGACCGCTATACAAATTTTTATTTTTCAACGGATTTTCCTGAAATTTTGTACTCATGATCTCTATACCCCAGGAAAGGTCGCCATATACTTTCTACCGGCCACACCTACTTTTGCGCCCACTTTTTATGTAAAATTCATTTTCTGTTTTATTCATATTTGTTCACTATACAAATTTTTATTTGTTAACAGATTTCTCTGAAATTCGGTACACACGATCCCTGTACTCCAGCTAAGGTCACCATATACTTTTTACCGGCCACGCCTACTTTTGCGCCCACTTTTTATATACAATTCATTCTCTGCTTTTTGGTATTTTTGTTCGCTATACAAATTTTTATTTTTCAACGGATTTTCCTGAAATTTTGTACTCATGATCTCTATACCCCAGGAAAGGTCGCCATATACTTTTTACCGGCCATGCCTACTTTTGCGCCCACTTTTTATATAAAATTCATTTTCTTTTTTATTCATATTTGTTCACTATACAAATTTTTATTTGTTAACAGATTTCTCTGAAATTCGGTACACACGATCTCCGTACTCCAGGAAAGGTCGTCATATGATTCTTACCGGCCACGCCTACTTCTGCGCCCACTCTGTACTCCAGAGAGGTCGCCATATGATTCTTACAGGCCACGCCTACTTTGCACCAACTTCTATGTATATAAAACTTATTTTTTCCTTTTATTTGTTTCTTTATTTGATTGCTATACAAGCTTTTATTTTTCAATGGCTTTCTCCGAAATTTAGTACATATTCCAGGGAAGGTCGGCATATGATTTTTACCGACCACGCCTACTTTTACGCCCAATTTTCATAAAAAAATTCATATTTTATTGTGTGGTATATTTCTTCCATATACAAATTTGTACTTTTCAACGGATTTCTCTGAAATTTGGTTTACACGGAAATAATACACGGTGTACAAATTCCCAAAACTTAAAAAAAGGCACCCAAAAGAAATGAACAAATTCCCTATTTCTTTTTTTAATGGAAAGAAAAAATGAACTTCTCCCCAAATTCACTCTTAAATTTTTACATATTTTTATATAATGAATTTTGTTAAATATTTATTTTAGTAAACATTTGCATACTGCTCTCAATAAATGTCCTACAATAAATGCATTTAAAATGAGTATTCTTTTCAATAGCATCATTTCGTTACGCGGAAGCTACGCGCACGGGGAATACAGCTTAGCTAGAATATCGGAATGATCTGAAAAATATATTTTGACAATTAAAATAAGTTGGCAATAGCTGCGCGGCAGCACAGGTGTGGTTGCCAAACAAGCGAACGCGGACGCGGATGCGGATGCGGATGCAACGCGTTCTCGAAACACAGCTCAGTTGAAATATTGCAATGCTATAAAAAATGTGTTTTAGGAATTAAAATAAGTTAACGAGAACTAAGCGGCAGCACGGGTAGTATCTGCGTGGAAGGGGCGCGAGGCGCGCGGACGCGGACGCGACGGATGCGGACGCGACGCGCTTGCGGAACACAGCTCAGCTAAAATATCGCAATGATCTGAAAAATATATTTTGGTGATTAAAATAAGTTGACAACAACTGCGCGGCAGCACGGGTCTGGCTGCCAAACACGCGGAAGTGGCGCGCGGCGCGCGACCGCGAACTCGGACGCGACGGATGTGGACGCGACGCGCTCTCGGAACACAGCTCAGCAAAAATATCGCAATGCTCTAAAAAAAATGTTTTAGGAATTAAAATAAGTTAACGAGAAGTAAGCGGCAGCACGGGTAGTAGCTGCGAGGAAGCGGCGCGCGGAGGCGGACGCGACGGATGCGGACGCGACGCGCTCGCGGAACACAGCTGAGCTACAATATCGCAATGATCTGAAAAATATATTTTGGCGATTAAAATAAGTTGACAACAACTGCGCGGCAGCACGGATGTGTTGCCAAACGCGAGGAAGCGGACGCGACTCGCTCTCGGAACACAGCTTAGTGAAATGTCGTATGATAAATTTTATCTACGTATCTGAAATAATTACCTGTTGATCACAATAGGCCACATATATACTATAAGCAGAGGCTTAAAGAAACCTTCCAATACAATATTAAACGTCGCATTAGTCTTTCATTTCTGAAACTTGAATTTGAAGTCTCTGCTCAATGATGATCAGTTATGGATTGAAGTAATTTAGCATCTTATAAAAAACTTATAAATTAAAAAATCAAAAAATTTTTAATTTAAGTAAAAAATAAATTTACTGCCCATACAAATTTTTGGAGGAGAAAGTTCATTTTATTGGGGAATTTGTTAATTGGGGACTAAGTACTCAGCGCCTGGTAAGCATAGTGAACCATTTTTCAAGTCAAAGGCCTTTTTATCCCGGGCAAGACCGGGTAAAAACAGCTAGTTCATACATATTATTATTTATTTTTTTTGTGATACTTTATTTTCACAAAACCAGATATATCACTTCTTAGCTCAGCACTCCAAATTCGAGTGCAAATTCTAGAAAATTTTTTTCCTGAAGATGAACAGCGAAGCTGTTCGAAGTATTGAAAATATAATAAAATTAAAAATTAAAACATTTGTGTTTTTTGTTAATTTTTAACTTCATGACCTCATGCCAAACAAAAGCCATCACAAAAATTTTATTTTTTCATTCAATTTGTTTCTTTCAATGATATTTTTGTATCTACATATGTATCTAAAAAATTTTTGAATATTTAAATAAAATTAATAAAATTTCATAATAAATATTTGTTTAACACACAGAAGATATATAAAAGAGTTTGTTAATAAATAATTTTATAAGAGCCTAACTGTATGCTAATCAATTTAAGCAATTCACAATTCATCGCACGGCATGTGATAAAAAATTATAATGATATTCTATGAGTTGTGAATTGGCTAAAACTAATTAGCATGCATTTACGCTCTTATAAAATTATTTAGTATTAATATTTTATTTAATTTAACTTAATATATTTTTAACAAATATACATAAATTTTATCAATTCGCACTTCTCCTCTATATGAACTATAACTTTGCCAAATTTCTAACTTCCCGTTTATGCATTTTACTTAAAAAGAGTTCAAAAAATTTTGCTTCCCCTATTAATATAGTGGTTATTATATTTGAGCTTAATATGAAACACATTAGATAGGCAAAAGACCTTCCATTTGAAACCAATCCAATTGTCTCTCTTGTCACTTCAGGAAAAATATTAAAAAAATATATAAAAATAATTTTAAAAAATTTTAGTCGGTCTAAATTTGTTACACAACACCCTATACCATGCATCTCCAGAGGTGTGGTCATGGATACAAGTTTACTGAAGCAGATTTGGCCATTATATGGTGTACGTGAGCCTGTCGAAGTTTACCTAATAAACGTCATCACTATATCATTATATTTCCTATCTGTAGAATTTGCTAAATCGACTTAGAAAGTGATTTTCGTTATAACTATAGGTGGCTCTGGGCCCAGTTTTTTTTTTTTTTTTTGTTAATTACAAATATCTTCATAGGCCCGTTTTTCCCAACTACAGTGTGGTAAAGGGTAAAGAAAATGAAAAGAAAATTTATTCCATGAAAAACGCATATCAAATTCATTATAGATGATATAGATAATAATAATTATTTCAAAATTATGTGTCTAAAAGGTTTGTTCATAAAAGGATTCATTTTAGTTTTATTAGTTTTCAAATATCAAAATGCTTATACACCATACCAAAACCTATCCCTTCGAATCCTTTTAAAACAAACACCGAAAAAAAGTACAGTTGCCACCCTACAGATAACACATCAAATAAAAAAATTTATCAAAAACAAATCACAGTGATAGCATACAATAAATCATATAAACTGACGAATATCGAGAGAAGATATTTTCCCAGGCCTAAAATGAAATCTATGCACAACACAATAAACAACTGCGCAGCTGTAGGTAGGATATTAACGAACGCAATAAACTTTACCGGTTATGTAAAAGAAATTTCAATGTTATTTGATCTAAAACGGACACTAAACGAGACTGAGCACAACAATAATAACAGGCAACAAAACGAAAATCAAAGCGTTAAGCAGCAGGACCACACCATAAAGAAATCCAAGGGGTGGTTCGGTGGTATGGCAGCTAACAAACGGTGACAAAGGATAAATAGAATTTGGTGGGAAAGTATAAAATAATACCAAAACATACGCATACCAGCTTAAACAGCCGAGTGTGTGTCTGGGTGTGTGTGTAAGTGTGTGTTTAACAAAAAGCTGGTGGTTAATGGTGGAAAAATCCTGTTGCTAATGATGATGCGCAACATATTGAATGTATGCACAGAATGCTTACGGAATTCGTCCATACTGAATAGCAGAAAGAGGGGTGTTGTTTTGGTGCCAGGTTGAAGTTTTTATTCATATCAATTTAAGGGTGAGTTGAAAGCAAAAGCAAAAAGTTTCTCACATATTTTTGCTTAAACCGGTGCGCATTTTTTCTCCAGATTTGTTACATACTTTGTATACGAATGAGCGCAGGTATGACGTTAAGTACCAGCCGTCAATTACTTTAACCAGTTTTATATTTGTTTTTTTTTTTTCATTTATTTTTGAAAACCGGATTTTGTAATAGAGGGGTTGCAAATTGGTAGTAAAAGCTGCAGATTTAGGTTCTTTGTTTTCATTTTTCTATTGTTACAAACAATTCGTATATTTTCAAGAGATTTATGAAAGGTGTAATAACAGAAAAACATATAATGACAGTTAAATTTTTGAAAACTCATATTACGACTCATTTTTTTTTCGTGTGGCTTAAAATATCATAAAAATACTACAACTTTTCTATACATACTAACAATCATTTTATTTGCGAAAGCTAAAAATTCAAATTAAGTTTTCATAATCAATTCTTAAAATTAGGCAAAACACCTGCAAAATCCTTAGGATATTTAAATGATATTGACAAATATTAACAATTATACTGTCAACGCGCCAAACTAGACGGGATTGTTTGTGAAAATAATGGAAAATATATTAAAAATAAAAGCAAAATGCTGGAAGCTAGAATATTAATAGTAGTTGCACAAACCAAAAAAAAAAATATATATGCAAAAGCCAAGCTTGCACATTAACTAGCCAACACACTATAAACAATTTCACCAATAACATGTTGTTATTGTTGTTGTTTTTGTTTGTGTAGATAATCTGAAAAAATATACATTTAAACACTTAAGTAGATAACAAGTTTGAGTTTAACAGTTTAACAGATCCAAATAACATCCTACACTATTTATTGCTGGAACAAAATATCTGATCCTGAGGGCCCTTTCTGCGGTATTAGATAGGAGAGTTGGAACTCGTATAATCCGGTCTGCTATTAAGAATGGAATTACAAATTCATTTTGAAATATTATCTTATTCGCCCGAACTACATAACGCAGCCTCGGTAGAAGGCATAACATAAGAATTCATAGTGGTATCATAAACTGTAATCTAAAATAGAGTTGGGAGCCTTTCCTAGAGATATTCCAAGAATTAACTTTAATAGCATGTTTGCATTTAAAAACAAGTAAGAAATTTATAGTCGGTCTACCACATACCAGGCGTCTAGAGACCCTATCTCTTAGGTCCAACTAACTACATTTAGAAAATAAGCATAAATCAAATTTGGGTGGCATTGTTATTCATTTTTTGCGTTCGTATATGAAAAAGTTCATATTGAATGCTATATTTATATGGGGACAAGGTCGAAAAAAGGACCGAGCCCGACCATATTTGGTAAGGTGACTTATTTTTTTGCAAAAACACACATACCAAATTTAAGAAAAATCTGTGCAATATTTTTGCTTGTTGATAGATTTAAGTGGAGATCGGGAATCACCTCCATATGGGGACTAAGTATTGTCCTGTAGGGACAATCTATATGATAATTAGATATTATGGCAATTCAAGTCAATCTCATAGGGATCATTTGCATGGGGACTTAATCGGAACATGAACCGATTTTCACCAATTCTAATAGCGTTCATTCTATGATCGATAGAAGCTTATACACTAAAGTTCACAAATATATTCATATTGAGACCAGTAGTTTGATTACAAGGTTTACATGGATACACAATCGGGCGGACGGACAAACGCACAGACTGACAGTCGGACGAAAGGGAACCGCTACATCGATATAACTGACACTTAGTGGTATAGCGTATAACAAGTTCAAAAACTATAGTCGGTCTCAACCGTTTATACAATATCCCTTACCATGAGTTCAGCGACCAGGTCTTAGGTCCAACTAAATAAGCATAAGCCAAAATTGTATGGCACAGTTATAATTTTTTATGTGGCGACTAGGACGAACAATGGACCGATCATGACAATATTTGTAAACGTATTTTTTTTTTCCAACACATATACAAACGAAATTTAAAAAATCGGGAAGCAACTTTGTATGAGGTCTATAAATTTATTTATTTTTTATTAATTTACCAATAATTTAAACTATAAGCTAATTGTAGCAAAAATAATAGCAAGGTAGTGCTTCAGCTCAATATATTACCAAAAAATTAATTAGCTCAGGGTATACTTTCAGGTGCAATTCTCAGAATTGAGTCCCAAATCAATGAGCTGAAAAATGTTGTACTGTGTTATCTATATATACAAAAGAGTTGCGAGGATAATCATTATCACCCAGGCGAAACCATCGACCCAGAAGCTTGAAATTTAGACTGTAGCTTCCACATTCGTACATTAACGGGGTAAAAGTGGACAAAAGGGGGAAAATGGTAACAAATTAATCTAGGAATATGAAATTTGGTGTGTAGACTCCATCAGAGAAACAAAAGTGGGCTGAGAGCTATTTATTTTCGAAATTCGGCCATTTAAGGAGAAAAAACGGCCAAAAGGGTAAATAATGTACCTTTCTGCATCTTCTTCACATACTAATCTATATACCTGTGGTTTTCTAGAATAACCGCGTATGTCATAAAATTAAAATGTTCAGGGGAGCCAAAAAACGTTATATTTGAAATTATAGACTCGATATAAAGATTTTAGTGCTATTTATTTAACAGTCCTGTAGATATGGGCAATAAATACTTTATATAAAATTTTGAGTCAAAAATCTTCAGAGGAATAGATCCTAGAGAAGGACGAAGAAAACAATACGTAAATAACAGTTAAAGTATGTGCAGCACAGCTTATGTCGACAAACGTCGTTTTCTTTGAAAAAGAAAACTACCAAAGCAACCACCCATGTAGACAAAAGTTGTTGTGGCTTGAAAAATAGATTTTTTTTTGTTCGTCAACAAAAAGACTTAGGATGAGAATGTAGCAACGTATCAAGAATTATAGAAATAAACACACAAGTTTTTATAAGTGGTTATAAACTGAAAAATAATCCAATATGACAACTCTTACGAAAACTGAGAATAGTGGAAATTAGAAGTATAAATGCAAAAAATATTCAAAAATTCAAAAATAACGATTGTTTGTTTGGACAGAGTTGTATCTTCTGAAATTAATACAAAGTAAAGCTGTATGGTACGAAAACTGAAAACTAACCACACTGCTCGTAGGCCTGACTTTAGGTGAGTGTGTTAAAGCGCTGACCAAAAAGTGCAAGTACGAGTGTATGTAAGGAAGGTTCATGGTTCGAAACCTCACGGCCGCCCTAAGTAGAAAAAAAATTTTCATATAGAAACAATCTATTCAATTAAAACATAACAATTATCACAATGTTCAATAAATCGCTGATGAAGGCTGAAATGCCAGAAACCGGTCCGATTAAGAATACAGTGCAGTTATGAATTTTTGAAATATATGCTTTCTTCTTCTTTACCACGCACCATTTAAACAAAATTAAAAAATTGCATATTAATTACAGTCGTAATTGCAATATGTCTGAAAAATGACGATAAATCTAACAAACAAATCCAAAATTATTTTGCATTTTTTTCAATAATAACAACGTATGTCGCTATGTGTCGTTTTCTGAGAAAATAATTTGTCAGCAATCAAACGTAGGTTGACATACGTCGTTAGCGCTGCAAATTAATTTAATAAACATTTAAACTCATAAACTCAGAAATAGTCAATATTTTTTTTTTTTTAATTAAACACATGTAAAGAGCGTTTAAAATTAATATATTTGGCATCGTTAACTCAAAACAGACAAAAAATGGACATACGCGGTTATTCCAGAAAACCACAGGTGTAGTTTGTGGATTCCAATAGAGATAGAAACATCAGATAAGAGGAAAACTTTTGAAAATTCGGATTGTAAAGGCGGTAAAAACGGCCAAAAAAGGGGGAAATGGTACATTTTTGTACCTTCTTATACTAATCTGTATACATGAATTTTGTCATACATACTGCACCGAATACGGCGGTAGTTGGTAATTCTAGCGTCTAGGGGAATAAAAACAGCAAAAATATGGAAAACATGTACATTTTGTATCTTCTAAACAAAATAATATAAAATATAGTTTGTGGATTCCACTAGAGATGGAGACATCAAATGAGATGAAATCTTTTGGAAATTCGGATGCTAAAGGGAGGTAGGAACGACCCGTAAGTATAAGATTGTACCTTTTTGTATCTTTACAAAGTAATTTAGGAATATGAAACTTTATTCCACAAGAGACACAAACATCGGAGAGAGTGTACAAACGGCCAAAAAAATGGGAAAACTGATACTTTTCATCAGGTAAATTTTCATTTAAAAGCACATTTTCTTAAGGTGGGGTGGTGGGGGGGGGGTTAGGTTTTAAAAGTCAAAAAAAAGTCGTATTTTCACAATTCTTTTTTGGAGATGAATAATGTTGGATTATTTATGTCACATACACGTTATAGCATAACATTTGAAGGATCTTTGAAAAAATTTTCAATTAAAAATTTTAATAAATAAATCCGTGACAGCGAATCTCCGGAGGCGTTGTTGTTTTGCAGTGAACATCATAACTCGTTACTGGATCATGTGAAATAAAAGAATCGGAATGCGTTTAAATGGTGACATGTTTCCTGAGGTAGTGACGAAGAGTTTTTTTTAATTTTTTCTTTTTTTTTTTTTTTGCAGCATTTTGAAGTGAAAAACACGATTTTTGTTATAAAATTTCGGAAATTTGTTGTTAAAAAATGGGGAAGAATATGGAAAATAAAAAAAAACTATTCTTGGTTACCTGACGAATTATATGTAGATGTAGTGTGTACAATTTCAAAAGAATCGGTGAAGTAGATATTGAGTAGATCTGACTTCGAACATTTACATATTTGCGAGAAAATCGATTTAAAGTTTTTTAAAAACTGATTTCTATACGATATGCCGTATGAGGTCGGTCGCTAGAAACGCTGTATGTTCTCAACTTTTGCTCCGATTTACTTGAAATTTTGAAACAACACTCTCGACATGCTGTACATTCAGAAATAGAAATGCAAAAAAAAAGTTTTAAAACCTTACCCCCATTAAGAAAAGATGTAAGAAAATTATAGTCGGTCTAGACCGATACTCTTTATGAAGCGTTTAGAGAATCGGTCCAAGTCCAACTAATTGGGTTTAGAAAAAAAGTATAAACCTAATATAATAAATTGGACCGATCCTGACTATATTTGGTAAAGTCACTTCTTCTTTTGCAACAAAATATACAAACCGATTTTGAGAAAAATCTGTGTAATATTTTTGGTTTTGATAGGTTTAAGTGAATTGTCCTATATGGTTTATTTTTGGTCTACGTATTAATGGATATAATAAACACACACAAATTCAATTCTACTGAGATCTATTTGATAATTTTGATCTTATGGCAAGTTACGTCGATATCATAGGGATCATTTGAATGGGGACTATGTCTGAACATGCACCCATTTTCACCAATTTCAATAGCATTTGTCCTATGTTTTGAGTTACTTCCTTTCCCAATTAAGCCTCCGATATAACAAATGAATTTGTTTTATCTTTATAATTAAATAATTTTCGAACCTATATTGGAAATTTTTATGAAATTCTAAATTTGCCAATTTTGTTTTTTAATAATTTCGCGCTTAGGAATAAAATTATGTATTTTTCTACGAAATTACTATTTGGTGTGTTCTATATTGGAAGATAACATACATAAAAAATACAATTTATAAAAAATAGATAAACGAAAAAGAAATATTTTTTTAGTGATGCCAAAACAGCTTTTAAACTTCTTTGCCAGAGTTGATTAAAATAATAAAAATAGAAGAACGAATGAAAGAAAATGTATCTTAACCGTTATTTAAATATTTATCGATTCTGACATTTTCTTTCAATTATTATAAAATACCGGCAAGAATAAAATTTTATGAAAAGTTGAAAACTGGAATAATAGATGATTTTATTGATGTTCGCAGGCAAAAGAATATTTGTTAGAATATTTGTTAGAAATATTCTTTGAATAAATCCATAAAATCGTGTGGCTAGCATTAATCTTGCTAAAGAACGCATGAACTGGAATTAGAATACTGTTGGCGAATAATGTTGACGAAAAACTATATATTTAAATGGCCATTTTTACTAAAATAAATTAATACAATCGTTCGGTATAGGAATCATTTTCCCCCCCAGACCATGACTATCATTTTATTCCACAGTGTTATTGTTTAGTAAAGGTTTCCATTATTTTGTCAGCGGCATTAAAATTAATATTCTTAAGTTTCGTTAATTTTTTCTGAAGTTATGTTAATATTTCTTCTATAAAACATACAAATGTTTAAATTAATAAAAGAGTCTAAGTTGTCAAAAATATATTTCGTTAAAAGTTTCCATCGTATTGTCACTCACACTATTGTTTTTAAGTATCATTATGACTTAAATAATTAATATAATAACTACGCAATCAACGTAGCGGGTATACTGCTAGTTAGTGATATGTAAGTGGGATATGGGTTATTGGTGCATTGACAAAGAAAGTGTAATATTTGGATTGTATAGTTATCCATGTCTAATTCTGGTGTGACCTAGGCGAAGACTTTCGAATATGATGCCGTCGAGTCTGTTAGCATTTCTTTGATTGTCAGTCATGACATGGTATATATTTTTTCTTATAATGGTGGATATTTTTGTAACAGGTTGATGATAAACTGAAACAATTGTCCCTACTCGCTCTAGACGTACCAATGACATGATACAGATCAGATACAGAACTCTTTTTTTTTAAGATCTACTTTTTTATATATGAAATTCGTCTTTAGAAAGTGCTATTGTTGAATTTAATAAGCAGCGCTTTATAACTAGAAAAGTTAGTTTTTCAATTCTATAATTTTAATTAAAGTTTTCTGACAATTTTTTTTTTATTTTGTTAATTTTTTATATTTAAATTTAAGATTTTTTTTCAAATTTTAACTTTTTATTTTTGTTTTTTTAAATATTATTTTAAGTTATAATATCTTCATTATTATTACTAGTATAATTCTGCCCGATAATACGATATTTATTCTTGTAAGATAGAAAACCGATATAAATAAATAAATTTAAAAAAGCAAAGAAAATTAATTAAAGTCTTCTAGTTGCAAGTACAGTGAAAATCAAATAAGAAAATTATGGTTGGTCTAGACCGACTATACCACACCCTTTACTATGTATTTCCAGAGAGGGTCTTGGATCCAACTTTGCTGATGCTATAACCGTGTATAGAAAATAATCAAGATACAAACTATACTGGTACTTTTATTAATTTCTGGTGACCAAGTCAAAAAATAAACCAATCATGATGGACGGACATCGCTAAATCGCCTCAAAAAGTGATTCTGAGTCAGAAGTGATTCTGAACCTTTCAGTATAATAAAAGGTTGATTTAGTTCAAATACCTTTTGTTAGTTTGTTTTATTATTATTAATCAACACTCAGCGGCTGCCCCCTTCAAATGCAGTGCATTGTGTTGATTTCAAGAATATAGGTTATGGGAAGCAGGAAACAGGAAGTAGCGTTTGTAGATATTTGACTTAAATTTTATCAGAATGTTAAGGGAAAGACCTGTACGGTGAGTCTTGTACATCACATCAAACTATCATACCTAGAACATCAAGAGTATCCGATTCCTCAATACCTTTACCTCCATGGCCACATGTGTCAACAAACAACATTGATTTCTGTGCAATAAAATCAATATTATTCGCTTAACCCCACCCGGAGCTTAAATATTTCACAAGCGGAAATGGGGGGTTCGTTTTCCAAAATTGTGGAAAAAAAAATCAAGCTATGTCTATAAAAAGTTATAAAAATAAAATACACAAAAATTAGGGTTTTTAAACAAAATTCAAAGTTATTTCGGGACACTTTCCTTTATTTTTCCTCCCAAGATGGCGGTGAATTTACACCTTTATATAAAAATTACATTTTTATGAAACATCGAAAGACATAGCTCTTGATCTTAACAGAGTCATACAACGATTAAAAAAACGAATACAATGTCGCGGTTAGAAATTTAGAATCTAGAACAAATTTAAAAGCGAATGTTACTAAGGAAAGACTTAAATAACCACAGCGCAGTCCTGTTGTCAACATCCATTTTAGTCCAACATCAGTTAAATAAGGTGGGTCCCCTTTTACGCTCACGTAAACAGTTTATTAACCCTCCGACGCGCGGTAAGGTCCGTGTGGACTTTCTACATTTTAAAGCAACTGCCATTTTAAAAGTACTGGTAGGATTGACCTTAAATTTCTTGACTTCTATTATTGGAGTGTTAAGAATACTTTAGTACCTATTCCGATTGATTTGTAGTTTTAAAAGTATTTTTTTTTTATTTAGAAGACTTTTAGTACGCCGTTAAGCGGTAAGGTCCCCGTGGACTTTGTATGAAATTCATACATAAAGTTGAAAGTTGTACTAAAATTTGAATTTCAAATATTTGAAATTTATATAAAAAAAAAAACAAAGCAGGCGCTAAAATAAATTTGGTTTTTTTTTTTCATTTAACTACAAATATTTTCAAATATTTGAAATATACATATGAAAAAATAAAAAGAGTAGGCTATGAAACAAATCTGATTTTTACAATTTAGTATAGAATAAATCAGTTTCGTCGTGATTTTCCCTACGCATGGACGTGTTTTACAAACAAAATAAAAAATGAGTTGGGAGCGCGTAAAAAATACTCTAAATCGTCGATCAGCATTCCAAAATCTAAGTGTAAGTGATCAAGAAAATGCTAATAACAATTTAGCAATCTTCCTTGAACTTGAAGAAGGGGAAGAGCCATTTTATGATGAAAATTCTGATAAGGAGTATGTGCCAGATGAAGCATCTGATGCTGAGTTCGACATCGATATTGAAGAAGCTGAAGAATATTGTTCAGATGACGACGATAATGGCGATTATCAGCAATATGCCTTAACAAGTGACGAAGGTATACACTTTATTTCAAAAAGTGGCGATAAGTGGCATATGAACCCCCCGGAAATCGGCCGTATTAGACAACATAATGTTGTTAATTTTACGCAACGTCGTCCGGGTCCATCACCAGCATTCACTATGCAACCTCTTTCGATATTTACGAAAATAATTAGCGAGGAGATTTCTTATCTTATAATTCGAGAAACCAATAGGAAAGGAAATGAAAATGCTGCAGCATGGAATCAAAAAAACCCAAATGCAACACAAAAAAGATGGGAATTACTAACCCAAAAGGAGTTACACGCTTATATTGGGATCTTGCTTTATGCAGGATGCTATCGTTCGAATTCTGAGCCAACAAAAGAGTTGTGGAATGATGAACATTTGCCTTTATATAAAGCAGCAATGTCATACAACAGGTTCAAAAATATAAATGAGACCATTAGATTTGACAATAGCAATTCTCGGGAAGAAAGGCTTCAGAAAAGTAAGTCGGCTGCTATAGATGATGTGTGGACGATGGTCATGGCCAACTTAGAAACTTCGTACACTCCGCATGAAAATATGACTGTTGACGAACAACTATTTCCCTATCGTGGACGAACCCGATTTACTCAATATATACCATCTAAACCTGCAAAATATGGTATTAAGGTGTGGTGGCTGTGTGATGCAAAAACATATTTCCCTCTAAAAGGAGTAATCTATACAGGCAAGCTTCCAGATGAAGAAAGACAAATCAATCAAGGAGAACGCGTTGTGCAAAATTTAGTTACGAAATTTGAACGAAGCGGTAGAACAATTTATGCAGATAATTTTTTCACTTCGTTGAATTTGGCAAGGAACCTCACGACAAAAGGATTAGGATATGTTGGCACAGTCCGCAGCAATAAAACATTTGTACCCAACGAATTTAAAAAACACAAGTCCCGTGAAATATATTCAACGTTGTTTGGATATAACCAGGGAAATGTTTCATTGTGTTCTTATGTTCCTAAAAAAAATAAGGCGGTCTTGTTGTTATCTACAGTACACTACACGAGCACAGTGGATGTAAATAATACGAAAAAAAAGCCAGAAACTATTTTAAGTTACAACTCAAATAAATGTGGAGTTGATACAATGGATCAAATGTTGGGAACATATACATGCAAGCGTGCTACTAAACGGTGGCCATTAGCAATGTTCTACAACATTTTGGACATAGCTGCACTGGCATCGTTTATTATTTATGACAAACTAAATAACTCCAAGAAATCTGACAAACGCCGTTCTTTTCTGAAGCAACTATGTAAGGAGTTAGTTATGGGTAACATTAAAGAACGAGCAAAAAATCCGAGAGTAACTCGTTTTCCAAATATACGTTCAGCTATGGAATCACTGGGCATTAAGGTACGTTAATTGAAAAAATTTCAATAATATATTTAGTAATTTGTTGTAATATTTCTATAACATTTCAGGTAACATCAAGAAGTAGTAGTGCAACACCAGCAATGGCACCCCGTGTAAATCGTTTCACTTGCAGAATATGTCGAACGGAGCACAATAAGCAACGTAAAACCCCATTTGTATGCGTATGTTGCCAACATCCTGTGTGTACTGAGCATTCTACAATATTAAAAAAATGTCAGGATTGCGATAATAATATCTAGTATTAGTCACTAATATTTATTTTTCATAAGACTTGCTTGAATTCGGTTTGTTTATATATGCAGTTTGCATTTTAGAAGTTCGAATTTTTTCCTTATATTTTTATAAAAATCATATTTTAACTAGATATAGTACATTGTAATCAAAATTAATAAAAAATATAATAATTAAAACTAAATTCAATGCATTTTCATACAAGGTCCGTAGGGACCTTACCGCTCAACGACCGACTAAAAAGTTACCGCTCGTCGGAGGGTTAACAGGTCTTGATTGAGTGTGTCATTCATTGTCCGCCATTTGCACCCCAAAAAAAGCTTGGCCTACAATTGAAGGAAAATGAATGACAAATATTGTTGTCATCTGGGAAAGAGTATATCGAATTGAAGGTTTGACAAAGAAGGTCATTTAGAAGGATAAAGAAAAAAGGAGATTAAGCAGAACATTGGGGTATCCTTGAATTAAGCCACAACTCATTGATCAAACGCCTTGGAAATATATTGAGCAACCACTTTACTTTCACCAAAAATGTGAAGGGATCGACTCCAGCGCTTAGAAAGTAGAGCTTATAGGTCTCTCCTAGAGAACGATTTCAACGGACCCCTCGATCATTAAGAGGTCAGTTGGTCTCTAGATAATGGATCATACGCTCCATCACCTTTAAGAGCGCAGGGTATATTGCAACTGAATGGTAATTTTCAGCATTATACCCTGACCATATAAAATAAACATAAACTATAGATATTCTGATGGGCTTAGTATCGGTTTTAACATAACTGCCTGTCTGTCTATCTGATGTTGGTATAAGACTAAAATATTTGGCAATATCATAAGCACCTCAAAAATTTTGATGTATATAACGTAATCTTTATTGAAGGTATGCAAAAACTTTGTGAAATTCAAGGTTTTGTTTTTTCAAAAAATTGTTTGTCTTTACATTTTCAAAACTTTTTGCAGAGCTTTTTTTTAATATAAACTACCATGGCAAAAAATAACAGGAATCCACAAAATAGGAGAGCACTCTAATGAGTCCGAAAATATGGAAATAGTTCATGATATGGTCGATGGGCTCGGTGATTAAATTTTAAAGAAAGCTGTCCGTAAAAAATATGGATACCAAGTTTTCTCAAAATTGATTATAACACAGTACAACACATGAGTTTGGGACTCAATTCTGCCAATTACACCTGAAAGTAGCCCCAAAAATAAGAACTTCTGCATCATTCGTTTTGTCAAGTTGCCCATTTCCCCCCATTTTTCCCCATTTTCACCTTTTTTGCAAAATAACGGGAATATATCTTTTGTGTCTGAAACAAAAACAAATCTGCCCGAAAAAAGTGCATCCAGTGCCCCAAAAATTAAAAAATCCCCATTTTCCCCCATGGAAAATCTCTTTTGTGTCTGAAACAAAGTTGTAGATATTGAATAGGAGAAAAAAGTGCATCAAGTGCCCTAAAAATCGCAAAAATTCACTTTCGGGTAGGTTTGATCCGCTTTTTTTCTCCTATTCAATATCTACAACTTCGTTTCAGACAAAAAAGAGATATTCCGAACGGTTACCGAGTTATAACCGTATTATGATATACAATAAGTGATAAAAATCCACCTTGAGCAAAAAATTCGTATGGCCATTAAATTATAATGGCAGCCAACTTGACAAAACAAATGACGCAGAAGTTCTTATTTTTCGGGCTACTTTCAAATGCAATTCTCAGAATTTCGTCCCAAATCAATGAGCTAGAAAATGTTGTACTGTGTAAACATAATCTAGTGTTGATCATAAACAAAAATAAGTGTTTGACGTTGTTCAACCGAAATACGGATAAAATTCTAAGCCGTTTTAGAACGATAGATGAAACGTAGATGCAACAGATTGGGAATCAAGCAGTAATCTAAATAATAGCAAACCGATGCCGATGAAGATGGAGGAGGATTTATCGGCCAACAATCATGGTACCAGTTTTTCGGCTTGTATGCAGCATAATCCACATCGATTAGCTTTAAAATGAAAAAAAAAAAAATATTAACATAAACGGGATACAAATATTGGAGAAACACGGTACACAAGTGTAATAAAGCTATGTGAGAAATAGATTTTTTTTGCAATTTCTTTACACTCAAAAAGTTATGAATTTATTGATCAGGCTTCACATGACAAAACTAACCCTGGGACGAGAATATACTAAATGTCTTTCGCGCCCTGAATCCGACTTGGAACACACATTTTACCAATATATTAGATTCAGATTCCGTCAGATTCCGCACAAAAGACCGTTCCTTATCAAGCGAGTTGGCTATTATATCAGAGATTCAAAAATTTTCTGTCATCGTTATTACGCTGCAAAATGGTCTTAAAAAAATACACAATATGTAAATAATATAATTACTCTCATCACTGACTCACTGCTGCACAGACTCACGGAAAGATCCTGTAAAGCTGTATGATTATAATTATTTGAATGTACTTATGTAGCCCTACTGGTTTAAAGATCTACTAAGAATTGATTTATGTAAATTCGAAAGCTACTGCGATAAAACCGGCCAAAAAGAGGATGTGGTACTTTTGATATCTTCTTAATATATCTAGATATATGAGAAGCAAATGTAGGCAATGTTTCTTTCGGTCGTTTATGATCAAAATGGTACAGCTTATATCAGCTAAGCAAATCAGTCGAGGAATATGAAATTTGGTATGAATATTCAGACTGAGAAACATATATCTGTGGTTTTCTACAATATCCGCGTATATCATGAAATCAAAAAGTTCAGGGGAGCCAAAAAAACGTTATATTTGAAATTATGGGCTCGATATAAAGATTTTAGAGCTTTTTATTTAACAGTCCTGTAGATATGGGCAATAAATAATTTATATAAAATTTTGAGTCAAAAATCTTCAGAGGAATAGATCCTAGAGAAGGACGAAAAAAACGATATGTAAATAACACTTAAAGTGTGTGCAGATAAAACAACTTATGTCGACAAACGCCGTTTTCTTTGAACAAGGAAACTACCAATGCAACCACCCATGTAGACATAAGTAGTTGTTGCTTGAAAAATGGATTTTTTTGTTCGTCAACAAAAAGTTAACGGGACTTAGGATGAGAATATAACAACGTATAAAGAATAATAGTGACAAAAAGTAACAGAAATAAACACACAAGTTTTAACAAGTGGTTATAAACTGAAAAATAATCCAAAAATATTTTGCATTTTTTTTTTTCATTTATAAAAACGTATGTCACTATGTGTCGTTTTCTGAGAAAATAATTTGTCAGCGATCAAACGTAGGTTGACATACGTCGTTAGTGCTGCAAATTAATTTTATAAACATTTAAGTTACGTTGTTATTTAAAGAAAAAACTCAGAAATGGTCAATATTTTTTTTAAACAAATTGAACACATGTAACGAGCATTAAAAATTAATATATTTGGCATCGTTAACTCAAAACTGACAAAAATGGACATACGCGGTTATTCCAGAAAACCACAGATATGTATTTCCGAAGACGGAATTTTTTTAATTCCACTTTTTATGGATGGAAATAAAGCTATAGTTTTTGAAATTTGAACGGCAAGTGGGTAAAGTTGTCCCTACTGAATATATGTAAGTTATTGATATTGCAATCTTGGATTCTGAAATTTAAATTGTAATTACCACCAGAAACTTAAAAGTACAATATGTTAAAAAAGTTAATTTTGCTAAAAACAGTACCTGCTTTTAAAAAAGTACACCTCCCTAATAAAGCACATTATTAAAAAGCCTAATTTTAACACATTTAATATCTTATTTTTTTTTCAAAAATGGTACCTTATTCAAAAAAGTACTTTTTTAAAAAAGTATCTTCTCTTAAAAATTAAATTAAAAAAAGCATCTTTTCTTAAAATAGTACATTTTCTTAAAATAGCTACTTTTATTACAAAAAGGTACAAAATAGTACCTTATTCAAAAAACTACTTTTTTTAAAAGTATATTTTCTTAAAAATTAAATTAAAAAAAGCATCTTTTCTTAAAATAGTACATTTTCTTAAAATAGATAATTTTATTACAAATAAGGTACTTAAAAAACCATTTTTTAAGAAAAGGTACTTGTTTAAAAAAGGTACTTTTTAAAAAAGGAACTTCTAAAAAAAAGGTACTTTTATAAAAAAGTACTTTTTAAAAAAGGAACGTATTAAAAAAATGAGGTTTACTTAAGAAAAGTTACCATTTGAAAAAAAGTACTTTTTTTAGATTGATGTACTTTTTTTAAAATGTACGTTTTTAAGAAAAAGTATTTTTTTAAGAAACGATACCTTTTTAAGAACAGGCACTTTTTATATAAGGTACTTCTGTTTTTTTTTTAATATAATACCTTTTCAATATGTACAATACATATGTTAAAAAAGTTAATTTTGCTAAAAACAGTACCCGCTTTTATAAAAGTACATCTCCCTAATAAAGCACATTATTCAGAATTCTAATTTTAAACAGTTAATTATCTCAATTTTTTTTTTTTTTAATGGTACCTTATTCAAAAAACTACTTTTTTTAAAAAGTATCTTTTCTTAAAAATTAAATTAAAAAAGCATCTTTTCTTAAAATAGCACATTTTCTTAAAATAGCTACTTTTATTACAAAAAGGTACTTAAAATACCATTTTTTAAGAAACGGTACTTGTTCAAAAAAAGGTACTTTTTATATAAGGTACTTCTTTTTTTTTTAATATAATACCTTTTCAATATGTACAATATGTTAAAAAAGTTAATTTTGCTAAAAACAGTACATGTTTTTAAAAAAGTACATCTCCCAAATAAAGTACATTATTAAAAATCCTAATTTTAACACAGTTAATATCTTAATTTTTTTTTAAAAAATGGTAACTTATTCAAAAAAGTACTTTTAAAAAAGTATCTTTTCTTAAAAATTAAATTAAAAAAAGCATCTTTTCTTAAAATAGTACATTTTCTTAAAATAGCTAATTTTATTACAAAAAGGTACTTAAAAAACCATTTTTTAAGAAAAGGTACTTGTTTAAAAAAGGTACTTTTTATAAAAGGTACTTCCTAAAAAAAGGTACTTTTTCAAAAAAGTACTTTTTAAAAAAGGTACTTTTTTAAAAAAAGTACTTTTTAAAAAAAGGAACTTATTAAAAAAATGGGGTTTACCTAAGCAAAGGTACAATTTAAAAAAGTACTTTTTTAGATTGGTGTTCTCTTTTTAAAATGTACGTTTTTAAGAAAATGTATTTTTTAGGAAATGATACCTTTTTCAGAAAAGGCACTTTTTATATAAGGAACTTCTTTTTTATACCCTATACCACTATGTGGTTTGGGTATAATGACTTTGTGCCGCTGTTTGTAACTACAAAAAAATTTGACCTAGACCCGTCTTTTATTATACCGATCGACTCAGAATCATTTTCTGAGTCGATTTAACGATGTCCGTCCGTCCGTCCGTCCGTCCGTCCTGTGTGTCCATGTAAACCTTGTAATCAAACTACAGGTCGCAAATATGAATATATTTTGATGAAATTTGGCATGTAAGCTGTCATCAGCAATAGGGTGAATGCTGTTGAAATTGGTCAAAATCGGTCCATGTTCAGACCCAGTTCACATACAAATGACCCCTATGAAATCAACATAAACTGCCATAAGATCCAAATTATCATATAGATCTCAATCAAATTGGGTTTTTATGTGTTTATTATATCCATTAATCAGTAGTCCAGAAATTATACATATAGGACAATTCTTATTCATAGGCCCCATATAGGGCTGCTTCTCGATCTTAACTAAAATCGATAAAAAAAAAAACGAAGATTTTTCTCAAATTTGGTTTGTATATATTTTTTCAAGATATAAGTGACTTTGCCAAATATGGTCAGGGTCGGTCCATTTTTCGACCTAGTCCCCATATATATATGGCACCCGATATGAACTTTTTCATATCTGCAGCCAAAAAAATTAATAGCAATGCCACTCAAATTTGGTTTATGCATATTTTCTTTATCTAACTTAGTTGGAACTAAAAGCATGGTATAGGTTTCGTATAGTCGGTCTAGATCGACTATAATTTTCTTACTTGTTTTTAATATAATACCTTTTCTTAAAAAAACATTTTCTTAATAAGTACCTTTTCTTAACAAAATACCTCCTCATATAAAAGTACCATTTGCCTAAAGAGAGATGTAAGATTCTTTGATGTAAGAATCAGAGAGTGAAATGGATTCTTGGTATAACATTGCTAACAATGTCTATATTTGGTACGCGCTACATAGGCACCTTAAATTTATATATATTTTACTGGAAATAGTAAATCGAATTTACTTTCAATAGTTATACTCAAATTCAAATCAAAATAAACTTCTCCCCTTATCATTACAAACGATTATCAATTCTCATAGCTAAGATTCAAACCCCTTGAGGTACTGAAATAGTAAAATGCAGAAATAAAAGACGAAGCCATGTATGCTACCAAGAACTACTGTTGCTGTGATAACTTTAAGATTAGAGTTAACGATATGAAAATACATTTTCTTACATATGCTAAAAAGAAATTGTTAAGCACATTATTTAAACGCCATCAAATGCAGAAGGCTACTGATAAAGTAGCTTCATTTAAAAACAAAAATCCTAAAGGCCAAATAAATGTATGGAAAATCCTGCTGCAAATTTGTATAACTTAATTTGAATTTCACTATGCCTTTCCTTTTATTGCATTATTATGCTTGAAAGCAGCCAATGGAGTTTCATATTATTAATAAAATGTACATTTTCGCATAGTTTTTGAATTTATTAAACGGCATCTGGCATAACAATAAATGACCTCTTATTTGTCAAATCTAACTCTTTTTTTAAACTGATTTCTATTGCCAATTGTTGATTATTTAACAAATTTATTGTACGTGTGTGTTTTTTTCTCCGTATCATTGTTATTATTGGCTTTCGTATATATCGATATTAGTAGGGATATTGTTAAACTTATTGGCCAATTTTTTATAAGTTAAAGAAAAATTCTTAGATTTATTGTGGAAAGACCGCGTTATATTTTATATTTTCAATATTCTCGTCATAAGTTTGGGCCACGTTTTCGAGAGACTTGAATTACTAGTTTAGTTTTTTTTTTTTTTTTTGATAAAAGCACTAGGAGCTACCCTAATAACATTATATTTAACTCCCGCTAAACTTTATTTCTTTTTATTGTTAATACCATTGTAACGCCTCCAAATATACAATTTTTACAACTAAGTACTACCAACCGCCAATATTATTTACTAACCGTTTTACTACGTGCCTTTTAGTATTTTCTAAAAGTTTTTTTTTTTTTGTGAATATTGTTTTGCGGTTGATTTTTTTTGTTTGTTTGTTTCTTATAGTCGTATATTGTTACAATAACAAGTGCTAATAGTCCAATAGTTTGTTTTAGGACTCACGTATTTCGTATTTGCTCCAAAAAAAGTATAACAAAATATGTTTCTACTCTATTATATGGTATTTTTGTTAACAATTGAATGTTAAATCGATGACTAATTCATTGATATTTTGAAGTATAAATATGCACATGTGTTTGAATTGTGGAGTATTTAATAGAGATTTTAACAACAGAATTATCAAAAGAATTTTTTCGAAGATCAGTTTGATGCAATTTTTTGTTTTTGTAGTGTTGAGTAGCAATACAATTTTGCTGATACAGCTACTTCCTGATCTTCTCTTACATCTATTAGAGGCCATAGATTTTTCTCAAGTTCGGAAACTAACTAAAAATAGTACTATCGGTCTACTTAAAGATCAGATTCCTATAGAAGAAAAAAACATCGATTATGTAATGCATGTCTAAAATGTTTGAGTCCGATATAACAATATCCGAGGATTATCCCATATTATTTTTGCAGTTTCAGGTTTTGTAGATTTTACCTCTAGTTGAAGGGGCACATAAGATGTTACAATACGGTGGCCCTTAATAAAAAAAGTGTTCAAACTGTCGGTCTCACCCCCCTAGAAATATGCGAATAGCAAAACAACTCAGAATTACAAAGTTTTGGGCCAATCAGAAAACTTTTAGTCGTGGCGCAAAGCGATTGAAAATTTCAAGTGTGTTTATATGGGGAAAATATGACTTTTTTTCAGATTTTACGAAAATTTCGTTCTATAGTTTAATTTTTCCGACAAGCTGTTATATAATTCAGGGTCAGTATTAACTTATCCCTTGAAAAGGCTATAAAACTTCAAAATCGTATAAAACCTCGCCAAGAAATAGCAAATGCCCCAGACCACTTTTGTGCCAAAAAAAAAAACTAGGTCATGAAATTTGATGGCATTTTTTCAACTTTGAGAAATTGAT
Organism: Cordilura impudica; assembly: GCA_963682025.1. Taxonomy (NCBI): domain Eukaryota; kingdom Metazoa; phylum Arthropoda; class Insecta; order Diptera; family Scathophagidae; genus Cordilura; species Cordilura impudica. The sequence goes on along the minus strand of OY821518.1, from coordinate 69,914,091 downwards.
TAAAGCCATCATTCTTTTTTTTGTCTCTATACTTATAAGTACTCAGATATGAAGTATTGGTTTATTACCACGTTGTTAACCTATTGCGCATTGAGACCGAAAATTGGAAATTTTTTTGATAAAATTTTTAAAAATCCTTTTTCAAGTTTGAAAAAATTTTCTTAACCAAAATTTAAAACAATTAATCAATCACTTTAAGGTTTTATTAAATACATGTTCCAGATTAAATGTGTGAATTTTTAAGTAAATCCCTCTGCCAGAATTTTTTTGACAAGGATTTTATTTTTGCAGATTTCGAGAAATATTGGATTTTTGTGAAATATTCTGTAAATGTACTCTTTCTAAATACTTTGTATCAAAATTTCATCACTTTTCTACTTTTAAATATTATATTTTATCTTAATAGCCTAGGGTTTCAGAAAAAAATAATATAACTCCATTAACCCTTTTGGAATTAATAAAAGACAATTTATTCAAAAAAATCAAATATTTTGTAAGTGCCGTCCAATTTTTAGATGCGACACTTAAAATATAATGTAAATTTTTTTCTTAAATTCTAAATAGTGGTATCAACGAGTTTAATAGAAAAACTCGTTTTAGGTCATTTTTATTATAAAATATCTTAAAATCCAAAGCTGACCTTGGCAAATAATGGGTTAACGTTCTCGGATTTATCCCAAATTTTTGGAACGAAACTTCTACATATTTGGTTATTATATTCTAAGTGTCGCATCTAAAAATTGGACAGCACTTACAAAATAATTGAATTTTTTGCATAAATTGTCTTTTATTAGTTTGGGGTCAAACGTAAAAAAATAATAAGAATTGAAAATTTGAAATACATGGTTACGTGTGTTTGTTAAAAGTATAAATATATGAATACATTTGGAACGCTTTAAGTTGGAAACACAACTGGGACGAATGCCGAATTTCGCACAGCTCGACGAATTTGTCGGCAAAAATTCGTTGCGTAAATTCGTCGAATGAAATACAATTACGACGAATTCACATAACAGCTGTAACGTCATTTGAAATTGTTTTTAATTTATAATATGTACATTAGGGTTATAACTAATTATACCCTCCACTCCAGTGTGCAGAGGGTATATATAAGTTTGTCATTCCGTTTGTAATAATTAGAAAAAAAAATGTTGGACCCCATAAAATATATATATTTGTGATCCTTATAACAACCGGAGTTGATATAGCGATGTCCGTCTGTCCGTCTGTCCGTCTGTGGAAATCACGATGACGGCATCAGTCGAGCAGCTAGGATACTCGTTGACATAAAAAATGATTCACTGATATCCTGAAAATTTTCCTATTTAAAATCGTCTAAATCGGTCGATTAGGGCCCGAGATTTGAATGAAGAACTAAAAAAAGTCTTGAAAAAATATAATTTTCTATGTTGTTCTTGTCACGATCACGCCCTTAATAGGACAGCTAGGGTGATCATTTTTAGTGAGAATGATTCACCAAATTCATGGGAAGATTTCTTTTTCAAAAATCATTAAAAGCGGTGGAACAGGTCCAGGGAAATCTCTGAAAAAGTAAAAAAAAAATGAAAAACATGATATTTCTATATTGTTCTTGTTGTTATTCTAAATGTTGCATTGTTGTCATAGCTGGACTTGTTGTTTTTGTGGTCGTTGTGGTAATAATATAATAAAAACAAACCCTTTGTACATTTTTTTATCAACTCTGGTAGAAAAATTTAAAAGTTTCCATTGTTTTGGCATCACTAAAAAAAATTAGTTGGATAATTTCTGTCATTGCCGCGAGACTGCCTGCAAAATTTCAGATCGATTGGGTCACGGGAAAGTGGTTAAAATCGATCCAAAATTTTTTCGACAAGCAGACACTACGAGTTAATATAAAAATTCACCAACATCTAAAGCAAATAATGCTAAAATACCTAGTTGTTAATATAAAAGAAAACAATTGAGCAATTCACAATGGGTAATGTATCGTTGTACCTGTTGTATCGTGTATCACTTTACAATAGTGTAAAATTGTTGTTGGTAATTTTCACAGAAAAATCTGATACACGATACAACTTCATTTGTTATGTTTAGTAAATGTTGTATATTATATCATAACATATCAGTCCCAAGTGAATGCCAGTTTTTATGAAAAAGAAAAAACAAATATGGATTCCAGGTTTGATATTCAAATTAAATGAATATAAATTTCCTTTCCACCAAATCATTCTAATTTATAACATGATAAGTGATAAAACTTTTAGATTGTTTCACCACAACCATAAGAGCAAAAAAACTTTCAAAGTAACAAATGGTCTTCCACAGGGGACTGTTAACGCGCCCATTCTTTTTAACCTGTTTATTTTAGACTTTATCAGCAAATTAGATAATATAATATCATTTGCTGACGATATTATAATACATCACGCGGATGATACAGTGGAAAAAATAAATCAAAATCTACAAACTTCTTTTGATATTGTAGAAAAGTATACTATTGATTGGAACATGAGAATAAACATACAAAAATGTGAAACAATTTTATTTAGACCTCCAGCGAATAGATGTAATAATAATATAAAAAGAAATTGGAAATCGTTTGGGATTAAATCTAATGTTAATAATTGTTCAATACCAAATAAAGAAATTGTTAAATATTTAGGTGTATATCTAGACAAATTCTTATATTTTAATAATCATGTAAATGAAATAATACTAAAGGCAAGAAATGCATTTTTTACGTATAAAAATATATTTTATTCCAGATACATAAAAACAAGAATAAAAATTATTATGTATCAATCCTTAATCAGGCCTATTATAACATATGCGTGTCCAATATGGTTTAATATTTCACCATCCTACATGGAGAAGATAAGGGTATTTGAAAGAAAATGCTTAAGGGCATGTACTAAACTTTATAGAACGTCACAAAGTGAATATGTAAAATACGTATCTAACAAAAAACTCTACAGTGTTACAAACATAATAAGAATAGATAATTTTATAATACATTTAATAAGAAATAACATTGTAAGATGTACATCTTGTAAAGAAAATAATTTAATATTGGCACCGTACTACACAAATGAAGATTATATAATTAATTCCTTACAAAAAGGTTTCGTTTCACCTGAGGCTTTTTTATACCTCGATAAAATGAGGATGATCCAAAATGAAAATGGCAATCCAGTATTCTATCGCATATATAGACGTGCCAATATCAAAGCAGTTAATTGCAATAATACAGCAAATATTGATTTCAGATACAGCACCAGTACATCTAATAAAGATCTTTACATTTCGCAAAGATCAAAAACCAAAAAGTATTGGTGGCTATGTTAGTAACTTCTACATCTTTCTATTTTAACCCTTGACTTTTTATACCCTTTTGCTATTTATGTAATGTTTTTATCAAAATTTTTCATTACGAACAAAATATATAAAATAGTCTTCATTTGAAGTACGGAAAACATAAATTATTTTTTAAAAGAAAATATATTATTAATACTAATAATACTAGAGAGCTCGGGTTAGGGACTATGTATATATCTAATTAATATTATTATTGTTCACTATTGTTTATTATAGTTAAGAATTAATAAAGAATTTGTGTAAATAAACGTTTAAAAAAAAAAAAAAAAAAAAAAAAAAAACAAATACATAGAATTTTATCAGCATAAATAATTATAAAATAAAATATGGCAAATAATGCAAATAACGCAAATACATCGATAAGTTTATTTATATAAAAATTAATGTTTATATTTTTAGTATGTATTTTCTCTTTCAGTACCAACCAAAACATTTAACATTTTTTTTCATTATAAATTAAAATGCAAGAGGAACGTAATATTTTGTTGTGGGGAAAATACATTTCTTTTGCATTAACAGAGTGTCACTTCATTTTGCTCAGCGTGACTATGTCACAGTAGATGGCGCCACAATTTTTGTTCTAATTAGCTTTGCAATAGTTATTTCTATTTTAACATGAATGTCAATATTTTCAACTAGATATCATACAGAACAATGTTAAGAGTATACACGGGCTGGTCTTTTATTTCATACGTTTTTTCATTATTCTTTTACAAATATGAACATAAGTTTGGCATGTTAACTTTTTGTTGTCTTTACAAAATAGAGTTACCGAGTTCATCAATGAGTTTTTTGCTTTCAAAACAGTTCTACATAGCTATATAGAACTATTATTCTGCTTTACCTACAAAATATCTGATTGCGATTACATCTAATTTTTAAAAATTGTTTATAATTACTAAAGCATTATTATTCACATAAATACAAAATTGCACTTTTTAAAATTTCCATTCAAATTTTAGAAAATATCAATTCTAAAAACTAGAATTAAAAATTTCCAATTATAAATTATAATTAATTGAATTTCAGAAAATCATATCAAAACGTTGGAAATTATAATTTTAAATTTAGAAGACATCAATTGCATCTTTAATATATAAATTTTATTCGCTAAACACAAATTGAAATTCCAAAAAAAAACACCAAATACCTATGTTTACATTTAAAAAATTTTTACATTTAAAAAAAATATTGCCATTCAGGAGAATTTAATAACTTTTCAGTATCGCGATTAAGTAACTTCTTTTAACGATAGTCGAATCGTTAAAAAAAGAAAATTGCAAAATTATCAGTAAAAATTTTAAACGATATTCGCTATTGTTAAAGTCAACTGATGTTATCTAAACGACAACCGTTTTTGTGTTGTTTATTCAAGCGATAAAAACTTAAATTTTTGGGTTAAAATGTCGTCATAAATAACTAGAAATCATAAAATAGTGAAAATATTTTGCTTTTATTAAAAAACTTTTTTATATAAATAAAAAAATTAAATCAATTCATTATTTCATTTTCAAATAAATAAACAGAAATATTAGTAAACAAAATAAAGATATTAAACATAAACATAAAATCATCCTGTCAAACACAAAGTAATTTGTTTTTTTCTATTCTTTGTGTTTTTCGCTTATTTTGACAAAGGTGCCACTCGTTTACAATTTAAATAAATAGCAAAACAGATTTGTCGACTGTCGTTAAGATGTATGTACTTAGTGAATCACTTAATCCTTAGTGCAAACAACAATAGCTGTCGATATATTTTGCGATTGTCAGATCGTTGAATTTGAAATTTACAGAATCGCACTACAGAAAATATTAATTTAAATTCAATGAATTTTAGAAAACCTCAAATGATATTTAAGAATTGCTAACATAAAAATTGTTACATAAGTAAACGTAATTTGATGAGAATGTTATTTATATATAAATTTTCACAATTTTTTTTTGGATGAAAATTTTAAGTTTTTCAGAAAGTAAAGATAACATTAAATTATTTTATTTAAAATGTTTGGGACTTTTGGTTTTTTGCGTTTGGCATCCCTAATTTGATTATTTATTATTATAAATTTATTCTCTATGTTTTCAAAATATGGCAATATTTAAAAAAAAAGTCGAGAGAGCTTTTTTTTTTTTGGTTATTATTTTGTTACTCCATCCGACCTATATGGCCACAATGAAGAAATATTTGGCCAGTTAAAAGAAACTATACAGCCATCTCCAATTAGCACGATTTAATGCATATAGCCACCCTACACAACCATTACCTTTGCAATGGATGTTGGGGCGAACTATTTAATTAGCAAAAACTAAATTAAACGAGAAGTTATGTCATATAACCGGAAACGCATGCATATAGGTATATAACCTAAATGCATGCCGATCAGCAACTACGATGACCAAAAAGCCAACACCGAAATAAATCCGAAATAATAGAAAAGACGAAAACCAACCCAAAGAATTTGCTGAAATAATTTGGTATTAACTTTAAGAAATTGTTTAGTTTTTCCAATATTTTGTTTACATTTATTATCAATACTCACACCGAGGTGGAGGGTATCAAAGATTCGGCACAGCCGAATTTAACACTCTTACTTGTTTTTTACAAAATTTTTACCTATCACCACGTGATAGGCAATACTAAACTAATAATAAAAATCGTGTTTGCAGGTTATTTTGTCGGAAAAACCTTCCGCACCAAATGCAATTTCAAAAAACTCACTGAATTTTTTTTTTATTTTTATTTTTATATTTTTTATTAATTTAATATATATATAGTAAAAAACCTATTTAAACAATATAGATTTTTGATACGAGGTATGATTATTTATTTATTTGAATATAGTATGATATAAATTTAAGATTTAAAGTGCGACTATTTTTGCAGAAAGGAAAATGTCCTAAACAACTTTTATAGCACGTTCTGCGCAAATATTACTACGCTGCTGATATATTATTTACGACTTCTGCATAACCCATGCCTTATAAAACACTCATAACCTTTTTTAAATTTAATACTTCAAAATTGTCTTCGCGGAAACAATGGTCTGAAAACCATACGTCGTACCATGCACCACATATAAATTGATATATTTTATATATTTCGGTATTTTGGATTTAGGATAAATGCTAATATTGCCAGAATTGTTCTAGAATTCCACAGAGCATTGTTTATTGGTGGTTTAGTTTTGAAATTTATGAAGGGAAATGGTTAAGAGGTCAAAATATACATCGAAATGAAGCTAGTGGATCTAGATTTTTTTATTCAGTTATTGTAAATATCAACAATGCAGAGATCGTTTTATGAGATAATGACAAGTTTAGGATTTCAAACTTAAAAATATCAAATAAAAGGCTCTCATGTGAGCTTCAAAATGATATATATATTACTCAATTCCGATACTAAAAAGTTATATACAAGTCAATGTCCAAATTTTGGAGGTTCATAACTCGGAAAATATCTCGACCGTCGAAAGAAAAATATTTTGCTAGAATCGCAACAAAATGTGTTATAAGTGGTGAAAATTTGAAACCATTCGGGGCATCGCACCTAAAATACACAAAGGTTTTTAAAACGCAGAAGAAATATTTTAAATCAAATAAAAAAATATAGACCAAATTTCAAAGCGTTTGGTGCGGAACCTTTTTTGAGAGCAGCGAAGAAGTAAGATTGCATTTCTTAATATTTTTTAATAGCCTTTTTGGCTAGGGCATGTAAAATTTGATATTTGCAAAAAAAAAAATAAAAAAGTCATAACCCTAATGTATATAAATAAATATTGGAAAAATATGAATAAAAGAATTCTTAACTTGGTACGAGCTATTCCAATTGTAAACATCACGTTCACGATGGTAAAAGCCTTAATTTTTGTACGGCAGCGTTTAATTTTTTAATTCTGAAAAATTGCATAAATTTTCATTAACAAATTAATTTTATGTCATTTTTGTCTACATGTTGTAGCTGATAGTGGACCATATTTAAAAAAAAAAGAAGCACTAAACAAAAAAGAATAAATATTAACAAAAAACTATGTAAAAGAAAATTATATAATTAAAAATAGATTTTATTTATCTTATAAGTTATAAAACATTTGAAAAACTAAAATAAAATACGGTCACTCTACACCAATTTATTCGTCGTTCGTCGGCGTAAGAATTAGAAATAAACCTATCGCAGAATTACGCACTACGTATTTCGTTCGACGCACTGATTGTGTGCATTTTCATATACACAAATGTGTTTTATTTCTGACGACGAATATTCGGAACGAAAAATTCGTCGTTCGTCCCAGTTGTGTTTTCAACTTTACTATTCATCTTTCCAAAACCGTTCAAAAACTTAAAATCGATTCGGAATTGATTTAGTTAAAATAAAATAAAATAAAATAAAATATTATAGTCCGTGAAGTGTTGAGAAAACCTTTTTTGTCGACAACGCCCTGTATTCAAAAGTCTGAAAATTTAAAAGTGATTTACCAACCAGGCCTAAAACTTACACTAGGTCACTTTAAAAGTATATTTTCACTGTGACACTGTGCAACAAACATTTTATAGGAAAATCCATAATATTCAGAAGTCGGCTGTGATTTCCTATCAACCCTCTTAATTACTCCAACTATTTCAAAGCTTCATTTTCTTGAAACCAATTTTTTATGAATACCAAACTATTCAAACAATTTTTTACGAAGCAAGAAAACGAATTTCGCGCAAATCAGCATCAAGCAATTATCTTGAAAACATAAAACTTAAGATACGAACCTTTTTTTACAATCACACAAATTCTAATTCTCATACAAAATTGGCTTCTTCGAAGATAAACAGTGCTAGGAAAAAAAATAAAGTCGTAGTTTTTCCATTGTAGTAGGTGAAAGTAGGAAACTGAATGTATAGAAAAACTACGAAATTTAACAACTGAAACATAAAAATGTTTAAGTATAATGACATGAAATAATATTTTTTTTTTAAATTGTTGGCTAAACCGTTATTATCATTATATTACTATAATATCTAAAAAAAAACATATAAACGAAACTGTTAAATTCTCATGGTATAAAATAAACATAAATGTTTATTAAATTGACAAAAAATTAAAATTTTAATATTCAAAATTCAAAGTAGTAGGTGAACTAATATCCAACATTTACGAGCTACCAAACCCAGCTACTATTAAAAAGCTATCAAAAGGTATACAAAATTAAATTGAAGATATAAAAATAATATACAACTATACAAATGAACAAACATATCCACTGGATAAACAAATATTGAAATACAATACTTAGACACATAAAACTCATGTAAGTGCATTGGAGGAGAAGAAATGAAAATTTTAATAAACAATTAAAGTTATCAAACACAGGATTCTGGCAAACAATTGACCATAATATTTGATAAAAATAAAAAAAAAAAAATATTTAAACATTTAAACAAAAATAAACGAAAAATTTACATTACATTCAAAAACCTTTAACATTTCTTTATGTTTTGCAGTTTTTATTTTTCTCCAGCCTGGTTTGCTAGTTTCTAGTCGAAAACAATTCGTTTTAACAAAAATTGTTGACAAGTGGATAACAGTGGAAGAAAACCCAAAATGTAAGGAGTCCTATTAACAAACAACAACAAAATTATATAATCTTAAAAGAAATTTAAAACGTTTTGAAAATATAAATTTGGTAACCTTTGCTTTTGGCTTTAAAATTGCTTATTCGATATGAACCCCTTAAGTAAATATTACGCAGGCTATCAATACTGTTCAATACTCGAACAACGAACGTATGGTTTGGGGGTTTTTATCAATTAACTATTTTTTTTTTGAGCTGCCCAAGACATATTGTCATCTACTTATTGCAGAGTTGGTAAAAATTGGTTATTTGGTAGGGCCACAATTTTAATCTGTTGAAATTATAAAATAAATTTAAGCAAATATAACCAAATTCAATAATATTACTTTTATCCATGTTCGATACCTGCGTACACACATTTAACTTGGACAGTCCTTAATGGAACAGCTCTGACTTTTAAAACTACATTGACTTCTGAAGCTTTATTTTTAAAGAGCATTGATTATGCTGTTCCTCGATCCATCCATTCTATCCAGTAGAGAGCATTCAATGAAGGGCATTCAATGAATATAACATGGATCCTATATATTAAATTTTAACTAGTGATCTAGATTTCATAACAAATCACTTAATTTGAATAGATTTTTGTATACATCTTGGCACTTTTAATCATTTTAAAATTTCCTATTAATAGTTCTTTCTATTTGAATCATGGACTTCGAAAAGGAGTTTGAAAAGCTGGGATTATTCAAATCTGAGTTACCTGCATTGACATACGCATAAACCTGCTTCTGTAATTCTAAGACAATCTAGAAGGGTTTCCTACTAAAGACTGTACACTAACAAAATTTTAGTTTTAATCGGCACCAAGATTTATGAGTCCACATCTCTTGTATCGTTACCTTCACTAACATTGTGTCCATTACTATCTAGGTAGATCATTTTGCCTTTGAAATTATTATGAGAATAGGATCTAACTGAGATATCAAAAGCTGAGATCAGTATCATTACTAACTTACTTATATTCTGATCTGCTGATTCTGTAACGCTCTTTGATTAATGCGTCAACGTACTATACTTTCACAAAAACCCCTTCCTAAAAAGTAACTCCTCATGAAAAAGGAAATTTTCTTTAAAAAGTAAACTTTCTTAAAATAGAACCATTTCTTAAAACTGTATTTTTTAGAGTAAGTTTTCATATAGAAGTACCTTTTCATGAAAAGTATGTTATCCGCAATAAAAAGTACCTTTTCCTAAAAAATACCATTTCGTTAAAAAGTAACTTTACTTAAAAATAACTTCTTTCCTAAAAAAAGGGACGTTTTCTTATTAATATACCTTCTCTTAAATCAAGGACTCTTTCCTAAAAAAGTTCCCTTTCTTTAAAATATCTTTTCCTAAAAAAATAGCTTTTCTTATAAAATATATTTTTTAAATACCCTTTCTTTAAGCAGTACATTTTCTAAAAAGATAGACTTTCTTAAAAAGTGCCTCATCATTAAAAAGTGACCTAGTCTTAAAAACTGACACTCTTAAAAAATTACCTTTTCTTAAAATAAATATTTATTCGTTCATAAGTAATATATTTTTTTTTAAAGTAAGTTTTGCTAAAAAGTATATTTTCTTTGAAAATCACTTTTTTTTAAAGATTATTTTCCTTTATAAAGCAAATTTTCTTTAAAAAAATATATTCCCTAGAAAATGGTCCTTTTGTTAAAAAGTAGCTTTTTTTAAAAAAAGAACATTGTTTCAAGAAAATATATTTAATAAAAAGTACCCCTATTTAAAGTAACTTTTATTAAAAAAGCATATTTTATTAAAAAAGTTATATATTAAAAAAATACCTTTTATTAAAAAGTACCACACCTCTTAATAAACAATTACCTTTTATTCCAAGAGGAACTTTTATTAAAAAAAGTACCTTTAATTAAAAAAGCACCTCTTATTAAAAAGTTACCTTTTTTTAAAAAAATACTTTTAATTAAAAAAGTATTTTTTTATATAAAAATACACTTTATTAAAAAAAGTGGAATTTATTTAAAAACTACATTTGATCAAAAAGTACCTTTTATCAAAATGTATCTTTTATAAAATAGCACCTCTTCTGAAAAAATTGTAATTTCTTAAAAAAAGTACCCTTTATTCAAAATGCACCCTTTATAAAAAAGTACCTTTTAATAAAAAAGTATCTTTTATTCAAAATGCACACTTTATAAAAAAGAACCTTTTAATAAAAAAGTACCTTACATAAAAAAGTATCTTTTATTAAAAAAGTACCTTTTATTAAGAAAGTACACTTTTTTTAAAACACGAATAGCAGATCACAAAAAGGACAGAGAAAAAAGAAGAGCTACAACAGCGCTAAGACAACACTTGATGACGCAAAAACATCATGCGGACCTTGAACATGGTAAAATCTTATGAATGTAACGAAAATAAACGATTAACTTAAGAGAGCTTAAGAATACAACAAAAAATAAAAACATGTATGAATAGTAAGGAGCACAAAGACAAAATTAGTTTAGTTTATACTGTGGTATTGTAGGCTACGCAACGGTGATATTTTTGTTTTGTGAAGTCCTGTTTTTCTTTTTTGATTATTGTTACAATTATTTATTAATTTATTTTAGTGCTTGACAAAAAAAAATTTAAAATTTTAATATATATTTTTTAAATAATAAACTTTATAATAATAGCAGCAAATATTTTTGACAAATGCAATAACAACAGAAAAATGTAACTTATAACTTATTTTGTATACATTATAAAACTAATTAATTAAGAAAAAAATTATTTTTCCCCTAGTTCAATAAAAAAGCTCTTGAAAATGTTCCAAAAAAGGAACGAAACGTTGGGCAAATGATGTTATAAAAGTTGTTTTATTTGCATCACTACCAAGGACCAGTAAGCTCCTAACAAATATAATCATCATAATTTGGTCTCTGACCATCAAAAAAATTCTTAAAACAGTAACTTTTATTCAAAAAGTACATTTTTACAAAAGTACCTTTTCTTAAAAAGTGAATTTTCTCTGAAAAGTAGCTTTTATAAAAAAGTACCTTTAAAAAAGTACTTTTGATAAAAAAAAAATACTTTTTATCTTTTTACCTTTGATTAAAAATTACCTTTTATTAAAATAGTACCTTTATTTAAAAAGTGAATTTTATTAAAAAAAGTACATTTTATTAAAAAAAAAATACATTTCATTTAAATAGCACTTTTTTTAGAAAAGTATTATTCCGTCAAAAAGTACGTAGTCTTAAAGCAGTATATTATCTTATAAAATTTCCATTTTGAAAAAAGCCATTAAAAAAGTACCAGTTTAAAGAAAAAGTTCCTTTTCTTAAAAAAACATAATATCCTAAAGAGGTACACCTTCTTAAAAAGTACCTGTTCTTTAAAATTGAAATTTGCCAAAAATACTTTTTTCTTAAAAAAAGTACAATTTCTTTAAAAAAAAAAGTACCATTTCTTAATAACACACTTTTTCTTATAAATGGTGCCTATTCTGAAAAATGTTAATTTCTTAAAAAACATTTTGTATTAAAAAAGCACCATTTATTAAAAAGTACCTTTTATTAAAAAGAACCTATCATAAACAAGTATCTTTTATTACAAATGTACAATTTATTTAAAACAGTACCTTTTATTCAAAATGTAGCTTGAATTCAAAAAGTTAATTTTATTGAAAAGTACTTTTTATTAAAAAGTAAATTTTCTCAGAAAAAAATACATTTAAAAAAAAGTACCTTTTATCTTCTTACCTTTTATTAAAAAAGTACATTTTATTAAAATAGTACCTTTATCAAAAAAGTACATTTTATTAAAAAAGTAAGTTTTATTTAAAAATATACATTTAATTTAAAAAGTTATTTATCTAAGAAAAGTATCTTTCTGGCAAAAAGTACGTAGTCTTATAGCAGCAGATTCTCTTAAAAGTTACTATTTTGAAAAAAGTCATGACAAAATACCAATTCATAGAAGTGTTTTCTTAAAAAAGTTCCTTTTCTTAAAAACAAAGAAACAATTTTTCTTAAGAAAACACATTTTCTTATAAAAGCTAATTTTATATAAAAAAAAATTATATTTAAAAAAAAACTCGTTTTCTTAATAAAATTATTTTTCTAAAAAGTTCCCTTTCTTAAAAACAAAACTTAATTTCTTAAAAAGGTACACCTTCTTAAAAAGTACCCCTTTTTTTAAAAATTAAATTTCTTTAAAATTTCTTAAAATAGTTAATTTTCTTTAAAAAAAATACCTTTTCTTAAAAAATAAGAATTTCTGAAACAGCTACTATTTCTGAAAAAAGTGCATATTCTTGCGAAATACCTTTTCTTAAAAAAACACATTTTCTTTGAAAAAGACAGCCTCTCTTAAAATAGCAACTTTTCTTAATAGAAGCACATTTTCATAAAAAAAAGTTCCTTTTCTTAATAAACTGCCCTTTGTCAAAAAAATGCCCTTCTTAAAAAAGTTCCCTTAAACATGAGCCCCTTCCCTACAAAGTACCTTTTCTTAAAAAATTGCCTTTAAGAATATATTTTCTTAATAAATTACATTTTCTTTAAAACACAGTTTTTTAGAAAAGTATCTTTTCTTAAAACATCAAAATATTGAAAGAACTTTTTCTTTAAAGAAAGTAAATTTTACTTAAAAAAGTACATTTAGAAAAAGCTAGTTTTCTTAAAAATACTTTTTCTTGAAAAAGTACATTTCGCTTAAGAATTTTTCTCTAAAAAGTATATTATTTTAAAATGTACTTTTTTTAAGTACATTTTCTTTAAAAAGTATCTATTCTAAGAAAGTAAAATTTTTTAATGTCATTCCCTTATTTCCTTTTATTTAAAAAAAAAAAAAACTTTATTAAAAACAGCCTTCTAATAAAAAAAATCTTTTTTTAAGTAGCTTTTATTAAAAAAGTTAACTTTTATTAAAAAGGTACCTTTTTAAAAGAGTTACTTTTATCAAAAAGGACGTTTCCTTCAAAAAGTTCGTTTTCTTAAAAGTACATTTCCTTCAAAAAGTTCATTTCCATCAAAAAATTCAATCTCTGCAAAAAATTACCTTGTCTTAAAAGACTACATTCTATTAAAAATTTGCCTTTTATTTAAAAGGTACTTTTTCTTTAAAAACTAAGTACTTTTCTTTATAATATATCTTCTAGTAATTCGTTATTGATTGATTTAAATTTTTAAAGTAAATTACATAAATGCGAGCCTTAGATCACCTAATATATGATTATTAATATCTTGAAATTCGAAATATGTAGTATAGTTAAGGAAACAAGTTAAAAATTTCCACAATACTTTCATTAGGCCTTAAATTTATATGGCGAGTTCATACTAAGGAGCACTATATATTCGATTTTAAATGATCTGCCTTACAAATCTGCTTCTTCGTAAGGGATAAGCATAACCTTTCAAAACCATTTTTCTATCATTATATAGGATAAGTGTAAGGTCTTGATATCTTTTTAATAAAAAAATCTTTTGAGAAACTTTCGTTTATTTGCTTGTATTCTGCTAAAAATTTAATTTTTTTACTGTGATGTTTATAGCCATATCGATGAAATTCATTTAGATTTTGACACCTAATCAATTTTAATTGGAGTTTCAAAGAAATGGGTATTTCTTGATACTCCTACTGGTGTTAGCCATATATTTTAATTATTGTACATCTCTGTTTTATAGCACATTTGCCAGAGCTAGTTTTTCCTTTTTTTTAATCCCAATTCATAAGAGACAGGCGACTTTTTTCGTAAATGGATAACATTCACTACTCTAGTGACCAACAACCTGAGTATGCTACAGGCTATAAAATTTATAGTAGAAGAAAAAAAAGTTTAAAGGAAAAGCAACAACAAAACAAAAACGGCGGCCAATTCAAATTTGTTGTTTGGTTAACATTAACATTTTGGAAGTTAAAAAGTTAGTTTATGCTGTAAAAACTAACAACTCCTTATTGCTGCATTGGCTGTAAACTGTTTGTTATTACAACAAAATATTAAGCAGGTTTTAACATATGAGTAAATTTTTTTTTTTTGCTTTCCATGCGAATTGACCAAAACATTTAGCTTTCAGCTGTAAGTATGAAGTGGAGTAAATATTAAGTACCAATATAGAAATGCAGTTACGATGCGGGTGTGGAGACTGTTTTTATTTATTTTTTTTTTTTTTTTTTTTGCTTTTTACGAAAACAGACTAAATGCAATGACTAGTTTTATTCGCTACTTTTTATATAAATAGGAAATGTGGTTTAAATACAAAAAAAAAAACACCCTCATGTGGCCTAAAAAGGAAAACATAAATACAAGTCAACAAAAGATATCTGTAAGACACGAAGCTCAGCTACTCTACAATAAAAACAGTGTTAGTCTAGAAAATGCCAATAGTTTAATTAATGACAATTAAATAATAATCATTTTTAAATAGATAATTACCGCAACGAAGAAGAACAATGCAAGGAAGTGCAATGAATATAGATTGATTAACCTAATATAACATGTGCTAAAAATATTTTTCAAAATAATATATTAGAGAATATACGCGAAATGCGAAATAGCTATGGAATGGAAGAATCACCATTTGGCTCTAAGGAAGGAATGGGTACTTGAGAAGGATGTCTTTCTCTGTTTTATTGACTATGAGAAAGCTTCGATACTATTGAACAAAACATGCTTATGGAATCTTTAACATCCATTGGAATTGACGAAAAGGAAAGAACTCTCTGAAGAAATTGCCAACCTAAAAAAAGTCTTTTCAATGTATATTTATTTATTTATTTATTTTTTAATCAATGAAATTAATCCTTACAGACTATTTAATAGAACAATTAAAAAATAGGCGAACATGAATGAAAAAATTTAAAAATTTAATTGAAATTTTTTGAAGAAAAATCAATAAATCTATAAAGCTTATTAAATTTAATACACATTCGTCTAAGCGGATCTCCGTTTGCATAACACTGTGAAACAAATTGAGGTTAGTAAAAGTTAGGTCGATTCTGAGAGTGAGGGGTGAAAATAGGGGCTAAATTAGAAGACCCGTATTGCGGCATTTGTTTATGTTAGTTCGAATTTAATTTTTAATCGACCTTCGAACTTTGCAGTCAAATGCCGATTTTCAGCATATTGTTTATATGGTTTTTTGGCTATAACTCGTCGACTAATTAATATTTTTACAATATGTAAAAGCCTAATTATTGCTAGAGACCTGTGCAAAAGAAAATTTTTGTGGTGCTTATGAAGCAAAATGTTGGAAAAATTATTTTTTTTTCATGCTTTTTAAAAATATTTTCCACAAAACTAAGTCTTTTTTGCTTTCTGTTTGATCTATAATATGCTTCTCAGATTCTTCAATAAATTTCATCTGAAAAGAAAACAATCATAATACAAAACTTGCGTTTTCCAACTTAATATTAATTTACTTCTCATTTTTTTTGTACCAATCTTGTTCAGTGTTGGTTTTGAAGAAACATTGAAAAAGAAATTATAAAAATATGGAAAAAATATATTTTTGAAATGTTAGTTATGAAAAGTTTTAAGTAAATGACCCAATCCTAGTCACACAAAACCAATTGGATGGAATTGTTGCAAATTTGTGTTTGACTCAGAAAAAATCAGAACTACTGGCTTCATTTTTGAAAGGAAATAATTTGCTGGCGAAAGGTACCAAAGTAACAGCATATCGAAAACGCCAAAAAGAGTTAGAAAAGTTCTTCAATGTGAATGATGCAAAAAATTTCTCTTATTGCAACGATATTGAAAAGTTAATGGAGACGATAGGGTTAACCTATAAAAAAGATGATTGGCGTTTATTCATCGATAGTTCACTAATCAGCTTAAAAGTTGTGCTTTTGAAAATTTCGATAATTTGAAACACATTCTGGAAGTAGTCAAACATAATGAACACCAGTGACGCATTTGCTGCGACCTCAAAATAGTTCCATTGATTACAGGCTTAACAGCATCTGGCCGTCCAAAATATCCCTGTTTTTTGTGCGATTTGGATTCACGATACGGAGGAGGTATTAAAGGAAGAAACCAGTACAAACAGCATAACTGGAATAGTCGCATTGGGCGGAAATGGCCTAAAGGCAATAAGCTACACGAAAGTCTGAAATGAAAATTTTGTTACCGTTGCTCTACATTAAACTTGGCATTGCTAAAAATTTTTTGAAATGTATCGCAAAAAGGCCAGCAGTATTCAACCGCTTAAAAGACATTTTCCCAAGACTAAGTAACGCCAAAATTCAGGAAGGGGTTGTTAATGATCTTGACATACGGAAACTAATGAGTCGTCAAGATTTTGACCAAGTTCTGACAGACCGAGAATTAAATGCATGGCTTGCATTGAAAGCAGTCATTAAAGGACTTTTGGGTAAAGAACGCAAAGACAACTACAGGCAATCTGTTGCAAACATGTTGGCAGCTTTCGATGAAATTGGGGTTAATATGTCGTACAAAATTCATCTCTTGCATCAGCATCTTGATCAACTCGCTCAACAGTTGCCAACTGAACCTGATGAGCAAGGCGAAAGTTATCACCAAACTGCGATTCCATTTGAAATAAGGTAACTATAGAGTGTGCATATTTTGAATTCCTAGATTTTTCTAATATCTTTGTCAGAGTGCACAATTTAAACATGTTAACGATTGAAAACTATTTTCGTTTCAGGTACAGAGGAAAGAAATCTCCAGATGTTGGTGGTATAAAAACACCTTTGAAGACGAGGAAGACGAGGAAAAAGAGGAAGAAGGGGAAGACAAAGATGAAATTCCAGAATATCTGTTGGACGAAATTATCGACCTTTCTGATGATGATGACGATGACCATGATATTACAGAGAGCAGTGATGTTGATCCACAGCCGCCTGCTAAACGGCAACTGGCCAAATCATTAATTTGATTTATTTAATTTTTTTACTTAAAACTTTTCATAACTAACATTTCAAAAATATATTTTTTTCCACATTTCTATAATTTCTTTTTCAATGTTTCTTTAAAACCAACACTGAACAAAATTGGTACATAAAAAGGAGAAGTAAATTAATATTAAGCTGGAAAACGCAAGTTTTGTATTATGATTGTTTTCTTTTCAAATGAAATTTATTGAAGAAACTGGGAACCATATTATAAATCAAACAGAAAGCAAAAAAGACTTAGTTTTGTGGAAAATTTTTTTTAAAAAGCATGAAAAAAAGATAATTTTTCCAACATTTTGCTTCATAGGCACCACAAAAATTTTCTACATCAATTTTTGAAAAAATTTTAATTATTGCACTGGTCTCTAGCAATAATTTGGCTTTTACAGATTGAAAAAATTTCAATTAGTTGACGAGTTATAGCCAAAAAACCATATAAACAATATGCTGAAAATCGGTATTTGACTGCAAAGTTCGAAGGTCGATTAAAAAAAAATTCGAACTAACATAAACAAATGCCGCGATACGGGTCTTCTAATTTAGCCTCTATTTTCACTCCTCACTCTCAGAATCGACCTAACTTTTGCTAACCTGAATTTGTTCCACAGTGTAATTTGATCTATAAAACTGGACAGATAAAGGTGACAAGAAACGTGTTGAGCAGGCAACCAGAAGGAATATCGCCATTAATTATGTTCAAAAGAAACGAAACGTTTAGCGTAGATCTGTGGCTTTTTAAGGTTGGATCCTTAGTAAGAGTGAGTTTGCAGTTATACGACGGAAGACTTAAAGGGTTAAATTTAAACTGCGTAGACAAAATGGTAGAATTGTTTTTGAACCGATTCAATACTATCAATGTGAGTTTGATAGATAGGGTCCCATATAATAGAGGCATATTGCAAAATCAGTCTCACAAGTGACGTGTATAGTGTTTTTGTTGCATACGGATCATTAAACTCTTTAGACCAACGTTTTATAAAACCAAGTACTCCTCTGGCTTTGTTTACCGTTATTGTAATATGAGGAACGAAACTTAGCTTTGAATCTAATAAAACACCAAGATCTAAGAGTGTAGTGAATTTTCTGATAGTTTGCAATAAACGTTTTCATAATAACTAGAGGACCCCTGCTGCTCCGCAGCATTATATTATATTATATTAATTTTTATAATATAATACCAAAATTTGCCAAGAGAAGTTAACGTACAGTAATGCCAAAATATGCCAAGAGAAGTTAACGTACAGTAATGGCAAAATATGCCAAGAGAAGTTAACGTACAGTAAAAGTAAAGTTGATTGTCCACGCATAACTTTCCTCAAACCCAACGAATTTGCCAAGAGAAGTTAACGTACAGTACTGCCAAAATATGCCAAGATAAGTTAACGTACAGTAAAAGTAAAGTTGATTCTCCACGCATAACCTTTCTCAAACCCAACGAATTTAAGCAGTTAATAGCTCAAAAGAAGGATTGATCCACTGAGTGTTCTTAGACCTATGTCAACAGCCTACGTTAATTAGAACTCTAGTTATAGAGGTTTGAGAGAAGAAAAATATTGAAAAAATTCTTGAATGCAAAGTTTATTCATAAATTCTTTTAATATATAAGATAGTTTATAGTTTTTAAAAACTTTAAACATTTATAATTAAATGTTGGTGAACTTATCTATTAGATCGATTAAATTGGAAAAATTGAAGTGACCTTAAGAAGAACTTATGGAATTATGAATTGGAATTTTATTTGGACTTACAAAAAAATGATAGCACATGATAGCCATAAATCCATACTAGTTCTCTAGGACAATCAATTACCTTCCGAATTTAATAAATTTCAGCTGCGAATATCTGCAAACTTAAAAAACGCATTTTTCCAAGAAAACAAATTCAGAGTTATTAAATATATGGCGAGAGAAACACAACGAAGATGACAAAGGAGCCTCTATTTGTGCCCATTTCTTTTCATACAATGCTGAGAGTGAATATTCCGAAAACTTTAAACAATATATAAAGGAGCACTCACGAATATTTTGTTCAAATATGAATACTAGCAGATTCCACCGCTCGAAATTCGAGTGCAATTTCTAGGCAGTTTTTTTTTTTTTTTTTTTTGTCAATTTAGCCAATTCACAAACCAACACTTTATGGTTTATTATTATTTTGAATCAAGATAACATACTCATTAACAAACAGATTAGAAATTTAATAAAACACACATAGCATATGTATAATTTTATGTATGTGTTAGTAGCAACTTTAAATGCAATTTATTCAAAACAAAGGAAAAAATTTAAAAATCTGTAAATCTATAAAACGGTTAAAAGGAAATACCTTACAAATAATACACATTAGGACAAAATCGGAATAAAATAGTAGAACAAAACATCGGTCACAAGAAATTGCCTAGCCTGTTAATATTATAAATGAAATGGCATAAAACCATGCTGTTTGGCTTAAAGACAATACTTCGATAAAAAAAATGTGAAACGCAGTTTGCCTCCACTAAATCGAAGCCTGGACGTCCGCAATTAACTTTTTGCCAAAAATCTGAGCGAACAAAAAGACGAGTTGCAGCAGAAATCTCTAAAGATCGAAATAATGTAATGAATGTAATGAATTAGATTTAGCAGTGGTTTTAAAAGAGACTGTTTGTATCCCAACTATAGCTTCGAAATTACGAAAACTAATTTCAAGGGCGACCCCAACAACTTTTCAAAAGAGCAATATTGCAATATAAGATATGAAAACAAAATGAGAAATTGTGGTATATATCCTCCATACAAAGAACTTGCATGTAGTAAATATAAATGCAGACCAGACGGCGTAATAGTTACTGAGATATTAGCGAAAGTTCCATTGGAAACATTACTGAATCATACATTCGAAAGAATAAAAAAGAGCAAAAGGAAGTTGTATCTACCTTAATGGAAACAAAAAAAAACCGACATTTTATACGCCGAACTCATTGTCAGTTATGGATTTGACAGCAGTACTGGCTATAAAAATTATAAGCAACAGTTTGAAAGGGCGGGTTCATCTCAAAATTGTGACTTCTCTCTTTTTGGCCACAACAATTATACCTTTGCGTTTAATAGAAGCGTCCGGAAATATTTTGTGGAACAATAGTGCACTACAATCTATTAGATTTTGTCGACCATTAAAATTAGAATACACAAAAGAGACTAAAGAAATTATTTTAAAAAAAAAAGAAAATATAGAAGAAGAAATCAATCCCTTAAGTCCATTTAAAGAAAGGCTGAGCAAAAAAAAAATTTGTGCGTTAAATATAAGTTATATTTAACTTTAATTGACGGCAAAGTATTAAATATTTTCACTGAAACTAAATCTAGTCATACGTGCTCTTTATGCGGTGCTACACCAAACGATTTTATGAGCATAACAGATTTCCAAAATCAAAAATTTAAACCTACAGAAGATAACTTAAAGTATGGAATAAGTCCGCTGCATTGCTGGATCCGTTTTTTTTTTTTTTTTTTGAATTTGTTGTGAATGCAGGTTACAAAATTGACATTAAATTGTGGCAAATATGAAACTGAAACTGACAAAGCGTTAGCTGCAAGAAGAAAAGCTGGCATCCAACAGTTATTTTGCTATGGAAGTACTAATGATGGCAACATGGCCCTGCGCGCGTTCAACGAACATTTGAAATTTTCTGAAATTACAGGCATTGACAAAGTGCTAATTTTTAATTTAAAAGTCCTTTTAATATGTTTATAAAATCAGCTTTCTTTAGATTCGAGTAAATTTGAAGACTTTTGTTTTCAAATGGCCACAATGTTCATGCAGAAGTATTCATGGTTACCAATAACAACTACAACATAAGGTTGTTGTACATTCTCGGCAAAATATTGAGTCGCCTGTGCTTCCAGTTGGATGCTATGGTGACGATGCCTCTGAATCGCGCCACAATATATATAAATCCGCTAGATTACTTCATGCACGAAAAAGTAGCCATGTGAATAACTTGACAGACATTTTTAATCGAGCATTGGACATATCAGATCCTTATATTTCCAGCATTTCGTTGAATAAACGCATCCAGCACCAGAAGAAATTAAAAACTTTCACCAGAAGTGATAGAATTACTGAGACCAGAGGAACAAAATTTTTTGAAAAATTGTCAAACAGACGAAGAAAATTCCGAAAGCGAAGATGAAGAAATGGAGAGTCGTGGCATTTTGAACCTATCATTTTTTAAATATAGTTGAAGATTTGGAACTCGAATCTTTAATTTTTCAATTAAATCCTTTTTAAAATATAACTTTGTTTGTTACTTTTTGAAATTGGTAAAATAAGTTTCTACTGTTATCTTTGAAAGTTAGTTTATACTCGAAAAAAAAAATTTTTGTAAAAAATAGTTTAGAAAAAGGTTATCTATCAAAGGTCTAAAAAACCTTGGATGCGAGAACATATAACCCTGGATATCCGTTTGGAAATAATTATTAGTTAATTTTTTAATTAACTTTACAAACATTTTTTTTTTAAGTGTATGAAAAACTTTAAGTGTTCATCCCTCCCTCTTAATAGTCTTCCAAAAATTATGTCAAAAAAAATAATTCAAATTGGTCCAGCCGTTTGGCTGTAATTAATTTTGGCCAAAAAAAGGAGAAAAAGTTCCTGTAAGCAGAAAACTCAGAACAGCTGGACTATAAGTTTATTCGATCCACTCGACATGCCATTTCAGAACTAGTAGTCTTTCACGTTTGTTTGGAGTTAATAGCGGAATTAAATTGCATGGAAAGAAATTTCACGTAGCAATTTTGGCTTTTCGGTTAAAATCTCTTCTTGCCGCTGATATTAATCAGATGTCATGCATTTTTAAAAAAGTGAGCCTAGACCGATTATAACTTTTATAGTATTTGGCATATCCCAAAATAGCAAAAAATATTTCCCTTACATACCAAACCATATGTCTACCAAACATTATGTAGGGTATTCATAAATAAACATAAAATTTTACGCAAAAAACTAACGACTTGTTTTTAATATTTCTCATATACCGGTGTCTATAAAATTAATTTATAGGCATGTTTTTTAATCTAAAAAAAATAATTTAATAAACGAAATCTAATTAAAATTTTAATAATTTTTTTCCTAAATAAAAAAAAATTACATAAATAATTTTATTATACAAATAATCATAAACTTTATTAATTACATATATTTATTTTCAAACATATCCTAATAAATTTTTCCCACTCTAATCTCGTCATTTCTAATCTAAAAATTTTAACACATTTTAGCACTTTGTTATCACAGAAGTCAAATCTTAAATGCTTGAAATTGAAGGAAATAAAAAAATTTAAATTTAATAAAAACAACGCTCAATATCATTAAGATTTGGTGGCTTTTTTACAAATGATATTTACAAGTCACCTTTTCAAAAAGGCGCTTTATTTGCCTTTTACTTAAAAAAACGTTTTAAATAATATTACGTGATATCTTAAAACAACTCATAAATAATTTTTATATATTTTTTTTTATATTTTTTATTATTTTGCAATATATTTCTATACACTTGATTCCTGTTTTCCCTCTGCCTTCAATTTATTTTGTGTGTGCGTTTATGCATTACAATTTATTCGTTTTATGTGTGTCTAAGCCAACCTGCTCTTTGAGACATGCGTTCAAGTTAAAATATGAGACTAATATGGTTATTGGTTTATTGATTTTAAATCATTTAATGTTGCCAATTATAACAGCTTTTTTTAATAGTTTAACATAAATTTAATAGAAAAAAAATTATAATTTTAAACTATTTGTGGAAAACTGTGTGTTTTTTCGTATATAGGCTATAAAATTTAAGCAATAAATTGAATGCTGCCGGCTAAAAATATTTAATGGTTTTCAGATTCACAATAACTAATATTCCTTAAATACTAGGATACCAGAGAGATACAAGCTAGGACTGACTAGAATTAGATGTAAGGGTTCTTGAGCAAAAGGGTTTTTTTTTTATTTTGCTGCTATTTAAGCGGAATATGAATAATTATGGCCCACATTTTATGAAGATCAGCACGGCATCGCTGGAATTGATTTAATCCAAAAATTGGGTTTATGGACCATGTAAATCAGTTCTGAGATGGACCAGTCTACTGGAGAAAATAACCGGCCATAAAAATGATTAGTTTGTGGGACATTTTGATGACCTACAATAACTCAAACAATAGCCGATGTATGTTAGATAGGCTTTCGAAGCACCTTTCATTTGATGTCTACTTTTATTTTAATGATATTTACATACTTGTTGGTAAAATCCCATTGAGATAGTAGAACCAAAAATAATGTATTTTAACTTCTTCACTTTTTTAATGGTTCCCAGAAATTGAAAAGACCCTCATTGATATATAATGAAATTTTTTTTGAAGACCTATCTAACGAATTTTCCTCATATCTTTTGTAGATAATAATTATCCCGTACTATAAATCTGGAAAACGCAGTGTTGCTACTAATTATCAATTCTATCACCACCTCAACATGGATTTGACTTCCTATATAAACGCTGGATTCTGCAAAACTAAACAAACCGATGTCATATAGACAGTAAACCTTTTGATAAAGTCAGCCATGATCTACTGATAGCGAATCTTGATATTAGTGGATTCTCAGACAACTTCCGAAAATGGATTCGATTGTACTTAAAAAACGTAAGCAACGTGTAATTTTCCTCAAGGGCGCCAGCTTGGAGCTTTCCGATTCTTGCTATTTATGAATGATCGTCCAAAGTCTATCCAATGTGGTAATATCTTTATATGTAACGACGTTGTAAAAATCTACTCAACCCTCACAAACAATGGAGACAGTGTACATCGCCGGTCCTACATAAATAGCTTCTACAAATGGTGCAATGTGCATACACAATTGCGTACATCATGCCAAATCGAATTTTTAATGGTATTAGAAGAGCTATCAATATATTTTGAGCACAGTTCTCTTTTATATACAATTCGGTTCATGCGAAGAAAGAGTTATTGAGTAAATTTTAATTGCAGATATCATATCTATAATATTAATAGGCGATTTCTTGTGACTGATGTTTTGTTCTACCGTTTTATCCCGAATTTGACCAAATGTATATTATTTGAAAGGTATTTCTTTTTAGCCGTTTTGCAGATTTACAGATTTTAAAATTTTTTCCTTTATTTTGAGTAAATTGCATTTAAAGTTGCCACTAACACATACATGACACTATACAATGCTATGTGTGCGTTTATTAAATGTGTCAATGTGTTTGTAATAAAATGAGTTTGGTTTCTGTGTTGATTTTTGGATTGGCTATAACTGATTAGCATACTTTTAGGGTCTTTATTTAATGAAAAAATAAAATTTCCTAGAATTTGCGCTCGAAATTCGAGGGCTGGATTCTGCTAGTTTCTATCAATCTTTGATGTAAGTTAAAACTGTCGAGACCACGTGGAAGTAAGTGAATTTAAGATTTTGATTTAAACATTAAATAAAAAGTGATAATATTATGAAAGTTTAGATTTTAATATTTTTTTTTTTCAAAATTGATCAACATATAATATTTACTAGCAGGTTCCAGCGCTCGAAATTCGAGTGCAATTTCTAGGCAGCTTTATCTTCCAACTTAGCCAATTCACAAACCAACACTTTTATGGTTTATTATTATTGTAAATGAAAATAACAAACTCATTAACAAACTCATTGACAAATTTAATAACACACATAGCATATGTATAATTTTATGTATGTGTTAGTAGCAAATTTAAATGCAATTTGCTCAAAATAAAGAAAAAAATTAAAACATCCGTAAATCTGCAAAACGGCTAAAAAGAAATACCTTTCAAATAATATACGTTTGGTCAAAATCGGGATAAAATGGTAGAATAACACACCGGTCACAAGATTAGTAAAAACTACAATAAAATTTTATGTACGCATTATGTGTGCATTGTGGTCTAACCGACTCCAACTAACTAAATTTTACTATATAATTTCCAGAATTTGGTTTCAAAATATTCAAAAAAAAATTACTACCAAGAATATTGAAGATATTATAAATGCTATTGATTCAGAGATAGAGTTCTCTGATAACGATTCTGAAAACGAAGAAATGAAAAATTCTGAACCGGAACCTACAAACGATATTACTAACATTAATACAGACGATTTTACTGTAAATGATGAATGGAAAATAGAAAATTAAAATTAAAATCGTACTAGTACACCCGTAGTGCAAGTTCCTTAATTAAATGTAAAGGCTGAAATTGATTTCGTAGACGAATTTGAACAGTATGTAGTTACTGAAAAGAAAATATTGAGTTCAGCCGTAGATAATTCGATGGGAAAAATATTAATTCCAATTAGATTTTGATACCGACACTGAGCAAAATTCATTGTTTATAAAAACGGCTTTATCGTTTTTCGAAAAATATATTCCATTAGAAATGTATGAGCGAATGGCAATTTATACCAACACTTACGCTGAACAGCGCTACATCTTTCAAACATACGAACCCAACAGAAATTATGTAATTTATTGGAATACATATGATAACACTGTGGAACAAATTCAGGTTAGCAAAAGTTAGGTCGATGCTGAGAGTGATGGGTGAAAATAGAGGCTAAATTAGAAGACCCGTATCGCGGCGTTTGTTTATGTTAGTTCGAATTTTTTTTAATCGACCTTCGAACTTTGCAGTCAAATGTCGATTTTCAGCATACTGTTTATATGGTTTTTTGGCTATAACTCGTCGACTAATTGCTATTTTTTCAATCTGTAAAAGCCAAATTATTGCTAGAGACATGTGCAACAATTAAAATTTTTTAAAAAAATTGATTTAGAAAATTTTTGTAGTGCTTATGAAGCAAAATGTTGGAAAAATTATTTTCTTTTCATGCTTTTTGAAAATATTTTCCACGAAACTAAGTCTTTTTTGCTTTCTGTTTGATCTAAAATATGTTTCTTAGTTTCTTCAATAAAACGCTTTAAAAAACCAAGTTTTATATCTGATACAGAATTAGAAAACAGACGTGGATTTTCGCATCAGCTGATAAAATCCATAATCCTTGTGAAATGACAGGATTAAAAAGCTGTGTACTTAGCTAGTAATTATGTTGGAAAAAGTGACGAACGAGAAGTTCGCCGATTTGATAAAAAATATGATTTATATAACCATATTGCAAACTCATATTGTACATTTATATAATTTTATAAATTTACAAACATTTATAAATGTATCCTGGATTGAATATCGACAAGAGTCCATAAAAAAAATCATGTGAGTCCGATCACAGGGGAGATGTGTAAACATCTAGTAATTAAAGATTTTTTATGGCACTTTTTTAAAATGAAACAGAAAGCGTCATCTGTTTATCATTTTATTTTTTCATTTTTCATTTTAATTTTTCATTCTTCATTTGTCATTTTTCATTTTTATTTTTAATTTTCAAACAGGTTATTACACATAATTTTTTCACCAATACAATCATAAGTCACACCGATTATGTCTTATGTCTTATGTCTTAAGTCTTACATGTTGCGCTGTTTTTGTGATAGTATTGTGAAATAGAAATTTACCCCCCTGCGCGTAAAGATGTTTACACATCAATAATATACCGACAAATAAAATTATGAAACTGATTGACTTTATGCAATTATTAGGAAGGAAAATCACTGTAATTAATACCATTGAATGTCGTAAAAGAGGAGGACCATCTTATGAATTCGAAAATTCTGTAAATTGTTCAAGTACTTCATAATTTGTCAGATGAGAAGTGCGGTCATTAAAAGAAGTTCAGTATGATGCAATTAATCATCTCCCCCAATATGATGCTGCGAAAGAAGCTTAGCGCTGCAAAAATTCGAATTGTTCCGGTCGCACCCGCATAATATGCCAAAAATGTAAAATACATCTATGTCTATCTAAGTACCGTAATTGCTTTTCGACATTTCATTCCAAATAATAAAATGAAAGAATTTATTTTTAAATTTTTAAATTATATAAATTATAAATTTTTAAATTATTGCATTATAAACTAACGTGATTGAATTTATTACTAATTTTTATGTATATATTACTATTATAATCTTTTCTATTTACCTCAAAATTTATGAATTCTTAATTCTTATGTTTATTATTATTTTTTTTTTTCGTTATATAATTAATAAGAATACATATTAGATATAAATATTTACAAATGAATTGTTTTTTTTTTAATCTATCATACTGATACTATGTCCTTAATGAAATATTCTGCAATGCTCAACACGTTATGTACACAAATGACGACATTTTCAAAAAGCTACTTCTAAAAAGAAAAAATATTTTTTTAATTTTTTATATGTTTGCTGTTGTTGTGTATACTATAATAAACATCAACAAAAAAAATTTTTTTCTTATTGGAAATAAATCCCGAGTGAAAGGGTTAATGGAATTAAATCTTAAAAAATGTGAGTCTGTCACCTCTAGATATTCGCCATCTCTTTATATTCGCCATGACGCAGTCATAGATTTGGAAATTCATTTCATGTAATAATGACTGTTAATAAGGCAAATGGTGCAATATATTTTACAAAATGCAGGGTAAAGGTATACAAAAAATCTACTGACGTCTTTAGTTAGGCCTCAGTATCTGGGATCCAGAGTACAATGTCATCATCAAAAAACTCAAATTAGTTCAGAAATAATCCTCGCTATTTCATCTTCGATATCTACGTTGGAATGTGGATCTAATCTTTCACCGTATCGCACCCGTTTGCCTCCAGTAAATCTTTCAACTCTGAAAAGTATAATTCTTAATATAACATTCTTCCTCGACTTAGTTCATGGCAAATTTATCAAATCATATTGTAACTTTAAATACACTGGGCCATCAAGGAACAAAGTCTAATATCAGAACATATTTTTAGTATAAGTTTAGACTGGCTAGACCTAAACATCATTTTAATTTGATTTAAACTGCCATGAGTCTTTTACCTGCAGATATGTTAAACTTATCCGAAGGAACCATGATCCATATTTAGCAAGTTCACTTTTATGTATGTTCTTAAAATATTAAAAAACTATTTTGAAGATTCCTACTTAGACTATATGGTTGATATCTGTATGACTGTTATTAGTTTCTAGCGACGCGTCGCGACGGGCCACTCAAAAATTTGTGTTGTATTGTTTTTTCGGTGACAGTAAATAACTTATCTTTTCATGAACATGCAAGGCCCAGTTCTGCTAGTGATAAGTACAGGTTTCTAGTTTCCCAATTTTCTATTTGGCTCCAATATTTTAGGCCAATCTAGTATGGTTCTATAGGATAGATCCATTTTAATGGATTTCATAATGAAAGGCCATTCTGCGATGTGGATCGTAATCCAAATATCACAATATATCATGAACAGTGCCAAAAGAGTTAATTGAAATAACGAGGTTTAAAAAAGTTATATTATCCAAAAGACTTTAGCGGTTTATGATCACTAAATGATAATATCGCATACAGAAAATAACAAGCAAGTATAGAAATTATAAGAAGCATTTTTCGTTATTTTTTATTATAAACGAATATGCCGCCTAAAAATACATTGCATTGTGTTGATCTCAGGAAAATAAGTTTATGGAAAGGAGGAAGAATGGACTACACATAGACAACGGATTCGTTATTGCAACCGAATTTGTTGCCAATCGAATATTGGTAGTTCAATGTACCATCACATAATTCTATTATGATTACTGAATTATATAATCCATAATAATCCGTAATTATGAGGGCAATACATATTATATATAAATTCGATTGTATGAATCAAGGCATTAGTTGATATAATGGAATTATTAGTTTTATTTAATGGTTATGATAGCCACTAATAGGGGGTTTTTATTAATATATATGGGGGATTTCATGTCAAGTGCACCAACTTTTGAAACCGATGTCTTCCGATCAGGATGAAATTTGCACCAAGGTTAGTCCTATTGGATAGTAGTTTAGACACAATTTTTCAATAAGATCGGTCCAGATCTCTCTGAGTTAGAGGGGATCAAAATTTGACATTTTGGCCAAACAGGTGTTTTTACTCATCCATGTAACTTATTACCTATTGTTCTTAGAAAATTTTCTTCCAAATAGTTTAGATAGCTATTTCTTCAATATTTCGGAAAAAAATACTTAAAAAAAAAAAAAATTTTAGACTTTTTTTTTTTGCTAAATTAAAGCATTTTTTGCCTTTATTTTTTGCTGCTGGTTTATTTGTTGTCTTTGGAAAGAAATCGCATTGAAAAGAGGCAGAAAACTTTTTCAACTTGAGTCTTCCATCGACAAGCGGTATAAAAGCATGGTATTGAGCGGTGCCATCGATTGTTACAGCAGCATCGAATCTGCTCTTCAGTGTTTTCAATGTTTCCTGATGAGCCTCTTTGCTACTAAAAACTATTTTAGTTTCTTTACAATAACTCTTTGCCCAATGGAATAAAGCAGTCGCATCTAAGATGCGATCTTGATGAGAGCACTGGAGGCTATACTTCGCTGCATTTCTTTTAAAGTTTGCTGCAATACCATCACATGCTCCTTTACCATGAGCAGTAGGATGAAAATGCCACTCAGCTGGCATTCCAAAATCTTTTTCATGGGACATAAGATTTGCCAAGCTACTTTTGTTTTTAAAATGTTGACGAGCTCCGTCCGAAACGTAGTATACCTTCTTTACTGTAAATTTAGATTTTAGAAATTTTAGTATTATCTTCTGCTACTCATAAGCTGCAACGCTATCATTTAAATCGTCGGATATGATTGCCATACTTTTGTGTTCCAGTTTTTCATCTTTCATGTTGTAAATAACTACTGTGAATATAGTTGCTTGGTCGTTATTGAAGTGGAATGCTTGTATGGCATCCTGAAGAACATATTTATAGTTTTCTGCGAAATCATATGAAATAACGAATTCACCAGACTTCAAATTTATGTTCAAATCCTTGAAAGTCATGGTTTCTCCAGTTTAGCAATCCTGTACACATTTCTTCCACAAAATCATCCACATTTAAAATGATTGTTTTCAATGTGTATCTGTCAGTCTGAAACCAAGAATCAAATTTAACCTCCTCTATATATTCTTGATCTAAAGAGTTGATTAAATTTTCTTTGATGAATGTGGTTTTCGGGCAATTGGTACATTCACCTAAGTGACAAGAAGTTGTTGCATTAGGACACATAGTTAATTTAAGGCAATCACGGTAATCGTGTAAATCTTCTGCCGAATCATCTGTTAAATACTTTAAGTTGATTTCCTCCAACATCAGTTTAACATTTTCATGGTAAATGCAAACGCATAATGTGTGAGTTCCGCTGCTTTCTGCCAAAACGCAATTTTTTGGCCTCATTTGGGTTAATTTCTTTAAACCAATTCTAACATCCTCGTGTTCAGATTGAAATGTTGCAAATAACTATTTCAGGTTACAGATAACCATTCTCTTCTGTTATGTTATGAAGGTATGTTACATACCTTCGGAAAGGTTAATTTGTCTAGTTTCTCAATATAAGTTTTATTTGTAAGGTTTTTCACACAAATAGGAAAAAATTCAAAATAGTGCATTTGTGAAAAATTGAAAAACCGTTGTCTTGAGTTACAAAACATTTATTTTGATAGATATCACACTCCCATCCCACTAAGCGACCAAAAAGCTCTTGAAGGAAAAATCCTAAGCTTTCTTATGAAAAAAAAAAAAAAAAAAAAATGCCCTTTTTGAAAATAAAGGCAAAAAATGCTTTAATTTAGCAAAACAAAAAAAGTAAAAATTTTTTTTTTTTTTTTTAAGTATTTTTTCCGAAATATTGAAGAAATAGCTATCTAAACTATTTGGGAGGAAATTTTCTAAGAACAATAGGTAATAAGTTACATGGATGAGAAAAAACACCTGTTTGGCCAAAATGTCAAATTTTTATCCCCTCTAACTCAGAGAGATCTGGACCGATCTTATTGAAAAATTGTGTCTAAACTACTATCCAATAGGACTAACCTTGGTGCAAAATTTCATCCCGATCGGAAGACATCGGTTTCAAAATTGGTGCACTTGACATGAAACCCCCATATTTATGTACAATTTTTTATACCCTATACCAGCGTGCGGTTTTGGTATAAGGACTTTGTGCCGCTGTTTGTAACTACCAAAAATATTTGACCTAGACCCATCTTTTATTATACCGATCGACACAGAATCACTTTCCGAGATGATTTAGTAATGTCCGTCCGTCCGTCCATCTGTGTGTCCATGTAAACCTTGCAATCAAACTACAGGTCGCAACTATGAATATATTTTGATGAAATTTGGTACATAAGCTTCAACCAGCCATACGATAAACGCTAATGAAAGTGATGAAATACGGTCCATGTTCAGACCTAGTCCCCATACAAATGACCCCTATTAAATCGACATAAATTGCCATAAGATCCAAATTATCATATAGATCTCAGTCATATTGGATTTGTATGTGTTTATTATATCCATTAATCAGTAGTCCAAAAATAATACCTATAGGACAATCCTTAGTCATAGGCCCCATATAGAGCTGCTTCCCGATCTTCACTTAAATCTATCAAAAAACTAAAATATTCCACAGATTTTTCTCAAATTTGGTTTGTATATATTTTTTCAAAATGTAAGTGCCTTTACTAAATATGGTCAGGATCGGTCCATAATTGGACCTAGTCCCCAAATAAATATAGCATCCGATATGAACTTTTTCATATCTGCAGCCAGAAAAATTAATAACAATGCCACTCAATTTTGGTTTATGCTTATTTTCTATATCGAATTAGTCGGACCGATGAGATGGGTTCTCTAAACTATGGTATAGGGTGTCGTATAGTCAGTCTAGACCGACTATAATTTCTTAATTGTTTTATTTTTTTTTTTTTTTTATTTTTTTTTTTTATGGAAAATGTATCTGGTGTGATGTTTTATTTGCATATTTTTACAACAATGTTCCTATGTGTTTCTTAGTTATGAACATAAGCACAAACAAAAGCACTACATAAGCACTACAACAAAAATCGCATAAAGAATTACCAGTACAAATTATTGAAACTACTTTTCTCAATTTCTTGTTTTATATGCTTGTTACCTTGAAGACAAAATTTGTCATCTTTTACTAGAGATCTAAAAGGTTCTCACATGAAAGAACGAAGGTCTTACCATTCATCGCATGGTATGCTAACCAGGAGAAGAAATGGTGGGCCAAATGTTAAATAAATCTTGGATCTGGTTAATAACATCGGGGGGATGTAAATGTCTCGCAAAAATGTCATGCCAGCTGCATTCAATTGCAGCTTCAACGGGTATTTCACGAACACAATATTATACTCGGTTTGGTGTTTAATTATAATATTAAATTTTCACACAATAGTTTTCTTTGTATATTTTCTTTTTAAAAAGTGACATAATAAATAATCTAGCCCATAAAAACAAAGTTTTTATTAAAACTCTTTCTTTCCTTCTTCATATGAGTTTTGAATCTCTCCGTGACTATGCGCGAATGTGTGTGACTATCTTAAAATTAATCTTTGGCCACAGCACGTCTATGGACCAAGTTTGAGATCGATGGGAAAAGGGGAAATGGGTTTTAAATCACTCCGTGACTGTGCGTGGCTATGCGTGACTGTGCATGACTAAGTCAAAATTAATCTTTTATTCACAGCAAGTGTATGGACAAAGTTTTAGATCGATCGGATAATGCGAAGTGAGGTTTTAATCTCTCCGTGACTGTGGGTGACTATGCGTGACTGTGCGTGACTACCCCAAAATTAATCTACAGTCACAACAAGACTATGGGCCAAGTTTCAGATCAATTGGTTAAGGGGGAATAGGGTTGCCCAACGACAGACAGCTTGAGTTAAAAGAAAGAGTTTAAAAAATATTCGGTCTGAATAACCATTTTTTCCCTCTCTTACTGGTTGTTCGATTAGTATTTGATTCATGATAACGGATAAATATATTTAATGCAAATACAGCATTTTCGGTTAATAGAATTAAAAGCTGCAATTACCAATATTATAATCCGTTGCCTCAATCAAATTAGTTTAGTAATTTGTATAAAGAATTGAGTTAGTAAAATGAACTAATTTTGTTGTTCATTTAAAAATAATTCCGTCTATACAATATCAATCTTTTTTCTGTATGTAGTTTGTTGATATGTCTTAAATTTAATTAGATTAGACTGTAAGGGAAGACTTGTTGGGAATTTATTCCACATGCAGCTAGTTCGACTCAAACGTATTTTCTCTGTAATGCGTGGTGCGGTCAATTAGACAATACGCCACAAATGAATGTGATCTACTACATAAGCGGGTAGAACTGCACTGGGAATGAGTTCGCTAGTCCCAGAAGAAAATTTCCCATGGTAACATTTAGCAAACAGTTTTTTACAATCGACATTCCGACGATGTTCCAACGATCCAATAGAGTTGGATACTCTACTGTCATTAATGAGCATCAACGCCCTCATTTGTCTACGGTCCAGTAGCTCCAAACTTGATTTTGAAGCTCTTGCCTATATACGGCAGTTGTGTTCCATTTTCGGTCGAATATAGGTAGTATATATTTTATAGTGATCTGGAGGTGTGAAGTTTTAGAAATCTAAGACACGATACTTGAATACATGTTCGCTACATCGGACATCGTATCGTATTTTTATTGCCTAAACCACCTATATATACAGATGAAATTTTTGAATCCAACAAACAGCATTGGGTCTTTCGCGCATTAAGAACAACCCTATTCGTTTTAGTTCACTCAGAGATTGTTGCAATATTTAAAGTTATGTTCTAATATTCTTAGATCAGACCTTATTTACTAGTGTAACACCAATAATATTAAAAACGGCTCTGCATCGTTTCGACAAACACCTAAATTGGAGGGTATTTCATATATATATGTACATGTATCACTGTCTCACTGATTCACTGACTGAGTCTGTCTAAGTAGTATGCAATATTTTAACTCTTAAATTACAGTTTAAAAAAAACTTTTTGAGCATATTTCTGAAACCATGCTGCTTGGAAATAACGTTTCTAAAACTGGGTTGTTATATTTCTAGATCTAATTTTGACACTTTTCCTTGTAAGGAAACATATTTCAAAGCTAATATTCATGAAACATCTCTTTCCCATGAAATATAAAAATTTAATACTGAAAGTGACAAGTTGATTAGATTTTTAATGACAAGTGTAACCTTAATCTGCCCAGAGGCATATTGCATACACACTTGTAGTACATGTCAAACAAAATTACAAATCTAAAGCCTAACTGTTCATCATATATAAGCCTTTTTTTGGACCTACACCATACAAAAGAAAGCCCAACGTAATTTGTTCTAAAAGTCTTTATATAAATTCTATTCATACAATTAGCTCTATTTACTGTTATATACGAACGACAAACTAATGAAGGAATAATTTTACATAAAATAGACATTAATTCTATGGCCTTTGCATGCAACATAATAACTCCCCCATGAGACCTGATGCTCGCTACAACCCTTACGCTAATACGGTAAAAAAAGAATTTCATAGAAATGCACTCCTGTTAAAAGAAAATTAATGTTTGAAGTATGTTGGTATAAGTGCATGCAAACGCGTGTCATCAAAAAACAACAAGTCAAACCGGAAAAATACACGTACCCATCTAAATCTATAGTTGAAATCTAACAGGACCTGCTGCTATGAAAAACTTTTGAATGTAATTTTGTATGTAGTATGACAATTAGGTTGACACTTATGAGAAAGATATTTAGTTTTGTATGTGTTAAACATATAGTACCGACATTTGGTTAGTTTGATTATTACAACTAAATTTTAGTTGGAATAACTACACCATTTTTTAGGCAGTATAGATGGGGACAAATTTTCACAGACATCAAGCCTTGTTCAAGAAGCTGCAAAAGCTGCTGGCCTGAGGATAAGTACTAGTAAATCAAAAGTTATATGCATAATCCATGAACATGTACAATATAGAGAAACTAGTTGTACTAAATCAACCTTTTGCCGATGTCGATGCTTTCTGCTATTTAATATTAGTGGGGTTATAAAGCAAGTATTTTCAGTCATATTGACAAAGCCCGTGAAGCATTTGGGCTTCTAAAATAAGTATGGAACTAATCACATATCTCTCGAAGATCGAAATTCATCATTTTTAACTCCAATGTTAAATTTGACCTGGGACATGGAGTCTTGCACCGCTTGACTTAAATGCCATTAAAGTTTACGTAAACAATGCCAAGAGATAATCATATATAGGATGCGCACATCTTTTACGTGAATACGTGAATATCAAATAATTTTTTGTTTTTAAATATTCTTTATTAATGCAATCTATCTAATAAATATCGATATTAAACATTATTTTTGATAATTTTGAAAATTTAAATGGCGATGCTCCAATGATCCTCCCAGGCTTCATTATATTCCTATTAGTTACGTAGGATTTTGACATTATTAATTTTGCCTGCTAATTTTTCAGTCACTTAGTAAATCTTGTGGGGCTCTTCTCTGAAGTCTCACAAATGTATTTGCATTCCTCATAAGATTTGAGGCTAAAGAATTGGGTTGTTTTTCAATCCTTGTTTTGAAATTGTTAGCT
Source organism: Cordilura impudica (assembly GCA_963682025.1). Taxonomy (NCBI): domain Eukaryota; kingdom Metazoa; phylum Arthropoda; class Insecta; order Diptera; family Scathophagidae; genus Cordilura; species Cordilura impudica. The sequence goes on along the minus strand of OY821518.1, from coordinate 69,877,663 downwards.
CAGTTTGAATTTCTTCTTTTTTAGTTAGGACATCAGATCACGATGTAGTTTATTATTGGTTATATACCAAGAAGCGTTCGCAATGTTTCTAATGGTTTTGGATTGGAATCGTTGCAGGATATTAGCATTTGAGATTGATGCAGAACCCCATAGCTGGATAGCATATGTCCAAATTGGTTTTGGGGTACATTTGTAGACTAGAAGTTTATTTTCCATACAGAGTCCAGGGGCCAAATCACCGCACTCGATATCGATTAAAATCAATCGAAATTCCATATTTTGGTTTAATAATTGAAGAAGACGGACAAACGTTCGACCACGATTCGCTTTTCTTTTTAACCAGAGGCCATAATTCTTCAACTGTGAGAAAGAAAACTTATTCTTAACATTTTATTTTGGGAAATAAAAAAATTATTTCGATCGAAAAATTTCGATAACGAATGCGGTGGTTCGGCCCCTGAGTTGGGGTGTATGAGAAATTTCATTTTGTTGAGTTGAATATGCTTCTTCCAGGTTAGTCATCTATCCAAATAAATACCTAGATACTTTGATGTACTTCCTTGAGGAATTTCGTTTTGATTGAGGGTTACTGGGGGACCAGGTTCCTTGGCTTAAAGTGAAGGTTACTTGAATTGATTTTGTTTCATTTCCTTTATTCGCCAACTATTAAGCCACGATGTTATATTTTTGATAAAATTTTGTAGAGTGTTTCTCGTAACACTTGGGTTTTTGTGAACTGCCAGAATTGCTGTATCATCTGCAAATGTTCCTATTAGGACACCATTAGTCTGGGGGAGATTGGATGTGTACTAAGGATAGAGAGTAGGTCCTATAACGCTACCTTGTGGCACTCCAGCCAATATGGGAGTTAGATTACTTATTTCGTTTTCTTCCTTTATATAGAAAAACCGATTCTGTAAGTACGAGTTAATAAATAGATAGTAGTTTCTTGGCAGTGTTTTTTTAATTTTGAAGAGCAGACCCTGATGCCATACTTTATCAAATGTTTTGAGGGATGTTCAAAAACGCGGAAGTGCAGTACTGTTTTTATACCCTATACCACTATGTGGTTTGGGTATAATGACTTTGTGCTGCTGTTTGTAACTACCAAAAATATTTGACCTAGACCCATCTTTAATTATACCGATCGAATCAGAATCACTATCTGATTCGATTTAACGATGTCCGTCCGTCCGTCCGTCTGTGTGTCCATGTAAAGCTTGTAATCAAACTGCAGGTCGCAAATATGAATATATTTTGATGAAATTTGGTATATAAGCTTTCATCGGCCATGAGATGAACGCTATTGAAATTGGTGAGAATCGGTCCATGTTCAGACCTAGCCCCCATACAATTGCCATAAGATCCAAATTGTCATATAAATCTTGGTCAAATTGGGTTTGTATGTGTTTATTACATCCATTAATCAGTAGTCCAAAAATGATCCCTATGGGACAACTCTTAGTCATAGGCCCCATATAGAGCTGCTTCCCGATCTTCACTTAAATCTATCAAAAAACAAAAATATTGCACTGATTCTTCTAAAATTTTGTTTGTATATATTTTTGCAAAGTACAAGAGACCTTACCAAACATGGTCAGGATCGGTCCATTTTTGGGCCTGGTCCCCATATAGATATAGCATCCGATATGAACTTTTTCATATCTGAAGATATGAAAAAAAATTAATAAAAATCCCACTCAAATTTGGTTTAGCTTAATTTCTATGTCCAGTTAGTTGGGCCTATGGGGTAGGGTCTCTAAACGCATGGTATAGGGTATCCTATAGTCGGTGTACACCGACTATAATTTTCTTACTTCTTTTTTATTTCGAATGTAGTGCGGATAGTTTCAACAAGCCGATGAACTTTTCCGATTGTTCCATGTTGTTTCCGAAACCCATTTTGGTGATTTGTTATAAGAGATTTTGAGTAAATTATTAACATTAGTCTTCTTAAAAAGAGAGTTTCCAGTACCTTTGATAGAATAGGTAAAAGACTAATAGGGCGATAAGATGATACTTGCTCAGTTGGTTTGCCGGGTTTTTGAAGCATAGAGTACTGTGCAACTTTCCATTGAGGTGGTATGAAACAGTGAACTAAATAGGCATTATAAATGTATATTATTAGAGTAATACCATTTTTTGGTAATTCTTTTAGAGCTTTTGCTGTGACAAGGTCGTAGCCTGGGGCCTTGTTTAGTTTCAATTCATCTATTACATTTGATACTTCAGATATTGTGAATATAAAATAATTAAGAAAAAAAAAGAAAAATTGTTCTATGCGCGATATTTTTATTTAACTTGGTATCTTTCGATTCATTTTGATTATTTTTGACTACTAGCCCTTTTTGCACTATTTTCCACACCATTTTCGGGCATCTCGGGCGGTATGACGATGATATGGGCACTAATATTTGCTTTAGCTCGTGAGTTGGGAAAGGGTTGTTCGGATACACTTTGCTCTTGAAATAACTCAACAAATGGATGTCTGGAGGGGTGCGATTCGGAGATCTGGGTGTTCAGTCAAAGTCGCCTTTTTGGCACCACACGTCCAGGGAATTTTTGTTTCAGAAACTGCATTGTTTGATTTGCAGTGTGGCATGGTGCACCATCTTGTTGAAACAAGTAACCTTCCAGACATTTTTCACGCATTTTCGGGCAGACATAATGAGCCAACATCCACCGTAATTATTTTCCATCAACTGATCCGCCTTCATCGTTTTGGTGGAAATGCCGGACAAGAGCAATTATCTAATTTTGTCAAAGCACTAAAGAAACGCTACAAAGAAGTTAACTACAGTAAACAAAAGCTTTATATAAAAAGTGCAAACTGGTTAGAAGACCGACTTTTTGTCGCTTCAGAAACAGCAAAGCGAGATAAGACTGGAAGCCCAAATCATTGTTCAACTGCAGCGATAGATCTAAGAGGCGGAAACTTAAAGATATTAATGATGAAATTTGATGTACAAATAAAAATGAATCTTTACTTCATCAACTACGATCACAGTAGCAATTAAACAAAAGTGGATATAATAGAAAAAGTTGTTAAAGCTAGTCCAGTGAGAAACGGATTCTTAAAAGTATACCAACTGGGTTTTAAATTAACGGAGCAGCAATATATTCAGCTCAGATTGTATGCGATTGAAAAAGACTCACATATGTATACAGCATATCATCACATAACCGCTGCTAAAATGGAATGTTTGCCACCAAAGAACACTATCATAATCACACCAATTTCGGCAGTGGTACAACTACAATCTCTACTTGATCACACAGCCGAACGCTTGCTACAATCAATAAAAGGATATGAGTTAAAGAAATATGGAAACACAAAGTTAATTATTTTTTGTAGATGGGGATGTGATGGTTCTTCGGGACAAAAACAATACAAGCAAATTAAGGGTCCGCCAAATAACTTTTTTTTTTTTGAAAATGCTATAAAAAAAAACTACTGAATATTGTCTCAAATTTCTTTTTTTATTTGAAAGCACAAGCCTACCGGTTAATAATGGAAAATAATTTAATTCAAATGGCTGCCTCGGCTGGCCATGCAGCAGCCTACACGATCGGTCCAATTTTTAAGCACATTATCGATTGTGTGCAGCTGTATTTCACCAATGGCTTCACGAATATTGTCCTTTAAAGCGTCAATTGTCTCTGGCTTGTTGGCGTAACACTTATCTTTGAGGGCACCCCACAAATAGTAGTCCAACGGTGTCAAATCGCTGCTCCGAGGTGGACAAACGACATCAGCTCTGCGGCTGATAATGCGATCTCCAAAAACAGGGCGCAAAACATCGAGTGTAGCTTCGGCAAATGTTGCCAATATCCTCCTCTTCAATTGTTGTGAACAAAAATTCGTTCAACATGGCCCGACAGCGATCGCCATTGACTGTAACGGCCACTCTTTGCTAATTTTCGAAGAAAAATGGCCCAATTATGACTCTGGACCAAAATCCGCACCAAACAGTGACTCGTTTTGGGTGTGTCGGCTTTTCAATGTATGCGTGCGGGTTTTCTGTGCCCCAAATGCGACAACTTTGCTTGTTTACATACCCGCCACTATCAAAATGAGCTTCATCTGAAAAGATGATTTTTTGGTAAAATCGGCATTTTCTGTAAGTCGATCGCAGGCCCACTTAGCGAAGCGAAAACGCATTGGATGGTCAGTTGGCTTCAACTACTGAACCAATTGGACTTTGTATGGTGTCATACCAAGGTCTTTATGCAAAATTCGTCTCAATGATGCCTCCGAAATGTTCAATTCTTGAGAACGACGGTGAATTGATGTTGATGGCGCTTCACGCACACCTTCTGCCACAGCAGCAATATTCTCGGGTGTACGCACTGTTTTTGGCTTTTCACGCTTTGGCTTATCGATGAGGATGCCAGTTTCTTTCACTTTTTTCACAAGATAATGAACATACGGAGCTGACGGTGCTTCTCTTCTTCCATAGTCCGAACGCAATTTTCGCACACATTCTGCAACATTACCATGATTTTCAAAGTAATGTCGGAATATTTCCCAGCGTTTTGCAAGCGTACACACAACCATGTTCGTTCAGCGGAAGGATAAAACTAATTATCTGTCAAATCTGACATGAGCTAAGTGTTGCCATTCACGAAATAAGCACTAGTTGAAAAAAAAAACGTTAGATGGCGGACCCTCACTGTAAAATACCGATGCATATGAATTTGGATTATCACCACTACATGCAAGAATACGACTTATGGAACACATACTAAAAATCAGTTATGATTTGGATTTCGGTTCCTCAGGATCAATAAGAAACAACGAAACCAACAAGGAGTTAATAAGTTCAAAAAAGAAACATGTTCAAGATGAATATCGGAAATTTGGATTGATTATAGATCAGCCGAAACATGGGTCAGGCAATACAAATGATGACAGTACCGCAAGAAGATTCTTTTCAAATCCAGAAACAGCATCTGATATAACAGGAGTGGATTTAAACTTTATTTTCAGATTTAAAATAATTCTGGAAGTAATTCCAAAAAATTTGCAGATTATGCTAAGGAAAATGCAAAAATATATACAACCAAGTACCCATGAAGAAATATGTCTGCAACAGTTCACAAAATCTTTTATCATGCAGAAGTTGCCATTAAATATCATTAGGTGCCACTTTTAGATCTATCAGAAGAGGCTCAGGAGAAAAGGAATAAGGATTACAGATTTTATAGAGAGCACAATACTAGAAAAATTTCACGAAATTCCACAAATGAAGATCTATTTAATATATTATTGGCAACGTCAGAGCCGTTTATCTCCAGTATTCAAAATCAATGGAAAACTATTAAAGAACAGAAGTAACACAGAACAGAATATGGAATATTTGCAATCAATCTTTTAATCAAATGAGTTATAATTATAATTACTAAAAAATAATAATAACAAATAATAATAAAAATAATAATATTGCAATTTATATTTTCAAAACGTTTTTTTTACCCACATATGTCTGTGGTTTTCTAGAATAACCGCGTATGTCATATAATCAAAATGTTCAGGGGAGCCAAAAAACTTTATATTTGAAATTATGGGCTCAACATAAAGATTTTAGAGCTTTTTATTTAACAGTCCTGTAGATATGGACAATAAATATTTTATATAAAATTTTGAGTCAAAAATCTTCAGAGGAATAGATCGTGGAGAAGGACGAAAAAAACAATATGTAAATTACACTCAAAGTGTGTGCAGATAAAACAACTTATGTCCACAAACGTCGTTTTCTTTAAAAAAGAAAAGTACCAATGCAACCACCAATGTAGACAAAAGTTGTTGTTGCTTGAAAAATGGATTTTTTTGTTCGTCAACAAAAAGTTAACGGGACTTAGGATGAGAAGATAACAACGTATCAAGAATAATAGTAACAAAAAATAACAGAAATAAACACACAAGTTCTTATAAGTGGTTATAAACTGAAAAATAATCCAAAGTTATTTTGCATTATTTTTCATTAATAACAACGTATGTCGCTATGTGTCGTTTTCTGAGTAAATAATTTGTCAGCGATCCAACGTAGGTTGACATACGTCGTTAGTGCTGCAAATTAATTACAAAACTTTCAATTTACGTCGTTATTTAAAGAAAAAACTCAGAAATGGTCAATATTTAAAAAAAAAAAAAAAAAAAAAATGAACACATGTAGAGAGCGTTAAAAAATTAACATATTTGGCATCGTTAACTCAAACTGACAAAAATGGACATAAGCGATTATTCCAGAAAACCACAGATGTACCAAATGTCTTAATAAATAAGAAATATTAAAATAAATAAAAACCCATATTTTCATATAAAAACTTAAAAAAAAAACAAGTAAGAAAATTATAGTTGACCTGGACCGACTATACCATACCCTATACCATGTGTGTAGAGGCCCTGTCTCTCAGGCCCAAAGAAAATAAGTATAAACCAAATTTGAGTGGGATTTGTATTATTTTTTTTTTTGGCCGCAGATATGAACAAGTTCATATCGGATGCTATATCTATATGGGGATTAGGCCCAAAAATGGACCGATCCTGACCATGTTTGGTAAAGTCTCTTGTGTTTTGCAAAAATATATACGAACAAAATTTGAGAAGAATCAGTGCAGTATTTTTGTTTTTTGATAGATTTAAGTGAAGATCGGGAAGCAGCTCTATATGGGGCCTATGACTAAGGGATCATTTTTGGACTACTGATTAATGGATGTAATAAATACATACAAACCCAAATTGGCTAAGATTTATATGATAATTTGGATCTTATGGCAATTTGTGTCGACTTCATAGGGGTCATTTGTATGGGGGCTAGGTCTGAACATGGACCTATTCTCATCAATTTTAACAGCGTTCATCCTATGGCCGACAAAAGCTGATACACCAAATTTTGTCGAAACATATGCATATTTGCGACCTGCAGTTTGATTAAAAGCTTAACATGGACACACAGACGGACGGACGGACGGACATCGTTAAATCGAATCAAATAGTGATGCTGGTCAAATATTTTTGGCAGTTACAAACAGCAGCACAAAGTCATTATATCCAAACCACATAGTGGTATAGGGTATAATCGCCAACATTGGGTTAATGTTCAGCAGGTTTATTCTGCTACAATTAACAAATTTGACAGCAAAAAATAATACAATTTTCTGTAGTCATAGCAAGATTTTTAGATAATATTACTAACGCTTTTTTTTTAAGTAAAAATATTCTTTGAGTCTAAACAAATTTGCAAACTTGACAGAAAAAATTTTAAATTTTTAGTAATAATAGCAAAATTTCCAGATGATTTTACAATTTTTTTTTTTTTTAGTGTAAAAATTTTTTCGAGTGTTAATCATACGAGTAACTATTTGGCTGTAATTGCACCTTTTACGGAATCAGATGCAAATCATTCTTAAAAATGCGCCGCAAATCGGTTCTACTGACGACAAAATGCTAAGCGCGGTGATGACACGACTGATTTGGGTTCTCTTAGCGCTTCAAGCAATTCATTGGAACTAAAACTTCCAATGCAACCAACAGTACGACCTTCTCACATTTAGACACGTCAGGTTGACATTGAATCTTCTACACTACACTTTGATGGACTGAGCAAAAACATAAAGCATCTGATCGAGCTTATGCGCGTCTAGAGGAGGATGAGGACGATAACTGCTACAAGAAGTCTTTACAATCAGTTTCTTGGTATACTGAGTTTCGTATCTAGTAACACCCAAAAATTCTGGCCGACCAATTGAGATCCCTACACCCCAAATGGTTGAAAAAATTCACGAGATGTTGTAAACCGGTCAGAGAGTGAAAGGGCACGAGATCTTTGATGGTATAGGCCTATCATGTGGCTCTATGGTTCCGATTTTATATGAACCTAAGTGATTTAGAATGCCGTCGGAAAAAATAAGAAGCTCCGCTTTTGCTCATAATAGACCAAAAAATTGAGTAGTTGCTAAAGAAAAACTCAATGATTTGGCTACAAATTACTAACTCATGTATGATATGCTCCGGAGTTAACATCCAGTGACTATTTTCTTTCAAAACTTAAAAAAAATAACGCTCGACAGAAAGAGATTTAGGTCCACCGATGAAACAATTAAAACACAGGTGCGTATTTTGAGGAACTTGAGAAATTCTATTAACTGGAGAGGATAAAAATTAATTGGAAAAACGATAATCAAAGAGCAGTGCTATAAACAGTAGTCCATCACTCGGGTTTCACACAGATGTGTTGAATTGTATTCGTATCTACAATCCATTGGCATAGAATATAAAAAAAACCCATTAAAAAACAGAAAAAAAAAGATAAACTGTCACAAAATTAATTCTTTGATTCCTCGCAGACTAAAGGTGTGATGGAAAATGGGTCTTTCTGTACAGTTGAAGGCAAGGAATGGTAGTAAAAATCCTATTTTTAGTTCTCCAGTCAAGAATCTCCCGAAAAATTTGAATATATCAGTTGTACAAATGAGTTTCTACCATTTTTTTTTTTTCTTGTCATTTACTGTAAAAGAACGGAACCTTGTGTTTATTTCGAAATATTTTCCATTGCTAGCGACTAACTTTTCCTATTTTTTTGGCAGCATAAAAAAACGCATTCGGAGTATGCTCCACCTCTCTAGGGTATCACGAATCAGTCCATTTTTTGTTATCTCCTTATGATGTAATGGGCAACTTAGGCACACATTTTTCGGCGATCAAAAGAAGTGGAAATCTGAAGGAGCAATCAGAAGGAGCAATGAGTGTCTTCAAATTGGTTTTGATCGGCACCGTAACATATGGGAGAGCATTATCAGGCAGTACAATAATTTTAACGGCTCTGGGATAGTATCGGGAATGCTTTCCCCTGAGTGTTTTAGTTAATCTCATATTTTATATTCACTAGACAAATCGTTCGATTTGAGCAAGTCAGAATACTGCTGAATAATGCTGAAAACCTTTTCACTTATGCTTGGCAAGCAGCACTTCATATCCGGAAATATGACGTCCGACGTTTCTCCGTATCAGTTCATATGGAACACAAGTTCCTTATTTTTGAAATATAATTGATTGCTGAGTTACTCCTAATCCAAGTACAAGTTCTTTTTGCATATGACATGAATATTCATCCAATAATGCTTATAATTCCATGTTATCACACTGTTTTGGCCTTTCGCTACGTTCTGTGTCTTTGATGTCAAAATTAGCATTCTTGAGCTTTTTTAAACACTCACGATAAGTCTCTCACTTAAGGCAGCCTCACCATACACCCTTCTCCGAGAAATCGGTACTCTTTAGATGCAGATTTCATCAAATTGAAGAAGAATTACAAAATTTCCCGCAAATGGCGCTTATTCGGCTTAAAACTCAACATTTTCGCATAAAGATATACATGATTCTGATAGCAAATTCTCTAATATTTCGAGAGCATATTGTTGAATGGTGTTCAAACTGACGATAATGACATTCTACATCCGACACTTTAAACATAATTTACTGGTGGCACGATATTTTTGAAAAGGTTACTGCTTATGTGTATACCCGATATTTATACGATGTAGTTCCCAGATAATATTTAGCCGAAATTAAACTAGTAGTTTTAAATGGAGAATTAATAAGCCAATTATTATTGAAAAATATATTTTACCTCTTCAAAAATTTATAGAAAAATACAAAGAGTCAAAATAATCTTTTTTGGCTCATTTTATACCAAGACTAAGACTAAATAAGATCCAGAAAATAGCTTTTATGCCAAATGAAGTCAACACCCCAAAAGTTTCCCAATTAAGAACATTTGAAAATTTTCAAGAAATTTTGAAGAGAAAGGTAGAAAAAAGTGTTTGCCTTACAAAAAATATTAATTAAGAAAATACTAAAGACACTCAAAGTCATTGGCACAAGTTTATTCAACGATCCATGGTAGAAGTTCCGAAAAAGTTTGGAAAGCAAACTGATATTGGGCAATTTTAAGCAAGCAATTTTTAAGTTTCTTAAATTCCCCGTTACAAACTTTAGCCCAATAAGTGGGTAACATGGATATTTATTGTGAAAATTAATAAGGATTTGGATGAAATTTTACTACAATTTCTCAGACCCATAAGAAAACCGTCGTTCGATATACTGAAAGCTTTTAAAATAAGTGCCACCCTAATACCCAAAACAGTACAGTACATGATGGCATGATGTCAACAATGTCATTTAGTCCTTTGTTTGACCATCCGTTCGTCCAAATTAATAGAAACGAAAAGTTGTAAGGGTCACGTGCGTCATATTATAGACAAAATAGTCTCTGTAAATTAAAACGTATGTCAACTGTTCACAACCGCGATAAAGTCAAAGTTGATGTTGAAAGTATAAAAAGAAAAGTATATCAACTTGGCATTGGCAAATGTTGTTCACGGATGCAGAATGATCTATAATATTTATGAACAATATGACACACGACCCACCTAAAGTTACTGCTTGCTGCCTTGTTTGTTTTATAATGAAGGACATTTTTCGATTTACAGTCAGCCCTTTTGTATAAAACGCAACGGGTCATACAATAACATATCAAGATGTTGTTGTATTTTGTTAAAATATTATAAAATGACAAGTAAACTGAATGCTGATTCTGGGTTTTAAAAAACGCGGGTGAAGATGATCGGTGTTTTATTACTTGTTGTTGTGGGAATATAAAAAACCACCCCAAAGTTAAATTATTCCTTTATGCTTTTCTATTATCCATAGCTGAGGGTGTGTCTTTTTGGCATAGTGTTGCCTTTTTCTTTTAGTTATAATTAAATTTTTACTCTACAATTTTTTTTAAATAATGTTCGTTTGTTCGTTGATTTCGAACTGGCAACCCTGGACTAGCTAAACATTACCATTTGTTCCTCTTGATTAGTTTAATATAATTTTCAGGCTGAAGAACAAACAAAAAATAATAATGCGTTTGTATGTGATTTGACAATTTGTGGGAATTACTGTTAAATTAACAAAAATAAGACCTCATTCAACAATATTGTACTTGTCATATACTGTGTTCAATGTTAGAAATAGATTTCCACCCTGTTTGTCCATATATGCTTACTGAAACAACTTATGAACTTGATGATACCTTATTCGTTGTTGCCACAAATTTCCCTTATTTTTTTTTTTTTATATTTGGCCCTTTTATTGTATTTTTTTTTTCTTTTTTTCTATTTTCTCTATTGACTTTTCCACCAAAATTCATTCAATTACCTTTTGATTCATCATCTCAATCATCATTATAATCATTATGCTATTAGATGTTCAAAACCTTAATTTTTAATGACTTGTTTTGGCGTGTGAATACAATTGTAATGATTGTTGGAAAATTTTAATAACCTTTTTTAGGCTCGAATGATTTTACCATAAACTTTTGTAAATATTTGAGAAATTTATATAAATATTATTGGAAAGAGGGTTTTTCTTAAAGGTTAGACTTATGGGAATTATTCTTTATTAATTGATCCATAAAATTGTTTATAATTTTCAAAATTAAGGTGTGGAAAATCATGGGAAAATTAATATCAAAGATTTCGTTTTATAATTCTGTAAAGGGTGGTTAATAACTTGTCAAGTATATTTCAAAGATATGCAGACACGTATTCATTGCATTTGTTCCAACCTCTTGTAGAAAAAGGAGTGGAGGCTATGTAACGGAGATTCTTTGTTTGAACATAGAAATTCCATTAAAGTTTTATAAATACACTCATGTAATGCAATGAGCTTTAGAATAAGAAATCAGGGGTGTTCAGAAGTTACTTTTCCATTACGAAACCCATTACTTTAACATGGGGTGGTCACTGGAGGAAAGGCCTTACCGGCACCTTACTAAGTAACTAGTTACTTTTATTGGGATAGCGGGTGCAATGAGGACGTGCCCAACGGCATCACTTGAAGTACTCTTGGATCAAAGCCCACTACATATAGTGGTGCAAAAGAAAGCCCTGGCAACTGCAATCAGGATAAAGGGCGATAAACCTATAACCAGGCTTTATGAAGGGCAATGGAACCGAATAAGTCAAGTTAAAGATTACTCCCTCCTAGATTGTCCAATGGACAGGACTGAGAAGAAATACGATTTGAAGAAAAACTTTGTCACAAAACTTAGTAATAAAAAGGAATGGAGTACTTTAAGTACAGCATATTCTTAAAGCAGGATACGATCAAATGGTACACGGACGGGTCAAAGACCGGAAATGGAATAGGGGCGGGAGACTTTGGGCCTAGAACCAAATACTACGAATCAATGGGAATACGCACGAGTATTTTCCAGGCGGAAATTTATGCCGTCGATAGATGTGCACAGATTAACTTAAATAGAAAGTGCAAAAGACGGGACATAACCATACTATCAGATAGTCAAGCTGCTACTCGAGCACTAGGCTCCTATGTAGTACATTCTAAGTTAGTATGAGACTGTCTGCGAAGACTGAATGAGCTAGGCAGACACAATAAAGTCAGCCTTTGTTGGATCCTGGGGCATATTTGGATCCAAGGAAATGAACAAGCAGATGAGCTTGCCAGAAAGGGAGCTTCCACAAAGCTAATGGGGCCGGAACCGTTTTGTGGAATAGGAAAAGGAGTATGGGAAGGCATACTTAGAGAATATGACAGGAGCTTTTCTCCAGCCACCTGGGCTTAAGGCAATCAAAACTTTTGTTAGGCAACTACAACAGTAAAAGATTTGAGTCATGTATCGGACTATCAAAGAACGGACCGAGAATACTAACCGGGATTCTAACTGGTCACTGTAGGCTCAGGGAGCATCTGAGCAAGTTAGGATGTGAAGCGAACCCCATGTGCAGATTCTGCGATGAGAAGGCAGAATCTGCGGAGCATATACTGGGGGATTGTGGAGCTTTAATGCATAAGAGGAAAAAACAAATAGGTTCTTTCCAAATTCCAGGGAGCGAAATAAAATCACTGGAACCAAACAAAATCCCCGAATTTCTGAGGGCTTCAGGGTTGGGTGAGATTTTATAGAGACAACTATTAGCAGAGGGTAGTACAATAGATCATTTGGTCGCGGTACTTTCGTCACCTCTTTTATACAATACAATTATACAATACAATACAACCAGTTACTTTACAGATAACAATAAATTTCTGTGACAACAACACATTTGCTTTCAAATCAAATCAAGTGGGAACATTGCACAAATCTCTCGAAAGTGAAAATGCATCAGATTTTTCGCGTCAAAAGAAAGTAAACATAAAAACATAAACTTTTTGTGGCAAATTTGTACCGATCACGTTTTCTACTTTCCTAAAAATCTTTATGCCCTATACCACTATGTGGTTTGGGTACAATGACTTTGTGCTGCTGGCTGTAACTACAAAAAATATTTGACCTAGACTCATCTTTTATTATACCGATCGATTTAGAATCACTTTTTGAGCCACTTTCTGAGTCGATTTAGCGATGTCCGTCCATCCGTATGCCCGTCTGTTCGTCCGTCCGTCTGCCTTCCGTCCGTCCGTAAGCCATGTAAAACTTTTAATCAAATTACAGGTCGAAAATATGAATATATTTTGACGAAATTTGGCATATAAGCTTTTACCGACCATAGGATGAACTCTGTTGAAATTGGTGACATTCGATCCATGTTCAGACCTAGTCGATAAACAAATGACGCTATGAAAACGGCATGAATTGTCATAAGATCCAAATTATCATATAGATCTCAGTCAAATTGTGTTTGTATGTGTTTATTATATCCATTAATCAGTAGTCCGAAAATAATCCCAATAGGACAATTCTTCGTCATAGGCCCCATATAGAGCTGCTTCCCGACCTTCACTTAAATCGATCAAAAAGAAATATTGCACAGAATTTTCTCAAATTTGGTTGAATATATTTTTTCAAAGTGACTTTACCAAATATGGTCGGAATCGGTTCATGTTTCGATCCAGTCCCCATATAACACAGTACAACATTTTTCAGCTCATTAATTTGGGACTCAATTCTGAGAATTGCAACTACAAGTAGCCCGAAAAACAAGAACTTCTGCATCTTTACGTATTTTTTGCTCAAGGTGGATTTTTTATCAATTTTTGTATATTTTAACACGGTCATAACTCGGTAACCGTACGGAATATCTCTTTTGTGTCTGGAACAAAATTGTAGATATTGAGTAGGATAAAAAGGGGAATAAACCTACCAGAAAAGAAGTGCATCCAGTGCCTTAAAAATCGCAAAAATGCATCTTATTTCGAGGGAGTTTTAGGAAAGAACTGTGTACAGCGAGATGATACAGATACGAGCTAAAATTACATTTCGTGCATTTCCACCTTAATACTTTTTTTTCGCACAATTACCTCAGGAATCGAACGAACAAGGGGAGAGGTTCCAACAGGTGACCATGCCAATGGAAAAGCGATTTAAAGGCAAAAAATTAAATGCATTGCTCGTGGAGGTTTGTTGGTGGAGTACTAAAATTACAGTTTGAAGATGAAAGCACCGAAGATGAAGATGACACTGGACTTGGAGGACGCACTGAAGAAAACATGCCCTTGAATATTATTTCTACCTCGGATGATGCAGACTCAGACCATGAATATGTATAACCTACGAAGAACACAAAATCATCAGAACCACAATCGTCAATTTCAACGAGGATGGATATTGACAATAATTGAAAATGTTCTAAATTTTGTTTCCATGTATAGATAACAAATAAAAATTTCATATTTTCTGTGTAAGAAGAGCTGTAATATGAACCGGAATTTTTATTTTTAAGCAAAATAAAGTCTATAAAGAAAAAAACAGCATATTTGTGGATTTGTAATCCAGTTATTTAGTAAAAAAGGTGAAAATGGGGGTAAATGGGGGGAAAATGGGAATTTTTGCGATTTTTAAGGCACTGGATGCGCTTTTTTCAGGTAGGTTTGTTCCGCTTTTTCTTCTCCTATTCAATATCTACAACTTTGTTTCAGACATAAAAGAGATATTCAATACGGTTACCATGTTATAACCGTGTTAAAATATACAAAAATTGATATAAATCCACCTTAGGCAAAAAAATTCGTATGGCCATTAAACTATAATGGCAGCCAATTTGACAAAACTAATGATGCAAAAGTTTTTATTTTTCGGGCTACTTTCAGGTGCAGTTGATAAGAATTGAGTCCCAAAATCATGTGTTGTACTGTGTAAATATAGCATCCGATATGAACTTTTTCATATCTGGAAAAAAAATTAATAATAATGCCACTCAAATTTGCTTTATGCTTATTTTCTATATCGAATCAGTTGGACCGAAGAGATAGGTTCTCTAAACCATGGTATAGGGTATCGTATAATCGGTCTAGAAAGATTATAATTTCTTACTCGTTTTAAGTTGATTTATACTAATTAAAAAGAAGTAAAAGAAACTAATCTCACTATGGGAAAGCAATATCGGCTGATACTCGGAAAACTATTTTAGCTTTATAAGAAAAATGTAAATTCCCGCGTGAAACTGGCAAATCTATGGATAGGAGCCACTGCACAATTAAAAAAATAGTTTATTAATACGTCAAACACTATCAGGTTGAAGATTTACCGAGATGTGGACGCTGAAAGTGGCTTAATGTTAGCGAAGTTAGAGCTGTAGTATGAAAAGTAAGAACATATTCAGCCTAATATATATATGTTCCCGAAACTCCTATAAGGAGCATAGGGCCCCATATTCAGCCTAAAATGCAGTTAAATTTATCAGAACAGATAATGCTGACATCAGGCAAACCTGGAAGTTCGAGTACAGGCATGGCTGGAAATTGGATCTTCCAACAGGACAACGATCTAAAGCATACATCAAAAATTGTGAAACGGTGGCTACTTTATCGGACTTCTGGGACACTTGATCAACACTTCACACTTGATCAATTACTTCATTTTAATGAAACTTTTAATATGAGTAAGTAAGGTATTTACTTGCTTCTGAGGCACGCAGTACATTAAGGTCATTGGCGGGAGGGTACTCTCTTGCTATATTGACAAATATTCCACATGGATCGTCAGAAGCAGCGAAAAATTTTAATATTTCAATGTTAATTTAGATTAGCCTCAGTGCGAGTTTGAATCGAATTTCGTTAAATTGTGGTAGAGAAGCGTGTTCTTTGCTACAAAGAAAAATTATGGGGAAAAAGTCGTCGCTTAGGTCGGCAGAAATTGCAAAATTTGTTATATATATACATATACAAAAAGTTACATATGTACATATAATTCAAGAATCCATCAGAGTATTACAAAACGGTACAAAGGAAAGACAATTATCCAAATGACTTCGAATTCATCTATGAGTTTAAGTAAAATTGCAGCTTCTATCGGAGTCGCGTCAGTAAAACAATAATTTACAATGTTGTAAAAATCTAGGAGTACCTGGGGCGTCAAAAACTTCACTAAAAGCTGCATATAAGTAGCAGATACTGAAATTTGGGAAATACCACATGACGTGGACAAGGCAACATTGTCATCAAACAAACGATTGGAAAAGAGTAATTTTTTCCGACGAAAAGCCATCGTCCAGATGGATATAATTATTGCTCTCACGATTTCGGAAGGGGGAACAATTTTTAAGTCCTCGCATAGCAAAGAGGATGGCGTAGTGGTCTGTGGCGCTATTACGTACACTGCCGCTCATCTAATTAGGTTTGACATTTTATCATATCTCTTAAAAAATATTGCTCAAACTAGAAATATATTTGAGTTTATTACGAAAGTGTATGTATTCGGTGAAACCTGTGCAAAAAATTGACGGAAATATTGTGCCGTTATCTTAATATAAGCCGTACAACAAATTTGGTCCAAAAACAATGCAATTTTTTAGTTCATCAGAATAGGTTTATGACTAATTTATTTTATTTGCACTTTCACCTGACCGCGAATGGTGTGTTTTAAATAATTTTTTTAAATTTTTTAACCAGTTAAAACTCGCTTGCAATTAAAATGGGTAACTCAAAATGTCTATCTGAAGCTGAGAGTGTTAAAATTAAATGTGTGCTAAAGGAGGTCTTACTCACAATCAAATTGCAAAAAAAAAAATATCGAAAAAGACAAAATTTAGTTAGTAATATCTTACGAAAAAGGCACCTATAGAGCCTTCTTAGCAACTGAAAGACGAGCGATCGTTAGATCTGCCTCCAATCCAAAGGACTCAGCATCGAAAATGATGTTAAAAGTTTATGCTAAAGCTAGTTCAGCGACTGTAAAACGAGTCATACGTAATTCCAACCATTTAAAGAGACTGAAATTACAAAATTATCTTATCTTTTAATCTTATTTATCTATTGATTTCTTCAGATACAATTCATTAATTAATGTTTAACCCCGCAAAGCCCTTGGACTTGACTGCAGGATGAAAAATAAAAAAATGTATAATTCAATTTTTAGATTTGAATTTTTACAATTATTAAATTTTTGTTTGTTATCAAAAGTTTGCTGAAAACTACATGATCTGGAAGGATGAATGGAAACGTGTGGTCTTTATAGGCAAAAAACAGTTTAATCTGGAAGGTTCTGATGGCTTTAAGGAAGAACTTTACTTAAACGGGAACCACAGCTGTGTAGGTGGTGTAATGGTGTAGAGCGCTATATCGTATTACGGTACAGTTGAACTGCAGTTCCCTTCAACAAAAATTAATGCCATAAATTCTAAAGGAGTCCTAGAAAAAGCTTTTCTACTTTTTATCATCATCTTTGCATCTATTGCGTGGACTTTTCAGCATAATATTTCGCCAATTCATACTGCAAGTGGATTGATGGACAGGATGTGCGTTTACTACTATGGCCTCCTTATTCTCCCGACCTTAGTATTATTGAAATTGTATGGGGATTACTTCCACGTAAGGCCTATGACCCGTGCCGTCAACTCGAAACAAAAAATGACTTGATTGCTGCCATGAAAGAAGCCTGGAGCGAAATCAACTTGAACTAGTTGCCCAAACTCTATGATTCAATGCCATGAAGATTATTCGGAGTCATTCTGAATAGAGGAGGTAAATAATCTAACCCATAAAAACAAAGTTTTTATTAAAACTCTTTCTTTCCTTATGCATATGAGTTTTAAATCTCTCCATGACTGTGCGTTACTTTACGTGACTATTTTAAAATTAATCTTTGGTCACAACAAGTCTATGAACCAATTTTTAGATTGATTGGATGAGGAGAAATGGGGTTTAAATCATTCCGTGACTGTGCGTGACTGTGTGTGACCTTAAATTAATATTTGGCCACAACAAGTCTATGGAAAGAAGTTTTAGATCGATCGGATGAGGGGAAGCGAGGTTTTAATCTCTTCGTGACTGTGCGTGACTATGTCAAAGTTCATCTTTTTTTCACAGCAAGTCTATCGATTAAATTTCAGATCGATCGGATAAGGGGAAATGCGATTTGAAGCACTCCCTGACTGTGCGTGATTGTGCGTGACTACCCCAAAAATTAATCTATAGTCACAACAAGTTTATGGGCCAAGTTTCAGATCAATTCGATGAGCGGGAATTGGGTTGCCCCATTACAGACAGACAGACAAACAGACAGAGGGTATGAGTCAAAAGAAGGAGTTTAAAAAGTGTATTGTTTTTTAACAACATTTTTTGCGCAGCATGTTTTAAGATTACGACCAATATTCCCGTAATTTTTTGCACAGATTTCACGTTATAGATATAATTTCCCAATAAAACTAAAGTAATTACTAGTTTGAGCAACATTTTTTGAGAGAGCTAATAAAAAAAATGATTGCAATGTCAAACATATTCAGATGAGCGGCAGAATATTATGGTGGTACTTAGTTTTCATGAATGAGCGAAGGACGGGCAATTACAAAAACTATGGAGACATTTTTGGCTCACTTCCTTTTAATTTGTAAGACGACAATGCCCCCATCCGTACAGCTCATGTGGTAAAGAGCTGACTTCAGGAGGTTCATGGTGGTTAAATATTATCGTGGCTACCATATTCTCTAGACTTAATCATTAAAAACGTTTGGGGATGACTAACATACAAAGGGAAGATCAATCCCTACAAGGGAGGAGTTAGTGGATACAACAAAATAGGCCTGATCTAAAATTTCGGTAAATTACTTACAAACAAAGTAAGTCATACAAAACATTAAATATTGTAAAACAATATAAAAAATGAAATACTTATAAATGAAACTAGTTAAAACGAGACATAAAATTAACACTAAAAAGCTAAAATTTTTGATACCGTTTGCGAAAGCACTTGGAAAAATGCTATTAACTTTAACTTGATTTAATTGGACTTTTTCGTCAAATAATAAATAGACCACAGACTTGTCGGACACATTTTCGTAATTTTAAAAGAACCAGTGGGATGCTTAACATTTCTACAACTTTAACCAATGTAGATGTGAGTCTGTCCTATGTTAACAGAGTACAGATTAATACCTGGATATAGCTTATATTACAAAATCCATTTAATGTAGTCTTCATATTCGGCACAATAGTTTTTGCATCTTAATTTATGCTCTGAAGATTTTTTTATGAGCTTTGATGAAAAAGAAGGAGCACTAAGAGCTGTGCTACCAATAAAAACTCCAATAACACAGTGTATCAGCCATTGTGGGGTGCAAAATTCTAAGTATCACTTGCTGAGTCGATTTAGCGATGTCTGTCCGTCCAAGTAAACCTTTTAATCAATCCACAGGTCGCAAGTATGAACATATTTTAATGAAAATTAGTATGTAAGCTTCTATCGACAATAGAATACTGAAATTGGTGAAAATCGGTGCATGTTCATAGCTGGTCCCCATACAAATGACCTATATTGCCATAATATCCAAATTATTATATAGATCTCGGTTACATTAGGTCTGTGTAAGTTTATTACATCAATTTATTAGTAGTCCAAATATAAATCCTATACGATAATTCTTAATCATAGCCCCCGTATGAAGCTGATTCCCGATCTTCACTTAAGTCTATAAAAAAAAAATTGCATAGATTTTGCCCAAATTTGGTTTGTATATGTTTTTGCAAAAAATGTGTAACCTTAACAAATATAGTCAATATCGGTCAATTTTTCGACCTAGTCCCCATATAAATAAAGCATCCGATATGAACTTATTTTCTATATCTAATTAGTTGGACCTAAAACATAGGGTCTCTAAACGCGTGGAATAGGGTATCGTTTAATCGGTAAAGAACGACTATAATTTTCTTGTTTTTTATCGTTTTCAAAATATCATATCTAGCAGTTAATTTTAATAAAATTTTCTATTATTGCATATTTTATGTTTTTGATTTCATTTCAGAAAGCTTACTAATATTTTTCATTGACTGTAGTCACTTAACATCACTTCTCCTTAAATTGTGAATATGTGTTTTTTTTATGCGACTGCCAAAATTTTCTGACATATTCAATTTTTATATTATTTATTTTCTAATGGTCATTTAATGAATTATGCTCTTAAAAAAAACACATTGGTACATACTCTTATGCACACATATGCCGGGTAATTTTTTGTAATGAAACTCCAAATGGTTTATAGTAGAAATAAGTATTAAAAAAAACTTTATGAATTATTGGCAACATTATAAATATATTTTGTTAGCATGCATATATTTTTATACGTAAGCGCCGTTTTGGCGTAGTATGACAGGTTGGCTGCTTGGTGGTGGCGGTGGTGTAGACCATTAAATAATAAACTTTGTTGCATACATATTTTTTCGGGTGTATTTATTTATTTGGTTTTTTGTTAGCTGTGAATCACAGCCAGCAGTGGTGTGTTGTTGTTTTTTTTTTTTTTTTTTGTTGTTGCATGAAATCTTACATTAAAAATTATGACTCTTGAAATGTATTCATAGATGTAAGTTGTTTGGAATCGGCGCATGTATGTTGTTTTTATAAGTGGCTGGTTTATCTGTTAGTCTCGACTTTAATGTGTTGCTTGTTAATAAATTTTTATGATTGTTTTGTTTTGTTAAGTTAGTTAATTCTTATTAGATTTATGTAATTTTTGTTTATTAGTTCACTAAGAAATCGGTAGAATGAATTTAAATTTTTTTAATTGTTGTTTTGATAGATTAGTAGTAAATCGAATAAATGTTTAAATATAATTCTGCAATTGTAAAAAAAAACTGTTTTTTTTAATTTGAAGCAATTATAAAGCTATTAAATATAGGATAACTTGCTAAACCCTGTAATAATTAAAACTCAGCAGGGTTCTTTTTTCTCTATTATATTTTAGATTCAGTTTGCATTTTTTTGAATTTAAGTTTGGCTTCCTTGCGGCTTATGAATTTCTTCAAATATCAAAATTCTTACGTATGAGCTATATGAAATAATTAAATAAATAACAATTAATCATACGCACCACAAAACTACATGGAACAAGCAAGATCGCTAAATTCGACTGTGCCGAGTCTCTGATACCCTCCATCCGTGTCTTACACTCAACATTATAACCACTGTTGGATACGGTTACCATTTGAGTACATTTACTGATACTGAATCTTTAAATTCGTATACCGTTTAAAGTTAATTGCTTTTTTGTTTTGACCTGTATTTATTATAATTTCTAATGATGGTTTTTTAAACAATAGAATTAACTTCTAAGGTCAAAGTGGGGGACCACAAGAGTACTTCGCATTATTGTGAGAGCTTAAAAATGAATTGATATTTCCAAATAAGACTTTCTATCAGTCTCGATTAAAAATATTGGCAATTTTCTTATATTAGTAAAATGTAAAATTAAAATTTATCAAACATTTCGTAACTATCTGATTTTTCCCAAAAACCAAAAGCAAATTTGTAGCAGATATAAATATCAACACAATTACAGGAAAACAGTCATTTCTATAGATTTCAAACTAACCAGGTACTCGATTAGTTTCAAAATTAAATATTGCAAAAACTATTGCCTTTCAATTTTAATGTTATTTCTAGACATTATAAGGTTAATATATCATTATATTTAAATACATTTTCTAAAATCAAAAAGAGAAATCTATTGATAAAATCCGATTCACAAATGTGTTAAATAATTGAACCAAACACCAGAGTTAAAGAATATATGTGTAAATTGCTTACACTGTGAAACAAATTCAGGTTAAAAAAAGTTAGGTCGATTCTGAGAGTGAGGGGTGGAAATAGAGGCTAAATTAGAAGACCCGTATTGCGGCGTTTGTTTATGTTAGTTCGAATTTTTTTTTAATCAACCTTCGAACTTTGCAGTCAAATGCCGATTTTCAGCATATTGTTTATATGGTTTTTTGGCTATAACTCGTCGACTAATTGATATTTTTTCAATCTGTAAAAGCTAAATTATTGCTAGAGACCTGTGCAATAATTAAAATTCTTAAAAAATTGATTTAGAAAGTTTGAAGCAAAATGTTAGAAAAATTTATTTTTTTTCATGCTTTTTGAAAATATTTTCCACAAAACTAAGTCTTTTTTGCCTTCTGTTTGATCTATAATATGCTTCTCAGTTTCTTCAATAAATTTCATTTGAAAAGAAAACAATCATAATACAAAACTTGCGTTTTCCAGCTTAATATTAATTTACTTCTCTTTTTTTTGTTCAGTGTTGGTTTTGAAGAAACATTGAAAAAGAAATTATAAAAATATGAGAAAAATATATTTTTGAAATGTTAGTTACGAAAAGTTTTAAGTAAAAAAAAATTAAATAAATTAAATTAATGATTTGGCCAGTTGCCGCTTAGCAGGCGCCTGTGGATCAACATCACTGCTCTCTCTAATATCTTGGTCATCGTCATCATCATCAGAAAGGTCGATAATTTCGTCCAACAGATATTCTGGAATTTCTTCTTTGTCTTCCCCTTCTTCCTCTTTTTCCCCGTCTTCCTCTTTTTCAAAGGTGTTTTTATACCACCAATAAATTTCAGCGAGTATTGCATCTGGAGATTTCTTTCCTCTGTACCTGAAATGAAAATAGTTTTCAATCGTTAACATGTTTAAATTGTGCACTCTGACAAAGATATTAGAAAAATCTAGGAATTCAAAATATGCATACTCTATAGTTA
Source organism: Cordilura impudica (assembly GCA_963682025.1). NCBI lineage: Eukaryota > Metazoa > Arthropoda > Insecta > Diptera > Scathophagidae > Cordilura > Cordilura impudica. The sequence continues at coordinate 69,854,682 of OY821518.1, read as the reverse complement.
CCTTATTTCAAATGGAAGCGCAGTTTGGTGATAACGTTCGCCTTGCTCATCAGATTCAGTTGGCAACTGTTGAGCGAGTTGATCAAGATGCTGATGCAAGAGATGAATTTTGTACGACATATTAACTCCAATTTCATCGAAAGCTGCCAACATATTTGCAACAGATTGCCTGTAGTTGTCTTTGCGTTCTTTACCCAAAAGTCCTTTAATGACTGCTTTCAATGCGAGCCATGCATTTAATTCTCGGTCTGTCAGAACTTGGTCAAAATCTTGACGACTCATTAGTTTCCATATGTCGGGACCATTAGCAACCACTTCCTGAATTTTGGCGTTACTTAGTCTTGGGAAAATGTCTTTTAAGCGGTTGAATACTGCTGGTCTTTTTGCGATACATTTCAAAAAATTTTTAGCAATGCCAAGTTTAATGTGGAGCAACGGCAACAAAATTTTCATTTCAGGAACAAGACTTTCATGTAGCCCATTGTCTTTAGGCCATTTTCGTCCAATGCGACTATTCCAGTTATGCTGTTTGTACTGGTTTCTTCCTTTAATACCTTCTCCGTATCGTGAATCCCAATCGCACAAAAAACACGGATATTTTGGACGGCCAGATGCTGTTAAGCTTGTAATCAATGAAACTATTTTGAGATCGCAGCAAATGCGCCACTGGTGTTCGTTATATTTGATTACTTCCAGAATGTGTTTCAAATTATCGAAATTTTCACTATTGTCAGTGCTATACGCAATCGGAGCAGAACTTTTAAGCTGATTAGTGAACTATCGATGAATAAACGCAAATCATCTTTTTTATAGGTTAACCCGATCGTCTCCATTAACTTTTCAATATCGTTGCAATAAGCGAAATTTTTTGCATCATTCACATTGAAGAACTTTTCTAACTCTTTTTGCCGTTTTCGATATGCTGTTACTTTGGTACCTTTCGCCAGCAAATTTGCAACAATTCCATCCAACTGGTTTTGTGTGACTAGGATTGGGTCCTTTGATGTTTCATAGGATGTACCTTCACCAGGGTCGTATTCTGAGAAGAAATCCATGGATGTAGCAGCGGCGGTTGTAGTACTGATATCTGTTTGAAGGTCAATACTTCGGTATGTTGGTACTAGTAGTTGATACATCCATAGCAATTTTCTTCTTGATGCGGACTGTTGTCTACCCCCATCATTGGTATACCAAAAGGCATATCCTTCTTCTTTTCACTTTTCCATTGCATAAGAGTCGAATAGCAATTAAAGCAAACTTTTTTCGGGGCATAAATTACGTCAGTGATAAACTCTTGTGAGAAATATTGTTTATAGGCTCCCAAAAAAAAAAAAAAAATCACTCGCATTGCCACATTTTTCATCGCTTGCTATGAAACGTCCACAAACATTACAAAAATGGTCCATTTTACATTTTGGTTCCGATATTTTTAATACAATATATATTATATAATGTTTCTTTTTTTTTGTTATTTTTATGAGACCGATGCACTTAACTTAAATCACTCACAAAATTAAATAAGTTCCAAAAAAATTAATAGCGAATTTTATCACGACCGAGCGAAAATTAAAGACATCAGCTTCGGCTGAGTTTTGAGTCTTAACTGAATCTTCATTTTTGAAATTAGTTCGCTTGTATGAAATAAAAAAAATCGCTACCTATGCGGTGGTTGAAAACAAAAAAGTTGTTTTACTAATTCTTAATTTTTGGAACTTCCCTTTTTAATTACTTCTACCTAAATTGCTATTTATTTAATGGTTTTGGGATTTTTAACGCAAATTATCGACTAAGACCATTTTCTTTACAAATGAAATTTATTGAAGAAACTGAGAAGCATATTATAGATCAAACAGAAAGCAAAAAAGACTTAGTTTTGTGGAAAATATTTTCAAAAAGCATGAAAAAAAATAATTTTCCAACATTTTGCTTCATAAGCACCACAAAAATTTTGATTGTTGCACAGGTCTCTAGCAATAACTTGGCTTTTACAGATTGAAAAAATATCAATTAGTCGACGAGTTATAGCCAAAAAACCACATAAACAATGTGCTGAAAATCGGCATTTGTCTGCAAAGTGCGAAGATCGATTAAAAACAATTCGAACTAACATAAACAAACGCCGCGAAACGGGTCTTCTAATTTAGACTTTATTTTCACCCCTCACTCTCAGAATCGACCTAACTTTTGCCAACCTGAATTTGTTCCATAGTGTTATCAGACCGAGTGATTATTTTTATCAAGAATACGGAAAACCATTTTTTATTCACTTTTCGTATGCTTTGTTAGATTTGCGGTAAATTTATAGGAAAAATGTTAATAGGATTTTTTAAGAGCTGATTTTTTAAGAGCTATAGGAAAGTTTTCCAAAAAAAAAACACATAAAATTCAGAAAAATGCATGAAATCTTTATTTGAATCGATAGTACTGTCCATGTTTGAAGATTATTTTATGCAAATGTTGACCGTGACTGCGCCACAAATGGTCCATCCGCTTAGTCCAATTTTGGCATACTCTTTCCAACATTTCGGCCGGTATCTCACGAATAAATGCTTCAATGTTGTCTTCCAATGCGTCAATTGAAGCGGGATTGTCTGTATAGACACGAGCTTTATCATAGCCCCACAAAAAATAGTCTAAAGTCGTTAAATCGCACGATCTAGGCGGCCAATTGACCGGTCCCGAACGTGAAATAAACTGTTCACCGAACTCGCCCCTAAATAAGTCCATTGTTGCGCGTGCTGTGTGGCATGTGGCACCGTCTTGTTGAATCCACATGTCATGCAAGTCAAGCTCTTGCATTTTGGGCAAAAAAAAAGTTGTATATCTCTCGGTAGCGCTCACCATTCACAGTTACGTTACGATTCGCATCATCTTTGAAGAAGTACGGTCCAATGATGCCACCAGCCCATAAACCGCACCAAATTGTGACTTTTTCTGGATGCATTGGTAGCTCTTCCAATGCTTCTGGCTGATATTCATGCGAAATTTAGTCACAATAGCCCGAATAGCCGCTTCAGTGGGTCGATTAAACTGACCATAAAATGGAAGAAGCGCGCGATGAACTTTCTTAACAGAGCACGCATTTTGATAATAAAATTCAATAACTTGCAAGCGTTGTTCGTTTGTAAGACGATTCATGGTTAAATTACAGACCAAACTGAAGATGTTTGACAATGAAACAAAACACGAAACGTGCGTCAGCTGTTTAAACCAGTGTTGCCAAAAAGATAATAGCTAAAAAATCACCCTTTATTTAGAGTGGCTAAAACTTCTAATCTTAGAGTTTTTTTTACAAAACAAATATCTTGAATTCATTAAAACTTGATAGACTGTTTACAAAAAAATTTAAATTAGGAAAATTAGATCTGTTTTCAAAGGAAAGAACCTATAATATACACTTGTGCTCACATAATTAAGTCATTGGTATGCAATGAAATGTTTTTGTACTTTTTCTCTTAAACCTATTTCTTCCGATTCTAACCTTCCTATTTTGTGGAACCCTGCTGTGCTAGCAGTTGTTTACATTGATTGAAGCAAAATTAAAAATTTGGGTGGAAAACGTCAAAAAGGTCATATGCGCTGTGCTCACCACGAGTATCGTGAGCTAATTAGTGTTTTGAAGATTTTTTTCCGGTTTAAATAATAAATAAATTAAAAACAAATAAATTAAAAACAAATAACGTCAGCTGAAACACTATGGGTAAACAAAAATTTGAATAGTTTCCAAAGATACCATCATAGTGCAAAAGTAGTATATATTTTGAACGCAGTACAAAATATATGAAACTTCTGAAAATATTCCGCACCAAAATCTGAGAAAAACGAATTTAAATCATGACAGACGCATTGAAAACCTGACTAAAACTGATCATTTTTTAACTTCGTCGCAAATCAGAGCTAAAATAGAAACGGATTATGGCGTAAATGTTTCGTCGCAAGCCATAAGACGACGTTTGCAAGAAACCAATTTGCATGGACGAATGGCCAGGAAGAAACCGTTGGTTTCCTTGAAGAACACTATGAAGCGGCTCCGATTTGCGAGTGACCATCTTGCTAAAGGCCTACATTTTTGGAATTTAATTGTTTGGAGCGATGAATCCCAGTTTAATGTTTTTGGAAATGATGGTAGATCATATGTGCGACGTCTTCCACTTAGGGTATTGGATCCAAAATACATAAAAAAAACAGTGAAACACGGTGGCTCATCAGTCATGGTGTGGGGTTGCTTCACCGCATTCGGTGTGGGTCCTATAGTCAAGATGTACGGTATAATGAATGGGGAAATGTATAAGAATATACTATGCCGCTTGCGTGGATTTTCCAACACGACAATGACACGAAGCATTGTTCGAAACTGGTTAAGTCGTGGTTGGCAACGCAGTCCATCAAGCTTCTGGAATGGCCGCAGAAGAGTCCTATCGATAACTTGTGGGGCATAATAAAACGAGCCATTGCAGCATGAAAACCGGCAAATAAGGATATGTTATGGAAAGTTATCCAAGAGGAGTAGCACAAAATCACTCCAGGCCAGTGCGCTTCTCTTGTAGCCAGCATGGCAAAGCGATGCTCCACAGTATTGAATCCATATTGCGGTAAGCTAATGAAAAAATGGGACCCTCGACAAAATTTATTACTTATTTTTACAATTTCAACCATTTTTTTTCAGATGACTTAATTATGTGAGCAGCTCTTTTTGGCTAATTTCCAAGTTTTTAATTTTTTTGAAAAGAAGCAAAATTTTGTAATTTTTAATTTCACTGTAAATTGATTGCTAACATATAAGAATAATAAAAAAAGATTATATTAGAATTAAAAAAAGGGTTTACGTATTTTTGACAATAATGTCGAGTAGCATACTAGTGACTTAATTAGGTGAGCAGAAGCGTAGATCTTTTTCTATAAATTTATATTTAGAGGTCTTAAAAGAAACCAACTTACATCTAAAGTATTGCAAAAAAAATCTATAAATTAATACGTGAAGGTAAATTTTTAGTTCCCTTTTTAAGGAATTTGCGGGCACGGAGGAGTGTAAAAATTGGCATAGTTATAGTTCATATGGGGGAGAAGATGATAAATGATAAAATTTATGTTTAATCTGTGTTAAAAATATATTAAATTAAATAAAATGATATATTTATAATAATTCTTTAATATTTATAATAATTCGTTACACCCTGTTAATGATAAAGATAAAGATGATTTAAGATAAATTATATATAATTTAAATCCTTCGATGCAATGCTTGTGGAGGTTTGTTGGTGGAGTTCTAAAATTATGCAGTTTGAAGACGAAAGCACCGAAGATGAAGATGACACTGAAATTGGTGGACACACTGAAGAAAACATGCCCTTGAATATTATGTCTAACTCGGATGATGACGCAGACTCAGACCATGAATATGAATAACCTACGAAGAACACAAGATCATCAGAACCACAAGCGTCAACTTCAACGAGGATGGATATTGACAATTATTGAAAATGTTCTAAATTTTGTTTCCATTTATAGATAACAAATAAAACTTTCATATTTTCTGTGTAAGAATAGCTGTAATATGAATCGCAATTTTTATTTTCATGCAAAATAAAGTTTATAAAGAAAAAAAACAGCATATTTGTGGATTTGTAATCCAGTTATTTAGCACAAAAGGTGAAAATGGGGAAAAAATGGGGGGTGTAAAATTAGCATTTTTACGTTTTTTAAGGCACTGGGTGCACTTTTTTCGGGTGAGTTTGTTCTGCTTTTTAAACTCTTTCTTTTAACTCATACTCTCTGTCTGTCTGTCTGTCTGTCATGGGTGGACCCCATTTCCCCTTATCCAATTGATCTGAAACTTGGCCCATAGTTTCGTCGTGACCACAGATTAATTTTGTGGTCTCCTAGTGATCTAAATGTCATTTCATACCCTTGCTGTAAAAAAAGATTAACTTTGACTTAGTCACGCACAATCACGCGTGGTCATGCACAGTCACGGAGTGATCTAAATGTCATTTCCCCTCATCCGATCGATCTTAAACTTGGTCCATACACTTGCTGTGAAAAAAGATTAACTTTAACTAAGTCACGCGCAGTCACGCACAGTCACGGAGTGATTTAAATGTCATTTACCCTCATCCGACCGATCTGAAACTTGATCGATATACTTGCTGTAAAGAAAGATTAACTCTAACTAAGCCACGCGCAGTCACAGATTTAAAACCCATTTTCTCCTATCTGATCGATCTAAAACTTGGTTGATAAACTTGCTGTGAAAAAAGATTAAATCTGACATAGTAACGGAGAGATAAAAACCCCATTTTCCTAATCCGATGGATCTGAAACTTTGTCCATAGACTTTTTGTGGCCAAAGATAAATTTTAAGATAGTCACGCACAGTCACGGAGATAGTCAAAATTCATATGCGTAAGGAAAGAAAGATTTTTAATAAAAACTTTGTTTTATATGGGTTAGATTATTTTCTCCTATTCAATATCTACAACTTTGTTTCAGACACAAAAGAGACATTCCAGTTATTTATTAAAAAAGTGAAAATGGGGAAAAATGAGGTGAAAATGGTAATGTTTGCGATTTTTTAGGCACTGGATGCACTTTTTCGGGTAGGTTTGTTCCGCTTTTTTTTCCTATTCAATATCTACAACTTTGTTTAAGACACAAAAGAGATATTCCGTACGGTTACCAAGTTAAAACCGTATTAAAATATACAAAAAGTGATAAAAATCCACCTTGAGCAAAAAAAATTCGTATGGCCATTAAATTATAATAGCAGTCAACTTTACAAAACGAATGATGCAGAAGTTCTTATTTTTGGGGCTACTTTCAGGTGCAATTGTCAGAATTGAGTCCTAAAATCATGTGTTGCACTGTGTAAGGATATGGTTATGCTAAAGGTGGCTGAAGCCATCACAGGAAGACACGAAACAAAACTTTTGAATCAGGACAATTCTCGGCCACCTGTGGCGCACAAGTTAAAGTGATTTCGATAATATTGGATGTAACGTTCTAACCCACCTGCCACATAGCCCAGTACTTCTCTCTTCTGACTACCACTTGTTTCAATCACAGCAGCGTTTTCTTACTGGAACGCGTCTCACTTGAATCGAAGGTCTAACAAATTGGTTTGGTTTGTCCTTAGCCTCAAGAGGTGAGCGGATTTTTGGCAAGGGGTCCACAGATAGCCTGGTTTTTGGGGAAATATCATAGATTTCAACTAGGACAGCTTGGGCAATTATTTAAAACCACATCCAAAAGTCTTGCCCTTAGAATTACGCCACCTTGCTTCACTTCTTCTTTTTAATGGAACCCTAAAATTGAAAATGCATTGAAAAATATCTAAAAAGGTACCAAAAAATTAAGTTTTTGAACGATTAGCGAAATTTTTTACACACTATTTTTAATAAAATTTGTCCCATATAATTCTTTGAAATGCTCGGAAGAAGAAAAATTTATCATTGATTGGTTTAATGGATAATGTATCTTAATTAAACATTGAACTGTTCAATTACCGAAAAGAATAATTTTGTCTTTGTGAAAAATATCCTCTTTTTGGCGCAGATTAGCGCATTTATATGTAAAGTAAAATTAATTTAAAACATAAAAAAAATTAATTTATACGTGATTGGTTTGATGGGTATTGTATCTTAATTAGACAATGAACTGTTCCACTGGCGCAGACTAGCGTATTTGTAGCTAAATTAATATTAATTTAAAACATTATACCATGCCTGTGCTTTTAAAAGTTAGCAAACTGAATCAAAATAAGATAACCTAAATCTGTTTAATGAAACATCCATGTCATCAATTATCAACAATTATTAACTTTTTGTTTAAAAAAAAAAAAAATCACATTTAAATTAAAACTTCAAAAATACCAATGACCTCATCCCAGAGAAAGTTTCAATAGCAAACAATAGCAGTTTCCTTATAACATGACACCTAACCATCATGGACCAATCAACGGCAACAACAAAACCAAACACAATTGACCATAATTATACGAAATCTAAAGAAGAAGACTGTCTGCATATAATTTCTTTACAACGAAAATTTTGTTTATTTTTTATTTTCTTCATTCAATAACAAAACAATTGACACTAAATGCAATTGTGGCCAAAAAAAATAAAAAAATCGAAAAAATCTGAAGAAAATTTAATGAATGACAAACATGATCATTGTATGTGGGGTCGTCACCGTCAATTTTCCCCCTTTTTTTTACAAATACTTAATGAAGACAAGTGTGTGTAGGATCCAAAAATTACAAACAAACACGAACATTAAATTAACTCTACTGTATGAGACGAAATGAAATGACGAATAACGAAATAAAAACTACGAGTATAATGATTAACTTCAAACTGACAAAGTGTCGATCAATGTTAACAACAATTTGAATGCATTAAGAATGGCTGCCAGTTTAAGGCGGGCTGTAAGATACACAATGGGTCAATAAGGAAATTAGTAAAGCAAAAAAGTTTCAAGTAACAATAAATTTTAATGTTAGAAATTTAAATACAACGGGTTTTGAGTTTAGTGAAAATACTTAATAGAAAATATTTAATAAAAATTTCAATTTGACATTAATATGAAACATTTTTATCCAATTAGGATAAAATCAGGAAATCGGTAAAATTAAACAATTTGTTTTAATAATTATAGTATCTGTAAAAACTTAGTATAGTTATTAATATCTGGATGAATTAAAAAAAAAAATAAATTAGCTAATAAGTTTAAAAAAATACTATATACATGTTTTTTTTTTTTTTAATTTAGCAAACAAGAAATATATCGACTTTGTTTAAGTCAAAATAGACAGCAACTTAATATTACTAAATATAAAAATATATTTTGTTAAAAAAAACTTACCTAAAAATAAGATCTGAAACGTAGAATGAAAGAATTATTAGAGATTATTCATTAAACAAAATGTATTTCAAAAATAAACAAATTTATTAAAAATTATTTAATTAAAAAAAAAACTTATTCATATCCATTATTTATTTTGCATAAAGGCATATATTTTTTATAGATGTTAAGATAAGTACATTTTGTAAAGAAAACAAGAAATTTTCTTAAAAAACTACACTTCCTCAAAAAAGTACATACATTTTCTTCAAAAAGTACATTTTCTTAAAAAACTATATGTTTTTAAAAAAGTACCATTTCACTAAATCGAATCTTTTCATTTAGTTAAAAGTACCTTTTCTAAAAAAAAATTATTTTTTTAATAAAGTACCTTTTCTCAAAAACTACACTTTGATATAAAAGTACCTATTCTTGAAGAATTAAGTTTTCTTTTCGTAAAAAAGCACCTAATATCCAAGAGGTAAATTTTATAAAAAATTTGCCTTCTATTAAAAATGTATCTTATATTAAATAAGTAAATTTTCTCAAAAAGTATATTTTTAAATAAGCACCTTCTCTTTTTTCTTAAAAAAGTAACTTTTCTTAAAAAAAAAGTAGCTCTTCTTAAATAAGCAAATCTATAATATTAGGCGATTTCTTGTGACCGATGTTTTGTTCTACCGTTCTATCCCGATTTTGACCAAACGTATATTATTTGCAAGGTAAATCTTTTTAGCCGTTTTGCAGATTTATAGATTTTAAAATTGTTTCCCTTCTTTTGAGTAAATTGCATTTAAAGTTGCTACTAACACATACATAAAATTATATAATGCTATATGTGTGTTTATTAAATTTGTTTATGTGTTTGTAATAAAACTGAGTTTGTTTTTTTTTTGTCTTTTTTTAGGGTCTTTATTTAATGAAAAAAAAAAAAATTCATAGAACTTGCACTCTAATATCGGGGGCTGGAATCTGCCAGTTTTTTTAAATAAGTAAAAAGTAAATAAGGGAAATTTTCTTAAAAAGTATCTTTTTTAAAAAAGTATACTTAAAACAAAACCTTTCTTAAAAACAACTTTTCCAAACCAGTTTTCTGGAAATAGTATTTCCATCACATTGCAACGGGTGCCTTAAGGCCCCTTAAAATAATCCAATACACTCAAACCTCTATACGCACAGAGCTAAACAAGTAGCTACTAAAAATAGTGTGCGCAACACAATTAAAAAATCTTTTTTTCCTAGGTTATCAGAGGGAGTTATTTTTTTTCGATTTTTTATTTTTTGCAGCGTTTTGAAGTGAAATTGATTTTTGCTATAAAATTTCGGTTAATATGTTATTAAAAAATGGGGGCAAAAATGGTAAAAAGACTCTATCTGATTACCTGTTGATTTCTGTGTAGAAATAGTGCATAAACTTTCAAAAAGATCGGTCGAGTAGATTTTGAGTTATGATGTTCCCGAACTTCAAAAATGTTGTTTGCGAGAAAATTGATTTAAAGCTTTTAATATATACCGTATGACAGCCGGTCGTTGGAAACGCACCGATTTACTTGAAATTTTGAAGCAACACTCTCCACATGTTGTATATTCAGAAACAAAATAAAAAAAAATAAAAAAGTTTTAAAACATTCTTCCTCAAAAAAGTACATTTTCTTCAAAACGTTCATTATTTTGAGTTGTACCCAAAAAACTTGCTATTTTTGATGATCACTGAAAAAATCGCAAAAACAATTACTGTTGTATACTTATTATTCGCAATTCTTTACAATGAAACAAATGTTTTTGCATTTTATAGTAAACAAGCTGTTTTTACCCGGTCTTGCCCGGGATACAAAGGCCTTTGACTTGAAAAATGGTTCACTATGCTTACCAAGCGCTGAGTACTTAGTCGCCGATGAACCATTCTTCAAAAAAATTAAATTACTCCCAAAAAATTTGCATGGGATTGGGGAATTTGTTCATGGTGAAGAAATTCCCTATGTTTTTGGGGGAACAAATTCATGTTTTATTTCAATTTAAAATTTTGTGTTTTTTTAATTTAGGACTTTTTTTGTAAGACGCTACAGCAAAAATACTTCAAAAATAAGCTGCGAAACCGCCTCAAGTTTTTTTTTTTTTATTTTTATTTTGTAAACGTCAAATATAACGGAATCGTTTGCAAATTAAAGGAATTAAAACTTTTAAAAATTGAATTACTTCATTCAATAAGTGATCATCATTGAGCAGAGACGCCAAAGAAAAACGGAAAATTAATGCGACGTTTAAAATTGTGCCAAAAGGTTGCTTTATGCAACTGCTTATAGTATATGTATAGTAATTATTGCACATACGTAGATAACATTTATCATAAGACTTTTCACTGAGCTGCATTCCGCGAGCCAGTCGCGTCCCCGTCCTCGCGTTTGGCAGCTACACCCGTGCTGCCGCGCAGTTGTCGTCAACTTGTTTGAATCCCAAAATATATATTTCAGAACATTCCTATATTTTAGCTGAGCTGTGTTCCGAGAGCGCGTCGAGTACGCGTCCGCGCGCACTTTCAGCGTCGGAGCGCCGCTTCCGCGCGTCTGGCAGCCACACCAATGCTGCCGCGCATTTGTTGTCAACCTATTTTAATTGCCAAATTATATTTTTCAGATCATCCGATATTTGAGCGCAGTTGTGTTCCGCGAGCGCATCGCATCGCGTCGGCGCGCCGCGCACCGAAATTATGATATTGAAAAGAATGCAGATTTTAAATACGTTTATTGAGAGCAGTATGGAGAATTTGTTCATTTCTTTTGGGGACCTTTTTTTAAAAATTTGGGAGTTTGCTATTTTTTTGGGGAATTTGTTCATTGGGGGCTAAGTGCTGAGCGCCTGCTTACCACTACAACTTAGAATGGATTATTTTGAGTGTTATGTCTAAAAGTTACGAATATTAGTTATTCTAGAGCTTGGGGATATACAGCAATTCTGGTTTTTCCTACTGGTGCATATACGAAAAGCTTGTGCTGGCTCCCAACTCTGGCGCAGGCGACAAATAATTGTCTATGAGAAAAACAGGGAGATTCTAAGTTAATACCTGCTCCCGTAAGAGATGGTCCTCTTTTGTACGTTATGTTAGGAACAACTTTTTGTACCATCTCTTGCAATGAAAAACCAACTTACAAAAGTCTTCTGGTAGGGATATTACAGTCGTTTCAAGAGTTTCACATTCCCTGGAGTTAGCTTGTCTTATCCGTTGGGCCTAAAGGCATCGTTGAGTCGTTTCCGGAGTTTCACATTCCCTCGACTAAGCTTGTCTTAGCTGCTAGATTTCTATATGCACTGGAGTAGATTCAGGGATTTTCGCTTTTCTTACAAAGCTTGTTTTGTTCTTTGGGCTTCAAGACGTTATTGGCTTTGCTCGGGTGTTTCAGCATTTCTCGACTCAGATTGTCTAACTCGTTGAGACTCGATACGAATTTGGGTCTAATCAGCTTCTCTAGAGTTCTGTTTTGTTTAAGCCTTTTTTCATTTGAGGTAGTACGTACTATATGCTATGCTTTCATGTGCAAGGCACAATTGCAAATAGTTATTTTTCCACCTTTTTCTATAGTGAAAAACATGAAATGGGAATATTTGTAATAGGTTGCTTTCCAATGTAGCCAAAAGGCAAGATGGAAATGAATGTAATGTTTTGTTATCCATTGTAGTTAAATAGGCGAGATGCAAATATTTATAATCGGAGTAATCCCGCAGCTGTAGTCAACCTGTATCTGTTCACCCATGAAATAAATCTGCACTAATTTTGGGGTGTTGCAACTCATATATGAAAAAAAGCTAGACGGGAAAATTTGTAATAGGTTGATTTAAAATATTTATGTCATAATGGTGTAAACTCAGGAGTAGTAAGTGAAGAGATTTATGCACAAAATTTTTGGGAAATCCATTGAAAAATTAAAATATGTTTACAAACACTAAAAGCGTATATAGATAATTAAAAAAAGTGGGCGTGGCCGATAAAAGTATATGACGACCTTGCCTGGGATTTGAGAATATCGTGTAGTAAATTCGAGTGAAACCCGTAAAAAATTTAAAAAAGTGGGCTTTAAAGTAGGCGTGGCCGATAAGAAGCATATGGTGACCTTCCCTGTGGTACAGAGATCGTGATTACCAAATTGCGGAGAAAACCGTTAACAAATAAAAATTTCTATAGCGAACAAATATACCAAAAAGTGGGCGTAAAGGTAGGCATCGCCGATAAGAAGCATATGCTGACCTTAGCTGGAGCACTGGAATCGTGTGTACCAAATCTCAGAGAAATCCGGTAACAAATAAAAATATTCGTCAAATCTTGAAATTTTCAGTCACTTTGAGTGACCCAAAACTTTGTATTTCTCTGTTTTTTTTTTTTTTTATTCGCATATTTTTAGGGGGTGAAACTGAGAGTTTAAACACTTTTTTATTATTAAGGGCCACCTTAATGGGGACTAGGTCGCAAAATAGACCAATCAAGATCATATTTACCAAACTCACTTATTTTTCTCTAAAACATAAAGGGTTTTTCAACAGGGACGTTACAAAAGTAGAAGGACAGGGACAGGAAACGACGCCATATTTCTTGCCGCTCTTTTGACATTTCTCTTCAGTAAGGTTTGCCATTACATGATGGAAAGATATACAAGCCAACAACGAGTCGTAATTATTAAAATTTACTACGGAAATTCCGAGTCAGTGGCCTCAACGTTAAGAGCGCTACATCCAATTTATGGTCGTCATAATCGTCCTAGCAGATCAACAATTGAGCATCTAGTGGAGAAATTTGAATCCACAGGCACAGTACAAAACGTTCCCGTGCCAGTGAGATAAAGAAGTGCCCGTAGTGTCGGGAATATTGCTGCCGCTGAGGCTTCAGTTGAAGAAAGCCCAAATCTGTCTCTCACACGTCGTTCTCAAGCGTTGGGCATCTCTGTGACGCCGTTGTGGCGAAGTTTGCGAAAAGATCTTGGCCTACATCCTCACAAGATCAAGCTGACGCAAGAACTGAAGTCGCTTGATCACCAGAAGCGTCGTATGCTCTTGAATTGGGTTGAGCAACAACTTGAAAATGATTCGGATTTTCATCTAAAAATCATCTTCAGCAATGAGGCTCATTTCTGGCTGAATGGCTTCGTCAATAAAAAAAAATATGCGTTATTGGTCAGACAGCAATCCACACGTACTCCACGAGTCATCATCGCATCCCGAAAAAATTACGTTTTGGTGCGGTTTATGGGCCGGCGGCGTCATTGAGCCGTACTTCTTCCGCGATGATCAAGACCGGCACGTTACTGTGAATGGTAATCGCTACCGTTCAATGATAACCGAATATTTTTGACCCCAATTGCATGATATGGACTTGGAGGACATGTGGTTCCAACAGGACGGCGCCACAAGCCACACAGCGAATGTCACAATCAATTTATTGGAAACCAAGTTTGGAGAACGTGTTATCTCACGAAATGGTCCAGTCGATTGGCCGCCTCGGTCGTGCGATTTGACGCCGTTGGACTATTTCCTGTGGGGCTACGTCAAGTCTATTGTCTATGCCAACAAGCCAGCGACGATTGATGAACTTCGTACGAATATCGAACGTGAAATTGCAGCAGTATCGGCCGATTTATGCTTGAAAACCGTCGAAAATTGGGTTCAGCGTCTGGACTTCTGCAAGCGTGCCCATGGTGGCCATGCAAAAGAGATCGATTTCCACACATAATGGCATCGAACGAGCTTTCACAGGAATAAAGAATTTCATTGATATCCAAAACCGTTTTTGTTTTATTTAAAAAAAACTTTTGCAGCGCTCTTATTGAAAAACCCTTTATAAACTAAATTTGACAAAAATCTATGTAAAATGTTTGTGTTTTGATTGACTGAAGTGATAATCAGGAAATAGCTTTATATAAGAACTACGGCAACGAACGGTCCTACAGGGTTTGTTTTTGGGTGTAATAAACATACGTATATATCATATATTTATATATATAATAATATGAATCTCACCACAATTTTTGTCGGTACGATAGGGGCTATTTGTATGGGGACTATGTACGAACATGGACCGTTTTTCTCTTATTTTAATAGCGTTTGGCCTATGGCCGTTAAAACTTTTATACAAAATGTGATAAAAATATTTGCGACCTGTAGTTTTATGACTAGTTTTACATGGGTAGGTCAGTTGGTGTAATATTAGGTGGGTCTAAGTCAAATACTACTGGCAGTTACAAACATCAGCATAAACTCATTATATCATGTTTAAAATCAAGTAATATAGGGGGAAAACGTCGGTTGTCGGCACCCCGCCTTAGCTTTTCATAGAAAGATCATATATATGGTCGTTCTGACATATGTCAAACGTGCGTTTTATTAGCACGTTCTTACTGCGCCGAATACTTTGATGCTTTGATTTTACAACTAAAATATTTTCTAATGAGTGAAACTCAACTTTGAAGTATTATATTGGTGATTTGCTTAGTTTTTTAAAGTGAAGTAAATCGATCGAAAGGTAAGTGCATTGTTTATTTGAGAAACAAATTCAGTGTATTTTATGATTCAATAATAAACGCCATGAACGTGTTGGCAACCAAAAGTTTTTTTTTTCACTTTTCAAAATAGCTGCTAAAATCGGTTGCCAGTACCATTTTCTTTGTGACATATGACGATATACACCAGGGATGTAAATGTAATTAATTTCAGTGTTGTTTTTAAGAAATTTTTCGATCCTTTTAGCCAAGTCACCCGCAAAATAATCGTTTTCTTCAAAGAAGATTGATTGTGATACCACGATTAAAGCAATCAATGGATTTTTAAAGGAAAGCTGCCAATAAAATCGACTGCTGCAGCGTACTTGAGCCTGATGACAATTAATGTGAAATAAAATGTAATGTAAAATAAAATAAATAAATTTCCATTTTTTATTTGAACACTGGTGGTTCTCATTCATATTCTTCCATTTTCAGTGGATTTTCTTAGGGTGCCGCCGACATCCGACCACATTTTTGTAAATGGCAAAAAAAATCATTTTTCTAAACTGTTAGTAAACATTTTCCAATGGACAGAATAAACTCAATTCCTTCACCAGTTATTAGCCAGAGTATGTAGCTTTTCTTTGGCATGCATGTGTCCACATATTGAGCAATTGGACAACAGTTATAAGCCAAAACAAAATGTTGCATGCAACTGACCACTTTCTTCTATATATATTTATACCCTATACCAATATGTGGTTTGGGTATAATGACTTTGTGCTGCTGTGTGTAACAACCAAAAATATTTGACCTACACCCATCTTTAATTATACCGATCGAATCAGAATCACTATCTGATTCGATTTAACGATGTCCGTCCGTCCGTCCGTCCGTCTGTGTGTCCATGTAAAGCTTGTAATCAAACTGCAGGTCGCAAATATGAATACTTTTTTATAAAATTTGGTATTTAATCTTTTATCGGCCATGGGATGAACGCTATTGAAATTGGTGAGAATCGGTCCATGTTCAGACCTAGCCCCCATACAAATGACCCCTATGAAAACAACATATATTGCCATAAGAACCAAATTATCATACAAATCTTAGTCAAATTGGGTTTGTATGTATATATTACATCAATTAATCAGCAGTCCAAAAATGCTCCCTATTGGGTAACTCTTAGTCATAGGCCCCATATAGAGCTTCTTCACTTAAATCTATGAAAAAAGAAAAATATTGCACTGATTCTTCTCAAATTTTGTTTGTATATATTTTTGCAAGAGACTTTACCAAATATGGTCAGGATCGGTCCGTTTTTGGGCCTAGTCCCCATATAGATATTGCATCCGATATGAACTTTTTCATATCTGCAGCCGAAAAAATTAATAAAAATCCCACTCCAATTTGGTTTATGCTTATTTTCTATATCCAGTTAGTTGGGCCTGAGAGATAGGGTCTCTAAACGCATGGTATAGGGTATCGTATAGTCGGTCTAGAGCAATGGCGACCGGGGCCATATGTCGGATATTTTATTCCATACATAATCGGATCATGTCTACGTTACAAGGCAAGAAAAATATCATCATTCGCTCAACAAAAAATGGTTTTAATTTTTAAACTGAACTAGTAGAACTTAGTAGAAATGATGTCAAATTGTTTATTAAATTACTTTATAAGAATTCCCTACTTTGTGGTAAAACTTCATTTGTTGACGTACAAACATCTATGCGCTCAGGAGGGGTAAAATCCAATTTCACAATATAATCACACAAACAGCGTAAGGGAAAATCGGTGTGTGGTATATGTAAGTGTATTGGTATATTTAGTAAGCAGAACCGCCGAGTTCGCCATCTGTTTAGCAAAATCACAAATATTTTTCGTTAACTTTAAATATTCAAGCTATTGACCGCTAGGTATGCTGTGAGTTTACCATGTTCACAAGCTTACAGAGTTGCCTTTTTTAATATTCAAGTATATTTGCTATTGAATTAACTTTTTTAGTAAGCAGAACGGCTAGGTGTGCTGTAAAAAGCTAAATACTAGGATAACTTTGAAGAAGTCGAAAATAAAATTAGGTGTTTTTTTAATTACTACAACTTTTCCAATTGTATTTCAGAAAACATCAATTCAATTTCATAAAACATCAATTGTGTTTCAGAAAACACCAATTGATTTTCAGAAGGTATGAATTGAATTTCAATTGAGTATCAGAAAAATAGTCAGAACGCTATATAAAAACATATTTTTTAAGTATAACACTGTGTTTGTAATATTTCTTGAAAACTACATATCGTCACCTAAAATGCAAAAGGCCGTAACAAATATTTTTATTTTTTTACAGGAGAAGCAAAAAACATCATAAAACAAAAACTTCTTTAAACTTAATACCCAAATTTTAGAATCAAGCTGAAAAATAAAGATGCATTTTTATTTATGAAAACAAATTTATGGTAAAATAGTAGTTTCTAAGTCAAAGGCCGTAACTACAATACAAAAAGTCTATCTTGAACTATTTGTTAGTTACGGCCTTTTGCATTTTAGGTGACGATATAAACGTGTTTTTTTTTTCAAAATGATGACTTCAAAATCGGTCAAAGTTCTATCCTGGTGTTTATATTGTAGCTGATTAACAAATGAAGTCCTCATCTTCTTTCGATTATAAGGCCGCCCTTGATAGTTTACTTTCCAGTGCATAAGTCCAAATATTACTAAACATTTTCTGCGACTCCAAGTCGCTATTTTACACAATAATAAATTTTCGGTAGTGTAGGGTAAACTAATTTTTTTTTAATTCTGAATTTCAAAAGATATTATCTTAAATTCAATTGATATTTTCTGAAATAACTACATTTGATAATTTCTGAAATACATTTGATGTTTTCTGAAATATATTTGATACTTTCTGAAATTTGAAAGATGTTTACGCATCTCCCCTGTGATCGGACTCACATTTTTATATAAAAAAAAACTTCCAACACCAGCTAATCTGAGTTAAATTTTATAAATAATGGACCATAGTACAACAAGTGATCAAACTTTAAGCATGTATGAATGAATAAGTGAACATCGATCACTAAAATTACCGCTATTGGTCACTTGTAGCAAAAAAAATTTAAGAAAAAAGTTTAAAAAAAATATATAAATATGCCTGATCATGAACTTCAACAAGTTCAAGATTTGTTTTTTTTTTGCAATATGTTTCCCAGTGCATAAAAGAAAAGTCCACGTGAATTATGTCTGAGCTTGTTCCCATAAATTACTTTGTATAATTTTTAATTCATATTCAAAAACACTTTATGATGTATGTTTTGTATGATGTTATGAAGATAATTTTATCACATTGTCTGTTTAAAAGAGTATCATGTCATTATTTTTATTTATTTATTTTTATTACGGATTTCAATTTGGAATTCATAATTTTACGTTACCTTTACCTTAAGAGGCTTTTTCTGTTGTTAAGGCTTATTGTCTTTGGGTCAATGAAAAAGGTCAATTTCATCTTGTCATGGTTAGCTGTGGCATATTTTAAATAGCTTAAAGTGCCATCCAGCTGTGCTTTTTAACTCGAGCCACTTGGTGGCATTGGTCATCACCGTCATCAGCAAGATCATGAAAATTCCATTAAAGTGAAATAAAAAGTACAAATAATAATATTGCCAGAAGTGTGATGTTCATCATTAAATTGATATACAAAATTCAATTAAAATGATTCATAAATTGTAAAGAAAAGAAAATTGATTTCTTAAAGGGTTACCAACTCTAAATAAGTATCAATAGTTCATTGTTCATTTTTATCACCATTATAACCATAAATGGTTTAGTTTTCATTAAACAAAAATGTACTTCAATTATGTCCAGATTTTTACAGCCATAAATTCTATTTAAAATACATCTTCCCAGTTGCATATTCGAAAATCTTATTTAACATCTTATGGAAACCCTTGAAAAGTTCCTTAAGTTTCTTAACAATTTTGAAAACAACTTGCTTAATAAAATCAACAACATTAAATTAAGTGTACGAACGTTAGAAAACTGTAATAGCCAAGAAAAAAAATATTAGCGAGTTTTATAAGTATTCATTATAAAGTGGCCAAAGTTCAAAGCTGCTGGTGCTGCTAGATGATGATACAAATGCTAACGGAAATGGAAACCAGCCGCAACAATAGCAAAACTAAGCAAACCATACAACACAGCTTGGCCTAACAATATCATGTCCAGTTAAACTAGAAACAAAAAGGAAAAACTAAAACTTTGATAGACAAGATTTCCACTAATTTTATTTAAAAATTTTCTTGACTTTAAAGATTTTTTGGTTCGCTTTTTTCCTTTTTTATTTTTTTAAAGAATGACTTTGATTTGGTTCGATTTTTTTGGTTAACAGAATATTCAAATTTGAATACAGTTTTGTGTGCTAAACTCATCGTTACAGAGAAACAGGTAAGAAAATTTTTATTGGTTAAGGTTGACAATAGGATGCCCTACACAGCAATTATTTATTTATTATTTATGAGAAATTAACTTTACAATTAACAATTAAAATTATAAGGTAATTGTGTATAGGAGCAATAGCAACTGAGGCCTTTAGCTCAAAGGTTTATAACAAAATAGTGATAATTGTTAAAATACATGTATAATTAAATGCAGTTAAAAATATTTGCTGATTTAAACTAATTGATAATTGTTAAAATATTTTCATCAGTTAGATCGGCAAGTACTTCCATCGGATCTTTATTGTTGAAGCACCGCGATCTTTGAGTGTAGAATTTTGGGCATTCTGGTAAGAGATGTGAAGGATCACAGCAATTGCTTATGATGGTTGTGAACTATTTTACTTAGTTGGGTTAGGCAAAATTTTCGCCATGTCATATTCACTGACAAAATAAATAACTCAAACGACATCTCGTCTTTTTACAACCCGTTTTCATACTACTGACAACAACTGACATTGAAAATCACATAGTATAAGTAGGAAAAATTTCAACTCAAATGAATTTATATTAAAAAAAAAGGAACGATTACCAACATTTTTCAAACATAATTTTATATTAAGCTACTACCTCCAATAAAATTTTCCCTTATGCGAGGCTCATTTGATAAAATCGTAGTTTCAAGGATGGATGCTGCTACTAATATTTGAATAATAAAATTTGTAACTTAAATTTTAGTAGTTTAGATAATTATTAACAAATTTTCAGTTAGCAGCAAAATTCAATTTAAAAGTGATCATCTTTCGTATTCCTACGAAAGTATTAACAAACTAATATCGAGCAGTAATGACCTTTTTTTTATTTACTTATTGGGACTCTAAAGATACAACGAAATAACATAATATGAGCAAAGGAGCCACTTTAAGAAAACTCACATTCTTTGTTAAGAATGTTCTTTGTTAAGAAAATACCATTTTTTAAGAAAAAAATACTTATTAGAGAAGAGATACCTTTCGGAAAATTCTCTTTTTAAGAAAGG
Source organism: Cordilura impudica (assembly GCA_963682025.1). Lineage (NCBI taxonomy): Eukaryota > Metazoa > Arthropoda > Insecta > Diptera > Scathophagidae > Cordilura > Cordilura impudica. The sequence continues at coordinate 69,833,911 of OY821518.1, read as the reverse complement.
ACACTTTCTTGAGAAAAATTACTTTTTAAAGAAAATGCACTTTTTAAAGACAATCCACTTTTTTAAAGAAAATGTACATTTTGAACATAATTTACTTTGTAAAAAAAGTATTTTTTTTAATTTACGTTTTCCAGAAAACGCAATTTTTAAGAAAATTTATTTTTAAGAAAAGCTAATTTTTAAAAACTGGTACTTTATAATAAAAGATTCCTTTTTTTTCAGAAAATGTCCTTTTTAAGGAAAAGCGCTTTTTTAAGAAACGATACTTTTTAAGAAAAATGTATTTTTAAAAGAAATTGTACGTTTTTAAGAGAAGGTATGTAATTGAAGTACTTTTTTAAGAAAAGTTAATTTAAGTACTTTTTTAAAGAAATGGTACTGTTTTAATAAGATGTACATTTTTAATAAAAGGCACATATTTATTAAAAGGTACTTTTTTAATAAAAGGTACTTTTTTTAATAAAATGTACTTTTTTTTAATAAAATGTACTTTTTTTAATAATAGTTACTATTTTAATAAAAGGTGCTTTTCTTTTTAATAAAAAGTTTTTCAATATAATGTACTTTTTTAATAAAAGGTACTTTCAAAATAAAATGTGCTTTTTCAATAAAAGGTTATTTTTTATATAGGGTACTTTTTTATTAAGAAGTACTTTTTTAGTAAAAGATACTTTTTTAATATCTTTTAATAAATTTTTTTTAATAAAATGTACTTTTTTGATAAGAGCTACTTTTTTAATAAAAGAAACTTTTTTAATAATAGGCAATTTTATAGTAAAAGGTACCTTTTAAATAAAAGGTTTTTTAGTATAATGTACTTTTAAAATGAAAGGTACTTATTTAATAAAATTTACTTTTTAATAATATGTACTTTTTTAATAAGAGCTACTTTTTTAATAAAATGTACTTTTTAATAAAAGGTATTTTTTTAATAAAAGGTACTTTTTAATAAAAGGTAATTTTTTTATAAAAGGTACTTTTTAATAAAAGGTACCTTTTAATAAAAGATACTTTTTAATAAAATGTACTTTTTTAATAAAAGGTACTTTTCTAATAAAAAGTTTCTTTTAAAAAAAGTACTTTTTTAATAGAAGGTACTTTTTTTTATTAAAATGTAGTTCTCTAATAAAATGTACTTTTTAATAAAAGGTACTTTTTTAATAAAATGTACTTTTTTAACAAAAGGTTATTATTTAATAAAAGGTACTTCTGTAATAAAAGGTACTTTTTGAATAGAAGGTACTTTTTTTAATAAAATGTGTTTTTTCAATAAAAGGTAATTTTTTAATATAGGGCACTTTTTTAGTAGAGATACTTTTTTAGTAATATGTACTTTTTTTAATAAAATGTGCTTTTTTAATAAAATTTATTTGTTTAATAAAATGTACTTTTTTAATAAGAACTACTTTTTCTACTAATAGGTACCTTTTTAATTAAAGTTTGTATTTAATAGAAGGTAATTTTTTAATAAGAGGTACTTTTTAATAATAGGTACTTTTATAATAAATGGTACTTTTTTAATAAAAGGTACTTTTTTAATAAAGGTATTTTATTAAAAAATAATAGATAATTTTTTTTAATAAAATGTACTTTATTAATAAAAGGTACTTTTTTAATTAAAATATACTTTTTTAATAAAACGTACTTTTTAATGAAAGGAACTTTTTTAATAGAAAGTACTGTTTCAATAAAAGTTACTTTTTTAATTACAGCTACTTTTTAATAAAAGTTACTTGTTTAATAAAATGTACTTTTTTATTAAAATGAACTTTTTTAATAAAAGGTCCTTTTTAATAAAAGGTGCTTTTTTAATAAAAGTAACTTTTTAATAAAACGCACTTTTTTAATAAAAGATACTTTTTGATAAAATGGACTTTTTTGCTAAAACGTACTTTTTTGATAAAAGGTACTTTTGTAATAAAATGTACTTTTTTAATAAAATTTACTATTTTAATAAAAGGTAATTATTTAATAAAAGGTACTTTTTTAATAAAGGTACTTTTTTTAATAAAAGGTACTTTTTTAATAAAAGGTACTTTTTTAATAAAAGGTAATTTTTTAATTGAAGGTACTTCTTTAATAAAAGGTACATTTTTAATAAAAGGTATTTTTTAATAAAATTTGCTTTTTTTAATAGAAGGTGATTTTTTCATAAAACGTACTTTTTAATAAAAGGTCTTTTTTATAATAGGTACTTTTTTAATAAAATGTACTTTTTTAATAAAAAGTGCTCTTTTAATAGAAGGTACTTTTTTAATAAAAGGTTCTTTTTTAAAAAGATGTGCTTTTTTAATAAGAGCTACTTTTTTCATAAAAGATACTGTTTTAATAAAAGGACTTTTTTAATAAAATGTACTTTTTTAATAAAAGGTGCTTTTTTAATAAAATGTACTTTTTGATAAAAGACACTTTTTTAATAAAAGGCACTTTTTTAATAAAAGGTACTTTTTTAATAAAATGTAGTTTTTTAATAAAATGTGCTTTTTTAATAAAAGGCACTTTTTAATAAAACGCACTTTTTTAATAAGAGGTACTTTTCTATTAAAAGATACTTTTTTGATAAAAGGTACATTTTTAACAAAATGTACTTTTTTAATAAAAGGTAATTATTTAATAAACGGTACGTTTTTAATAAAAGGTACTCTTTTAATAGAAGGTACTTTTAATTAAAAGGTACTTTTTCAATGAAAGGTTTTTTTAATAAAATGTACTTTTTTAATAAAAGGTACTTTTTGATAAAAGTACTTTTTTGATAAAAGGTACTTTTTTGATAAAAGGAACTTTTTTTAATAAATTGTACTTTTTTAATAAAAGGTAATTATTTAATAAAAGGTACTTTTTTAATAAAAGGTACTTTTTTTATAGAGTACTTTTTTAATAAAATACTTTTTTAATAAAAGGTACTTTTTCATAAAAGGTACTTTTTTAATAAAAGATACTTTTTTAATAGAATGTACTTTTTTAATCAAATGTATTTTTTTAATAAGAGATCCTTTTTAACAGAAGTTAATTTTTTAATAAAAGGAACTGTTCTAGTAGAAGGTACTTTTTTAATAAAAGGTACTTTCTTAATAAAAGGTACTTTTTTAATAAAAGGTACTTCTTTAATTAAATGTTACTTTTTAATAAAAGGTACTTTTTTAATAAAATTTGCTTTTTTAATAAAAGGTAATTATTTAATATAAGGTACTTTTTTGATAAAATTTACATAATAACAGGTACTTTTTAATGAAACGTAATTTTTAAATATAAAGTATTTTTTTAATAAAATTTTCTTTTTTAATAAAAGGTAATTATGTAAGGTAATTTTAAAAAAAAAAAGATACTTTTTTATTAAGAGAAACTTTTTTAGTAAAAAGTAATTTTTAATAAAATATCCTGTTTTTCATAGAAGATACTTTTTTATTAAAATATAGTTTTTTAGTAAAAGGTACTTTTTATCAAAATATACTTTTTTAAGAAAAAATAATTTTTTAATAAAATTTACTTTTTTTAAGAAAATTTACTTTTTTTAATTACCTTTTTTAAGAAAAGTTTCTTTTTTATGAAAAGGTACTTAATTAAGAAAAAGTACTTTTTATAGAAAATTTACTTTTTTAAGAGGAGGTACTTTTTAAATAAAAATGTTGTTTTAGGAAAAGGTAATTTTTTAAGACAAAGCTTTTTTGAGGGTGAATTTTCTTTTTCAATTTACTCTTTCAAAGAAAATGTACTCTGAAAGAAAATGTACTTTAAAAAAAAATATTTTTTTAAGAAAAGTTAATTTTTTAGGCGAACGTATTTTCTTAAAAACAATAATTTTTATAAAAAGTTTCTTTTTTAGAAAAAAGCTAACATATTACTATTGAAATTTTCCCAAAAAGTTTTACTTGGTCTTAGTTGTGGAATATTTATGCCCGTTTTCTCAATAGGCGATTATCTTTTATCCCAACGAGAAACTGCCGATTAAACAAATTTGGTTTTCTCAATGTCTGGTTTGCTTCTATTTTGTTGCAAAGCTAACCGGCACTCATCTGCCAATTATTTATTTATCGTACAGATAAATTATTCTCTCAACTTTCATATCAATTTTGAGAGGCATTGCCAACTGAAAATAATTCTCCCAACTTTCATACGTAGTTTGAGAGGCATTACCAACTGAAAATAATGTTTTTGTCGGTACATTGAGAAAACCAAAATTGTTAACCGGCAGTTTATCGGTCCAATAAATTTATGTCCTGGTTAAGTAACAGGCAGTTTGACGATACATTGAGAAAACCGGCATTAGAGTGTTAACTTCTTTTAACACGAAAAGATGTGTTTTACGAAAAAACGATGTTAAACATTAATTTACGATTTATCTTTCGATTAGAACTGTTGAAAAATATGGTAGCGAATAAAAGCCAAAGAAAACGATGAAAACGATGAAAACCCTGTCAGCCAACTATATTAGAGCCTCAGGTTTATGGAGGATTTAGTATATAAAATGGTTCTATTTCAGCAAAATTCTAGATGAAGACTACAAAAACTTATTTTTATATAAAATTTTAAGAAAAAAATTTTCAGGAATACGAGATTTGCTTCTCCTAGAACATATGGCAAATTAAAATGACTATGGCGATCATAATATTCCAAAGGCAAAAAAACACTTTGAATTTTTTGAACAAAATAAAATAAATCTTTTGGAAAATTAAAATAACATTTTCCATTAATTTTTATATAGATCTTAAAGCTCGTTAATCTCCCAGCCAGCTTGGTTTTGTAAAGCATGAATTTATGTTATAACAAGTAACAAAAGTCACTATTCACCTTAAATGTTCTTTGAAATTGTGTAGAGTACAAAAACGATGCAACATTTTAAAGGCAACTAATTTTTTTCATTATTTTTTTTTTTTTTGGCCTGATCGCCTGAATGTATCACGTTGGATTTATAGTTTGGCATGCACGATCAATCAAAAAATGAGAAAGAAATATAGATTTTTTTGCCAACTTCTTCTTCTTCGCTGTAGAGAGTCGTGCCAAAGCTGTCCAAAAAGTAGTTTTAGTTTTTCTTCAATAAACTCTATGATCTATAATGCTAGAAACTAACGTGAAAAAAAACTACAGTAATTGTTAAGAGATTTCTGCTTTAAATAGAATAGATGAATATATGAAAAATTCATATGCAAATTACAAGAAGTTAAAGAAGAAAAATATAAAATTCCAAAAAAGCGTCTCCAATAAGAATTATTACACCTGATTTGAATCTGATTGCAAAAGCCAACAACAATAACAACAAAAAACTAACGAATATTGTTCAAAATATAGGATTGTATGGTTAAGTGAATGGTTCTATTTTGCAGTTAACCATAGATGCATGCAGCATCATCATCATCATCATGAACTTGACCACCTTAGCAGTTGCATATAATATTGATTTGGTTATGGTTGCACTGCAAAAACCCAATGAAATTCTAAACCGAAACGTCAACGTTTAGTGGGTGGATCAAATTTACATGGTAGAAGAGATCACCACCATGCAGGAGATCACATTAGACTTTAAAAACAGCTGCCGTTATTTTTGAATATCGTTTTATTAACAATATACGAGTATATATGTATAACTGCAACTACACTAAGAAAAATGTCAATCATAACTGCTTCCTCAGTAGTTTAAGCTAACAGATGCAGGAGTTTACTTAGCATTAAAAGTTTTGCCCTTTTAAGGAAGACACAAAAGTGGAATCAGTTTTATCATTTCAAGTAAAAATTATTTGTGAATTAGGCTTAACAAGTAAGAATCTATAATATTAATAGGCTAGGCAAATTCTTGTGACCGATGGTTTGTTCTACGATTTTATCCCGATTTTTACCAAACGCATATTATTTGAAAGGTATTTCTTTTTAGCCGTTTTGCAGATTTACAGATTTTTAAATTTTTTCCTTTATTTTGAGTAAATTGCATTTAAAGTTGCTACTAACACATACATAAAATTATACAATGCTATGTGTGTGTTTAGTAAATTTGTTAATGTCTTTTTAATAAAATGAGTTTGTTGTTTATTTTGATTTATGAATTGGTTATAATAGATTAGCATACTTTTAGGGTCCTTATTTAATGAAGAAATAAAATTTCCTAGCATTTGCGCTCAAATTTCGAGGGCTGGAATCTGCTAGTTATTATAAATGTGTCGGAATTTTGATGTCCACTATCTGCATATCTATCATCATATAACAAGTGTAAAAATTTTTAATCGAAAATTTTTTTCAAATAAAACCAAATTTTAATCTAATTTTAAAATGTTAGTAAACAAAAATTATTTAATATACGAGTTTCAAGCTATTTTTACTAGATTTGTTTCTATTTTACTCAAATCGGTAGTAAGGGCATACAAACAACAACATGGCGAAATAGTAGGACAACTTTTTGAGAGTCTCTAAAATTAGATGTTGTTACACCCAGTCGGAACACAACATTTGTTCGACAAAAAAATTATTTGTAAAACATTAAGCACCTTTTCCTCAAAATCGAATTTTTATTTTTTTAATCTACGCTGTACACGATTACGGGAGTAATTTTTATTCGACTTTTACTTTATATTTTTGCTTGAAAGCTGCTTACATTCTCTTCAGAATAAGAAAATCTGGAATATTATTTCCATATCCATGAAATTTTTTTCCCGAAAACCAATTTTTGTATTGAAAATATGTATAAACAGTGAAGAGATAAAGTGTTCGTCAGTTAATATTTACTTTAAAAAATCTAATATGGTCCCAAATATCATCTGTTAGTTATAAATTTGGTCAAAGCGTTTTATTTTCATTGCTAGAAATATAAAAAATTTTGAAAGTCAGATTTTCACAAAGAAGACGTATTTGTCTGTTTCACATTTCGTTAAATTGTTCGCTAATGACAATTCGAAGTATAATTTTCCGGTAAGTATTTATTGGAATTTTTTGTTTTGTAAAAAAGCTAGAAAGTTATAAAATTAAGAATATGGATATGAATTAAAGAAAAACAAGTAAGGTCTAGACCGACTATACGATACCTTAAACCATGCATTTAGAGACCCCGTCTCTTAGATACAACTAACTAGATATAGAAAATAAGCATAAGCCAAATTTGAGTGGCATTGTTATAAATTTTATTTTGAATTGAAAAATTAAATATCGGATGCTATATTTATATGGGGACTAGGTCGAAAAATATAACAATCCTGATTATGTTTGGAAAGGTCACTTATTTTTGCAGAAATATATACAAACCAAATTTGAGAAAAATTTGTGTAATATTTTTGTTTTTTTGATAGATTTAAGTGGAGATCGTGAATCTGATTCATATGGGGGCTGTGACTAAGAATTATTCTATAACGTTTGTTCTTGGACTACTGATAAATGGATGTAATAAATATACACAAACCCAATTTGGCAAAGATCTATACGATAATTTCGATATTATGATCTCATAGGGATCATTTGTATGGGGACTAGGTCTGAGCATGGACCGATTTTCACCAATTTTTTTAGTGTTTGTTCTATGGCCATTAGAAGCTTATATAATAAATTTAATCAAAATTTATTTATATTTGCGACCTGTAGTTCGATTATAAAAGTTTACATGGACACACAGACGGATAGACGGACGGACAGATGGACATCGCTAAAGCGACTCAGACAGTGATTCTGAGAAAGTGATTCTGAGTCGATCGGTACAATAAAAGATAGGTCTAGATCAAATATTTTTGGTAGTTACAAAATTCAGCACAAAGTCATTATACCCTGACCAAATAGTGGTATAAGGAATAAGAAGAGAGGGAAATGATAACGAACTTGGTAAAGAAAGGACCTCGTAGTAAAGCCAGAATAATAATTTGCAGATTTGCTAGTATGTATATCAGTGTACAAATAGAGCAAAATCCATACTAACTCAACGTGAAAAATCAGATATCGTCCGAAAAATCAAAATGAATCCCAGACAAGCGCGTCAACAATAACTTTAAAGCTTTTCTCAGAGAACGGTAAGCAGGTTTCAGTTTGTACTGTAATAATTCTCGAACTGCAAGAAGAAAACCCATTATGTCGAAGAAAAATGAGAAAGAATGTTTAGTGTATGCACAAACATGGTCCAGGGCATTGAAATGGTGACATCTTTACGGACGAGAGCAAGTTTAACTTATTTAGGACTAGATTAGATGAAGAAGGCTCTACGCTCTGCGACCAGTTTGATCTTTTGTGCAGCCCATGTTTGTCCTAAAGATTAAGGCTTCTTATAAAGCCAATTACCCTATTTGGCATTAGATTGCATATGTTTCGGGGGGATACAGTATATCCTCCAAGTGCGAGGATGCTCTTGCCACTTAGTCTTGGACATCCACAGAGAATGTGTTCTGCTGTTTCGACCTTCTGCTCTCAGAACCTACATGTGTCTATAGCAGATTGTCCTTTCTTTCGTAGCTGATATCTAAGATTGCAGTGTCCTGTAAAGAATCCCGTCAAGGTCCTTAGATCCTTCTTATCAAGGGTAAGTAGTCTTTCCGATTGAACATTGGATGGAGTAAAAAATCTCTTATCCTGACGTTGGCCTGGACTTTTGTCCCAGTGTTCGGCGATTTGTGATTTTCTCCACTCTTTCATTTTTTCTTTTATGTGTCCGAATGGAACACCACATAAAGGTTCCAAAACGATGAAAGGACGACGGGCTCTTCGATTGGGTAGACAATCGGCTCTTTCGTTCCTTTCGTGTCCTTCGTGTCCCGGAATCCAGCATAGAGTTAGTTTGTTGCATTCACCTAATTCGTTTAGACTTCGATGCACTCCAAGACCAGTTTAGACGTCACGTTGTAGGCCATTATTGCCTTTAGTGCAGCCTGACTATCGGATAGTATATGAATGAGTGCCCTTTTTGTTTTTCTTCTGAGACATTCAGTCGAGCGTATATAAATAGCGAAGACCTTCGCATTTAAAATGCGGAACGTTGAAAATTGGGACCAAATATGCCCGCGCTCGTGTCCGCATTTGATTGTTTTGAGCCATATGTGAACCACACATGAGAACCATGCTCCGGTTCCCAGATCCTACTGGTCCATGCGCTCCGTTTCAATATCATAGTTTCAAATTCCCTGATGAATATCTTTTTTGGTAGCATTCTGTCCGTGACTCTTGCCACCGGGTCGTGGATGAAGAGCGTTGCGACTCTCGTGTGACCCTTTAGGTCAACGTCCTTCATGCTACCAAAGTCCTGAAGTCGTACGGCACTCACGCACGCATCTTCGATGATCGAAATATACAATGGTGTAATGTGAAGCATGATGCCGATAGCATCGGTTGGACACGTTCTGTTCGCCCCCTGTGATACCAATACAAGAAACGCAGTACACCTTGTTCAGAATTGCTTTCCTATTAGATTGCTCAACTTTTGGCCACCATTGAAGAGCATAATAGCTAACCATTGGTTTCACACTAGCATCAAAGGACCAGTAGATCATGTGGGGCTTTAAGCTCCTCGTTCTACCAAATAGTCTTTGACAGCCATATAACGCCCTGGTGACTTTTTGGTAATTTGATCCAAGTGGTTGTTCCATGTAAGGGATGTATCCAGGGTGACCCTAAGGAACTTGACCTCGTCCGAGAACCCTATTGGTGTTTAGGACTAACGGAAATTGTTAAAATGTGGCTGAAGCCAAACACTGAGATGTAATGTTTAAATTTCCAATGTAAAAATCGAAACTTTTAATGAGCTTTCAAGCAATATGCATTATGACACAAGGCTGAGCAATGTTTTGTACCAAATTTATCGATACAGTAGAAAATAGTTCCAGGAATGAATTGTGTGTCGCAATAATATAAATCTTAGATTACACTGTGGAACAAATTCAGGTTAGCAAAAGTTAGGTCGATTCTGAGAGTGAGGGGTGAAAATAGAGGCGTTTGTTTATGTTAGTTCAAATTTTTTTTTTTTTTAATCGAACTTCGAACTTTGCAGTCAAATGCCGATTTTCAGCATATTGTTTATATGGTTTTTTGGCTATAACTCGTCGACTAATTGATATTTTTTCAATCTGTAAAAGCCAAATTATTGCCAGAGACATGTGCAACATTAAAATTTTTAAAAAATTGTTTTAGAAAACTTTTGTGGTGCTTATGAAGCAAAATGTTGGAAAAATAATTTTTTGCTTTATTTTATGCTTTTTGAAAATATTTTCCTCAAAACTAAGTCTTTTTTGCTATCTGTTTGATCTATAATATGCTTCTCAGTTTCTTCAATAAATTTCATTTGCTTTAATTGTGATTCAACTCTTATGCAATGGAAAAGTGAAAAGAAGAAGGCTATGCCTTTTGGTATACCAATAATTTGGCTAGACAACAGCCTGCATTAAGAAGAAAATTGCTATGGATGTATCAACTACCATAAAACTTTGAATAGAAGGAAAGCAACGAATAAAACTTATGTAGCAGTGCCAAGTGTCCAATTACCATTACCGCACTCTGAATTCGTTCCAGTACCAACATACCGAAGTATTGATCTTCAAACAGATATCAGTACTGCAACCGCCGCTGCTACATCAATGGATTTCTTCTCAGGATACGACCCTGGTGAAGGTACATCCTAAGAAACATCAAAGGACCCAATCCTAGTCACACAAAACCAATTGGATAGAATTGTTGCAAATTTGTGTTTGACTCAGAAAATATCAGAACTACTGGCTTCATTTTTGAAAGGAAATAATTTTCTGGCGAAAGGTACCAAAGTAACAGCATATCGAAAACGCCAAAAAGAGTTAGAAGAGTTTTTCAATGTGAATGATGCAAAAAATTTCGCTTATTGCAACGATATTGAAAAGTCAATGGAGACGATAGGGTTAAACTATAAAAAAGATTGGCGTTTATTCATCGATAGTTCACTAATCAGCTTAAAAGTTGTGCTTTTGCACAAGACAAATAGAATGCCTTCTGTTCCGATTGCGTTTAGCACTGACATTAGTGAAAATTTCGATAATTTGAAACACATTCTGGAAGTAGTCAAATATAACGAACACCAGTGGCGCATTTGCTGCGACCTCAAAATAGTTTCATTGATTACAGGCTTAACAGCATCTGGCCGTCCAAAATATCTGTGTTTTTTGTGCGATTAGGATTCACGATACGGAGAAGGTATTAAAGGAAGAAACCAGTACAAACAGCATAATTGGAATAGTCGCATTGGACGGAAATGGCCTAGAGACAATAGGCTATACGAAAGTGTTGTCCCTGAAATGGAAATTTTGTTGCCGTTGCTCCACAGCAGTATTCAACCGCTTAAAAGACATTTTCCCAAGACTAAGTAACGCCAAAATTCAAGAAGTGGTTGTTAATGGTCCCGACATACGGAAACTAATGAGTCGTCAAGATTTTGACCAAGTTCTGACAGACCGAGAAGTAAATGCATGGCTCGCATTGAAAGCAGTCATTAAAGGACTTTTGGGTAAAGAACGCAAAGACAACTACAGTCAATCTGTTGCAAACATGTTGGCAGCTTTCGATGAAATTGGGGTTAATATGTCTTACAAAATTCACCTCTTGCATCAGCATCTTGATCAACTCGCTCAACAGTTGCCAACTGAATCTGATGAGAAAGGCAAACGTTATCACCAAACTGCGCTTCCGCCTGCTAAACGGCAACTGGCCAAATCATTAATTTAATTTATTTATTTTTTTTACTTAAAACTTTTCATAACTAAGATTTCAAAAATATATTTTTTTCCATATTTTTATAATTTCTTTTTCAATGTTTCTTCAAAACCAACACTGAACAAAATTGGTACATAAAAAATGAGAAGTAAATTAATATTAACCTGGAAAACGCAAGTTTTGTATCATGATTGTTTTCTTTTCAAATGAAATTTATTGAAGAAACTGAAAAGCATATTATAGATCAAAAAGCAAGCAAAAAAGACTTAGTTTTGTGGAAAGTATTTTCAAAAAGCATGAAAAAAAAATAATTTTTCCAACATTTTGCTTCATAAGCACCACAAAAATTTTCTAAATCAATTTTTTTAAAAATTTTGATTGTTGCACAGGTCTCTAGCAATAATTTGGCTTATACATGTTGAAAAAAAAAACAATTAGTCGATGAGTTATAGCCAAAAAAACATATAAACAATATGCTGAAAATCATCATTTGACGGCAAAGTTCGAAGGTTGATTAAAAAAAAAATTCGAACTAACATAAACAAACGCCGCGAAACGGGTCTTCTAATTTAGCGTCTATTTTCACCCCTCACTCTCAGAAGCGACCTAACTTTTGCTAACCTGAATTTGTTCCACAGTGTTATTGTATTGATAAAATTTTGAAAATAAACAATTTTTTTCAGTGTAGTCCTTTTCGACAACAAAAAACAGTTAGTTGAATTGAATTTTATTAACCACATCTTCTTCATTATAATTCTGCCACTTAGAGATCAGAACACCACCAACACCACCATCAACAACAACAACAATTGTCCTCTATTTTTCTCTATTAACGAAATTCCATGTTCGTTTAGTTCATTCCAAATCGAATTGATGATAGGCAAATTTCTACTATTTTTCTTTCTTTTCATAACCGAATTGTATGTAACCTGTTTCTTTAAGCGGCCTTTTAACTACCCGTCAATATAACACAGTTATTTAGTTGGGATTTAAGATTCTTTATTATAACCATCAAACTCCTCCCACTTTCTTAAATCGCGTGATGAGTTAGTTAGTTTTGTGGCTTAGATCTCCCATGCCCATACCCTTTTTTCGTTGTTGGCTTCATCATGGTTTATGCGTTTTTATTAAGGTATTAACTGTTTTCAAGTTTATAGTAGAACTATGAAATATAGTCATTTGTAATGTGATTTTTCTTTAAAGCCATTACAAAATGATCGTTAAATCACGAATATTTAATTGTCTTTATCACCTAAGGGTAGTGAACGAAATTAGTTTTCTTTCCTTGTGTTTTCAATTTGATTCCTGCAATTTTATAGCATTGATAAAGGGTTTTTTTTGTTTTTTGTTTTTTTTTTTTTTTTATCAAGATATAAGATTTTTTGATAACTTTTTGTTATCACATTCTATTTAGGGAATCAAGCCAAGGGATATAGAGATGTGCAAATGAAAGCGGAGACCAGGAAATCAGAACTGATATTGTCAAGTCTTAAATCTTAAAAAAAAATACTTTGGAAGTTAATATAATTTATTAAAATTATCACTTCAAAAACAGAAATTGGATTCGAATTTGTCTTCTTCATGAAATGTAAAAATTTTTCGAAAGACATCATATTTAATACTCTGAATTAATATTTTAAAACACTTTTACCCCAAAACAATCTCTTCATGCACATATATTATGAATTAAAGAACACTATTATTTATTATTCATAGAAAACTGACAACTGTTTGTTTACTGATAAATTGATATTAAATGCAAAGGTTAAAAGGTTAGATTAGGGATGGTGGCCACGATACCACTATTTTTATTTGTGCAGCGTCATTTATCAAAGAAGATCTTCATCAGTGTCAACTCCTCTTTAGCAACTTAATTCAAGCTCTCGAAATCCATTTACCAGGGTGCAGTATCGTTTCCGTGCAATGTAATAGCAAAGTAAATGTTATACTGTCTGCATGTAGTTCATCGGATATTATGCTGCTGAAGGCAGAAACGATATCCTGAGCAGTAAACAATCCTCTCTAGAGAACAACCGTAGTTAGCGTATCTTATTGAGGTCGTAGTGAGAGCGTAGCTTTCTGGTAATATAAAATTAGATCCTACAATATCTATTTATCCCTAAAAATTTAAGGCATTCTCGCAGCACTATGTTTTGCAAGTTGCCTTCAATATATTTGTATCTAGGTATTCAGATTAGTATGAGGTCTTCTTGCCACTTAAAATAAAACCCAATGGGAGGCACCCTATTCATTAGTGTTCGATTCATGGACTCTATTTCCCATAGTGATGTAAAATAAAGTCAATTGGTGTTATTACATTTCCCAAAGGGAAATTATTTCCGTTGACTTTATTGCTAATTCAAAAATTTAATTTTCATAGCATCGCAATAAGGAACACACAAATATATAGAAAGAAGTGACCATTTTTATACCCTCCACTCCAGTGTGCAGAGGGTATATATAAGTTTGTCATTCCGTTTGTAATAATTAGAAAAAAAATTTTGGACCCCATAAAATATATATATTTCTGATCCTTATAACAACTGGAATTGATATAACGATGTCCGTCTGTCCGCCTGTGGAAATCACGATGACGGCATCAATCGGGCAGCTAGGATGCTCGTTGATATAAAAAATGATTTACTAACATCCTGAGAAGTTTGCTATTTAAAATCGTCCAAATCGGTCGATTATGCCCGAGATTTGAATGAAGAACTAAAAAAAGTCTTGAAAAAATATAGTTTTCTATGTTGTTCTTGCCACGATCACGCCCTAAAAGCTAGGGTCATCGTTTTTAGTGAGAATGATTCACCAAATTCATGGGAAGATTTTTATTTCAAAAATCATTAAAATTGGTGGAACAGGTCCAGGGAAATCTCTGAAAAAGTAAAAAAAAAATGAAAACTATGTTGTTTCTATATTGTGCTTGTTGTTATTCTAAATGTTGTATTGCTATCATAGCTGGACTTGTTGTTTTTGTGATAGTTGTGGCATTAATATAATAAAAACTAACCCTTTGTACATTTTTTTTATCAACTATGGTAGAAATATAAAAGTTTCCATTGTTTTGGCATCACTAAAAAAATTTATTAGATCATTTCTGTCATTTCCACGAGCGTGTCTGCAAAGTTTCAGATCGATTGGGTAACGGGAAAGGGGTTAAAATCGATCCAAAATTTTTTCGACAAGCAGACACTACGTGTTAATATAAAGGGAGTAAAAATTCACCAGCATCTAAAGCAAATGTGCTCAAATACATACATAGTTGTTAATAAAAAAAAACAATGTAAATTTAGCAAAAAAAAAATTTATATATTAATTTATTTAAAGAGAAGAACACAAAAGTAACGTTTGATGTTGTATTTTTTGTGTGAAATATTTACATATACATACATACACATATTAAATAATACAAATAATATACATATATTATATATATGTATGTATGTATATCCATAATAACTGCATGTTAGAAATAAATCGGTATATTATTTTATTTACATAAAACTCTGCAATATTTTGTTGTGGGGAAAATACATTTCTTTTGCATTAACAGAGTGTCACATCATTTTGCTCAGCGTGACTATGTCACAGTAGATGGCGCCACAATTTTTGTTCTAATTAGCTTTGCAATACATAGTTATTTCCATTTTAACATGAATGTCAATATTTTCAAATAGATATCATACAGAACAATGTTAAGAGTATACACGGGCTGGTCTTTTATTATTTCATACGTTTTTTCATTATTCTTTTACAAATATGAACATAAGTTTGGCATACTAACTTTTTGTTGTCTTTACAAAATAGAGTTACCGAGTTCATCAATGAGGTTTTTGCTTTCAAAACAGTTCTATATAGTTATATAGAATTATTATTCTGCTTTATCTACAAAATATCTGATTGCGATTACATCTAATTTTTAAAAATTGTTTACAATTACTAAAGCATTATTATTCACATAAATACAAAATTGCACTTTTTAAATTTTCCATTCAAATTTTAGAAAATCTCAATTCTAAAAACTGGAATTAAAATTGCAAATTATAAATTAGAAAATATTAATTGGATTTCAGAAAATCATATCAAAACGTCGGAAATAATAATTTTAAATTTAGAAAACATCAACTGCATCTTTAATATACAAATTTTATTCGTTAAACACAAATTGAAATTCAAAAGAAAAAAACACCATATGATGAATTTCATTTAAAAATCAAGATAAAACTGAAATTTTGAACCCGACCACCTCAGATATCGATGAAATTTTGTTCATAGCTAAATTTGATCAATACAAACAAACCCTCATTTTTAGAAATGACTGTTTTGCAATTTTTTGGGCGTGGCACAGTGGGAAAGTTTTCGAAAAAAAGCGAAAATGGTCGAAAAGTGCTCCATTTAAAATGCAATAACTCAGAATCGGCTGAACCGATTTCCATGATCTTGGTATCATTAAAAAGATATTTTAACAGGCTTTATGACACGTTTGAAAAAAAAATAAAAATACACTGCAAAAAATTTTATAGCAAAAAGAAAATTTTAAATAACGAAAAAACCAAAAAGATCAAGGGTTTTTTTACAGTGTATTATTTTTTTAGAAAGGTTTATCCTTCACCTATACCATGTCCAAAAAGTAAAATGGGTTCTTTTTTAGTTTTTTTTATATAATTTTTTAAGTAGTGTCACTTCTAGTAATTGCCTTATATTTTATATACAGGTAAAATAACACAGTACAACACATGATTTGCCAACTCAATTCGCTTTTATTCGCAATTGAGTAAAGGTATGAATTTCAAAAATTTACTCTATATATGCACAACATTCTTCGGAAAAACCCTCGATCATATTTTTTATGATTCTCAGAATTAACAAAACGGAATAAACAAAGGGTTATTTAATTTTTATGATTGCGTAAGCAAAGTAATTTTTAATTATTTGGGTTTTTCAGTTGGCTACCTGCATGACTTTTTTACAGAAATTCAACCCACATTTAAGGGTGGTCATTATTCGGAAAATTTAAAACTCACACATGGTGAAACAGGTATATAGCCACCGTAAAAAAATATGCACCCATTTATAAGTACCTGTCAGTAAACTAGTGAACAATACACAGTATAAATAGGAGTGCATTGATCGATTTTACTCATTCAACAAGTGTCGACGAACGCGAAAATTACAAGTCCATATTTTAAAAGTGCAACGTACCGAAATTCATAATTATAAACAGTTTCGAGAAGCCAAGATATCCCATTACAATTTTTACGCATATATTTTAAAAATTTGAGTGAATATGAATTCAAACAATAAGTACAGATGCATAAAAATATCTAATAAGTGTTGCGCTTCGCTTCGTAAAATAAGTGAGAACGAGGCTGCAAATATAATTGAGTATTTTCCAGCTGTCGCCAACATTCATTGTAGCCGTATTTGCGAAACTTGCCGGAATACACTGAGAAAAGCGCGCAGTCGTAATGAATCCAACGTGGAGCTGATTGAAGTCTCAAATTATTTACCAATAACGCCCAGCGATGAAATTAGCGAAGAATTGAATGAACTTCCAACTTATACCAGCCGTAATACAAACATCGAAAGCAACGAACTCATTGAAAATATAAATGATCACATTATTCCGCATCTACCAAACCAAATGACGCCTCTTAAAAGGAAATATATCAAACGAGATGCATACAGAAATAGAAAATCAGTGCAAATTTTGGAAAATATAGCAGATTCACTTGGAGCTGATCCATTATCTGATTTGTCAGCGCAACTTGAAAACGTCAAAGCCATTTACGAAGAAATTTTGCAAAACATCAAATATCAAATAGAGAACAGCTCAAATCTTTTGGAAAAGCAAAAACTTTTATCTCTCTTACCAATCAATATGAGTCACGCAGAAATTAAAGATCGTTTTGGGGATGATATATCTCACGATTGTATCAAAAAAAGTAAAGATATCCAAACGAATAAAACGAAGTTTGCAGATATCAATCTTTTAAAAATGAGCAGACGTAGTTTACCAACCGAAACTCTAAGCGAATCTTATTACGAATTTAAAAAAAAAAAAAACATCCCTTGGCCAAAGTTGGTTTTACAAAATTTACAATGTTAAGGCCAAAAAATTGTATGAAACTTGGAGTTGGAAACCAGCAAAATATCTGTGTATGCACATTGCATCAGAATATGAAATTGATGTTTGAAAAAAGTCGCTTAAAATCATTTTGTTTCGAAGGAGAATGCACATTTACCGACTACAAAGATGTTCTCAAATTCGTTGATTGTAATGGTGACATACAAAAAAGCGAGTGTGCGTTTCAATGTGTGGGCACTGCTTCAAAAATTTAAATAATCTAAAAACGCATATGCTAAAACATTTTGAAAATAACCAAACTGAAGAAATAATATACAAAAAGTGGAATACAACGATTAGATGTGCTCTGGAAACGGTAACCACCAACCGAGAATCATTTGGCAAATAGTATAAACAATTGTTGATGGTTTTTTATTTGTAAACATTTAAAAAATGTTAGAATTGTTGAACTATTTTGTAAATGTGTAAGAATGTGAGCTGATATTTTCGCTGTTATTCGAATTATTTCAAAAACTTTCGGTACATATTACTAGAAGTGACACTACTTAAAAAATTATATAAAAAAAACTAAAAAAGAACCCATTTTACTTTTTGGATATGGTATAGGTGAAGGATAAGCCTTTCTAAAAAAATAATACACTGTAAAAAAACCCTTGATCTTTTTGGTTTTTTCGTTATTTAAAATTTTCTTTTTGCTATAAAATTTTTTACAGTGTATTTTTATTTTTTTTTTCAAACGTGTCATAAAGCCTGTTAAAATATCTTTTTAATGATACCAAGATCATGGAAATCGGTTTAGCCGATTTTGAGTTATTGCATTTTAAATGGAGCACTTTTCGACCATTTTCGCGTTTTTTCGAAAACTTTCCCACTGTGCCACGCCCAAAAAATCGCAAAACAGTCATTTCTAAAAATGAGGGTTTGTTTGTGTTGATCAAATTTAGCTATGAACAAAATTTCATCGATATCTGAGGGGGTCGGGTTCAATGCATCTCGATTTTTACATGAAATTCATCATATATGTTTACATTTAAAAAATGTTAACATTAAAAAAAATATTGGCATTGGCATAATAGCTTTTCAGTAACTTCTTTTAACGATAGTCGGATCGTTAAAAAGAAGAAAATAGCAAAATTATCAGTAAAATTTTTAAACGATATTCGCTATTGTTAAAGTCAGCTGTTGTTGTTATATAAAAGACAACCATTTTTGAGTTGTTATTCAATCGATAAAAACTTAAATTTTTACATAAATGCAAAAAGCAAACACCGAAATAAATCCGAAGTAATATAAAAGACGAAAACCAACCCTGAAATAATTTGGTATTAAGTTTAACAAATTGTTTACTTTTTCTAATATTTTGTTTACATTTATTATCAATACTCAAACCGAGGTATCAAAGATTCGGCACAGCCGAATTTAACACACTTACTTGTTAAATTTGGAATAATCCAGAATTTCTAAGAATGTGTCGGCTTTCCCAAAAAGAATGAATCAAAGCTGTCTCACCGAGTAGAAAAGTAAATACTGAAATGTATCTTCCTGTTTAGCAAAAAAATAATGACATTTGCATTTGACATTAACAACCAAAACCCCATCAATTAAAATATCATGTAATTTGTTATAGCTCTCTATTGACCTTTTTCAATATTTTAAGGCCAACGGAAGGCTCACTAATCGGAGAGTTAAAAACACCTCAGATGCCTCACCACCAGCAAAAACTTCAATAGGTATTAGATGGAGTAATGTAATGTAATGTAGACCATAGATTTTATATTCATGTCATCAGTACTACTTAATCTCAAGATACGTTATACTCTTCGGAAATTCTTTAGCTACGTATACTTTCTAGACAGAGCTTTATATCAAACCATAACCCCATGCAATAAAATTTGTCACACTACAGACGTTAAATCCAATAAAGCACCTTCGGCTTCAAACCCCAGGTTGATCGGAACATTTCTTTACAAGAACAGTACCCGTTATTTGCTTTCTCGATTCTTTCCTCTAAATGCATGTTTCAAGCCAATTTACTGTACAGGGTGTATAAATTTTGCAAAAATATTCCTGAAATTTTCCACTTTGTTTGTTTGGATGAAAAAGGCCATGTCTGTTTCTGGACGATTAACATTTAGGTTTAACGTTTTAAATGTATAAATTTTTAAACTTTTAAAGTATATCAAAAATGAAGAAATGGGAAAAAGATTTTACAAATCGTGCCCGGATTGAAATCAATTCAGAATGGAAGTTCAGGGATGACACTTTCTATTAAAGTTGCATATTAGTCCATTTGTTTCTAATTTTAACTGCGACTGCCTGTCCCGGTCTTAATTCTCTATCAATCATTTTTGAAATAAATAATTATCGACTTTACTTTAGAACTTTAAAAAGAGACAATCCCAAACGATTAAGTTTTCAAATTAATCACCTTAAAATGATGTTCAAAAGCTCCAGCCGATATTCTCAAAGAAAAATCTCCCCCCTTTTAAATTTCGGCAAAGCATTAAATCTAAATACACTTAACACAGTTAATTACACATTTTATAAAACACAGCTGCATAGGGAATCAAAACCAATGCAACTGTTTAAGAAACAAAAAAAAAAACGAAAAAAGTATGCAACTAGCCAGAAGAAAGGGGGGAGAATTATACACAAACACCTCAAAAACATTGTTCGACATAAAAAGTTTTTATGTATAAAAATGAACAACAAATGACAACTTGGTCTCATAAATTAAAGATGCATTGATACCACGAGTCACAGAAAAGCTTTAAAAGACGAAGCAAGAAGAAAAGAGGAAGACATATGACAATGGGAAATAACAGCCAATTAGTAGGTGTTGGATTTAAAATGCCACACAGTTTTTAAAATGTACTTTTGAAAAGAAAAGGGGCTCTGTACGGTGAATACTATTAAGGGAATGTTTTCCAAGAACAGACATGTATGGAAAAGTGTTAAACATGATTTTGCATAACATTCCCTTTAGATGTTCTACGACATTATCTTGTCATAGACAAGTGTTAATGTCAATGATTTGAAATTTGTTACTAATACAAATATGGCCGAAAAAGAAAAAATTTCGTTTCTAATCAATTGTTTCAATTGAAATCTATCCCCTTTAGGATAATTTAAGATTCGTTGAAAATTTATTTTTAGTAACAATTTATTGTTCTGTTATTGTTAGGAATTTCCAGTGAGTTATATGTCTTTTGATTGCTTTAACACTTGATGTTGCGGACACATGTTGTTCATTAGAAAGAAATTATTATCTGGTGATAATTTTCTCTTGTATTTCTGGTTAAATTAGTTATAAAATTTTCCTTCCAGTCATAAAAATTTTACATTATTATGTATCTTTGTTTATAAAATTGCAATAAAATTTTCTTTCGCCTTATGTTAAATGGTTTTCTATACGACTTGTGAGGTGTTTTTAATAATCTGTCGAAATATACTTGTTTTATTTTGACATTTGTGTCTGATGTTTGAAATGTTTATCTTTTATTAGATAATATTATATATTCTGGGAAATTTGTTCAATTAACAAGCAATAAATTTAAAATAAGCTTGTCTTATGAAAACAAAAAAGTAGGGCTGAGGAGAAAAATTACAAACAATATGAACTAGCGCCTGTCTTCCATATATTAAATATTGACTGCAAAAAATTACACAAATCTTACAATTTCTTTAACATTCCATTTAAAAAAGAAACACATATGTACACATCTCCCTTGAACTTCTCTTGATGTTGCATATTGCGCTTGCAACCACTGATGCCATTTCAAGGAGCCGATAACAAATGTCCTACAAACCCATAACATAACTTAAACATTCACTTTTAATGTCATTTCGGCTTGACTACACTACACCATCCATGTATCCACATGCCAAACTGGTTGACAATTCGTTGCGTTCAAAAGAAGTCCGAGAGAGAGGTAAACAAAATTAAAACAAATTAACCGATGATCAGTGTCAATTGGTATGCAAAAAACACGTAAATTCATATCATACCAACAGATTAAAAAAAATATATATATTTAAGCCAGAAATAAATATTCTTACACACAAACAGCAACATTTAATGAAATCAATGCTGAATGCAGAAAAAGAAACGATATGTTAGTTAGCTTTGTATATAAACATTAGGGCAGCATCAAATATGATGGGTTAGTTCTTTTCAAAATTAAAACTGCTATCTTCTTTCAGTTCCAATCATGCAATAATTACAAAAAAAAAAAAAAAACTTTGAATAAAGGTATAAAGCGCAAATTGAATCTCTATTCAATTTGATGAATTGAAGCATATAAATGACCCATCTGAATTGAACGTAAATATTCTTCAGAATGTTGATAAGAGCAAACAAAACTAACATTCTAGTGTATGGAAGAAATACTGAAGAAGAGATGTTTAAAAATTCATATGGTGAGAAATCGCTCAGTATTAATTTAGATTATAACGAAATTTTTGGTAAAATAAATTTGAAAAGCTAACAAACGAGTAATGTTGCTAAATACAACGTACATAACCAATACAATTAGAAACACTAACACTAATAATAATATAAACACCGACTTTACCTACATCAACCATGGTACATTATATACCATTACTATGCATGATTATTGATTCTCACTCAGTTAGTAAATTAACTGGGATAAATATACAAGATTGGTTGAGGTAAAAGTGGGTCAAGTCGGGTTAATGACGAGACTCTAAGCTGAGTCGAGTTACTGACGAGGCTCCGTGTAAGGATAATTTACTATCAAGTAAAATTGATTCTAACGCATTAGTTTAAGGGCGTAAGGAAAATTTACTATCAAGTGAAATAGATCCCAATTCATTAGTTTAAGGTCGATCGACCTCGGCCATCCCCATCGTGTTTAGTTACACAGCGACTTTTGTTGACTGTTTGTATTTACACAGCGGCCTCTGCTGACTGTTCGTATTTAGTTACACTGCGACGTCTGTTGACTGTTCGTCTTTATACAGCGGCCTCTGCTGACTGTTCGTATTTAGTTATACAGCGACTTCGGTTGACTGATCTCTTTCGACCTTATTCTTTATCTTGCATATCAAACAGCCGACCACCGATACTACCGACTGCCACCGATATAAGCCGCCGAACACCGATACACCCAACGACTACTAATATTGCCGATTTACATCAAGGGGAAGTCAAAAACGTTCGAGGAAGACGAAGAAGTATTGCCACGTGTGTAGATATCTGAAATATATCTATATGTATATGTACTTATAAAGATAATAATAAAATTCAGATTACTATACAACCCCGCCAAAGGGAAAAATAAATGTATTATTATTAAAGGTCTTGAGGGTCCTTGAGTAGACCCAAGACACGACAAGCTACCCCAGCCTACGACAAAACCTCGTTGCAAAAGGTTTTCAAGAAAATAGTAAAAAGTATATTTCAAACGAACTAGTTTACTTAGAATTAGAGAGTGTATGTAAAAAAATTAATATCAAAATAGTTGCCCATAATGTTCATGGGCTAGAAAGTAAGTATTTTCGCCTAGACTTCTTTAAGTACGTAGAGCCAAATGAAATATGAACAGATTTGAAAACAAATTAAAAAAATTGGAAACAATTTGGAAACCAGCCACATGAAACCGCGAATATTGTTAGGTGTTGTATTGTAATGTATAAAGAGGTGTCTAAAGTACTGCGACCGAATGATCTATTGTACTGCCCTCTGCTAATATTTTGTCCCTATAAAATCTCACCCAACCCTAAAGCCCTCAGAAATTCGAGGATGTTGATTAGTTCCAGTGATTTTATTTGGCTCCCTGGTATTTAGAAAGAACCCAGGAGCTTTATCCTCTTTGCATTAAAGCTCCACAATCCCCCTGTATGTGCTCCGGAGATTCTGCCTTCTTATCGCAGAATCTGCATATTGGGTTCGCTTCAATTCCTAACTTGCTCGTATACTCCCTGAGCCTACAGTGACCATTTAAAATCCCGGTTAGTATTCTCAGTCCGTTCTTTGACAATCCGATACATGACTCAAATCTCTTACTATCGTAGTTACCTAACAAGAGTTTGGATTGCCTTAAGCCTTAGTGGCTCGAGAAAAGCTTCTGTCTGATATGATTCTCATATTCTCTGAGTACGCCTTTCCATACTTTTTTCCTATTCCACAAAACGGTTCCGGCCCCATTAGTCTCGTGGACGCTCCCTTTCTCGCAAGCTCATCTGCTTGTTCCTTTCCTTGAATCCCAATATGCCCCGGGAACCAACAAAGGCTGACTTTGTTATTCCATACTAACTTAGAGTTAGTACAAAGGTGCCTAGTGCTCGAATAGCAGCTTGACTATCTGATACTATGGCTATATCCCGTCTTTTGTACTTTCTGTTTAAGTTAATCTGTTCACATATATCGATGGCATAAATTTTCGCCCGGAAAATATTTGTGTGTATTCCCATTGATTCGTAGTATTTGGTTCTAGGCCCTGTTCCATTTCCGGTCTTTGCCCCGTCCGTGTACCATTTGATCGTATCCTCTTTTAGAGAATATGCTGCACTCAAACTACTCCATTCCTTCTTATTACTAAATTTTGTAACAAAGTATTTCTTGAAATCGTACTTTTTCTCAGTCCTGCCCATTGGACAATCTAGGAGGCAGTAATCTTTAACTTGACTTATTCGGTTCCATTGCCCTTCATAAAGCCTGGTTATAAGTTTATCCCCCTTTATCCTGATTGCTGTTGCCAGGGCTTTCTTTTGCACCACTATATGTAGTGGGCTTTGATTCAAGAGTACTTCCAGTGATGCCGTTGGGCACATCCACATTGCACCCGTTATCCCAATATACGCTAGTCTTTGTATCCTACTTAACTCCATTTGAGTTCGTTTTAACTTTTGGCCCACGCAATAGATGTTCGAGTGATGTATGAGTTTAAGATAATATTCAAAACAATTTTTTCGATCTAACAATGATGCCACTGTATATAAGAGGCGCAAATTGAAAACATGAATTCAATATATTTAAGCAATGCATGCTGACCTAGAAATGAGAAAATCGAAAGATAAAACAACGAGCACCAATGGTAAAATTTTTTAGATTTCTGCAATAATTATAATTTGGTGATACTAAATGGAAGAACATTAAGCGATGAGGATGGTTAATTTATATTCGTAAGAAACATTGGCAACTCAGTAAACGACTTGTGCAGTATCAACGGAAATACTTAATATAATAGAGAGTTTTGTAGTCGAACAATGCATATGGTCGGAACAAAAAAAATTGGATTTAATACCAAAATTAAAATAGAATTATCAAAAAGCACCACACTATAAACACATTCTGGATAGTAAATTGAACCAGCTTAAGGAACAAAAACCACACTAAATGATCTTAACAAATTGATTCTAGAATCACTTTCACATACAAATATAAATCCCAAAATGGTTGAATTTAGAAAGAATTGTTCGATAAAGTGTGCAGAAAGACTGGAGATAAATCGATGAAATCTTTAAATTCTTTTCGAATTTCTCAAATTCTGAGTGATAAGAAAGAGTACAGCGATAATAAAAAGCGTTTTATTAATTTATGGATAAGCAAGGCAAGAGACTACTGTAAACAAATCGAACTCCAACTGATCACAGTTTCGGATACCAAACGATGGTGGACTCCAGCAAGAGAAATAAGGCAGCAAGAAAATTAAGAATTAGGCTTTAGGAATCACATTAATGTACTGCTGAATCCTGTAGTCAATGCGGTAGAAATAACGTAGTTATAAGTTAATAAGTTAATAATAAACGGATAAATTTCTTGATGCACCTTTTTCACTTCAAGAACTAAGTACCAACTTTCGAAAGCTAAAATCTCAATAAGACACCAGATGATGACTGAATTCCATATGAATTCTTCATGTGCGATAGTAATGATTATTAGGAATATTTGGCGAATACATATACTTAAATACTAGAAGGTTGTGGTTTTTGGCTTTTAAAAAAATCATTGTATTCCCTAGCTATAAAAAATGGTACGTAAGCTGAGGATCTGCTCTCTCTGCATTCCAAAAGAAATAGAAGCAATAAATCACTTTACTAGTAGATGCCCAATTCTCAATTTTGTAAGATAATTCCAAAGCATAACGTGAACGGGTCTTTAAATAATTCGCATATTAAATGTCAGTGAAAATGCTAATTGGCAAAGCCTTTATGAGTACGTTAAAAATGCCCCAAGATATAGAAGTATGTTAGTTAGTGAATTTAATTTTGGAATCTAACTTAAAAAAAAAAAATATTGAAGAAACCATTTTCAGCTGGCTCTTCTAAACTATGCTATATTATTTTAAATAAGTTATTGAAATCAGTTTTATTTTGTACCCTTTATTGAAAAAATGAACAAATAAAGAAAATTTATCTATCTGTCTACATGCATATCTATCATCTATATTCCTTAGACTCATTGAAACACATATGAGAATTTATATTTAACATTAACTTATTTACTTTTCGAATTTGATAAAATCTGCTCTAACAAATCACAATATCTTCAAAATATTTTAGCCTTTAATTCAAACAAAAGTTCCGATTTAAGTTACATTAAGGCATTTCACTTATTCAAAACTTTGTAATGGTATATCTAATAGAATGAGTAAAAAACCAGTAACAAATTTATAGTTGGTCTAGACTGACTATACAATATCCTATACCATGAGTTTAGAGCTCTTGTGTCCAACTAATTACATATAGAAAATAAGCATAAACAAAATTAGAGTGATATTGTTATTCAGTTTTTTCCTTCGGACATGAAAACGTTCATATAGATCGAAAAATTTTCCGATCTTGACCATATTTGGTAAGGTCACTTTTTTTCTGCAAAAACAAATACAAACCAAATTTGAGAAAAATCAGTGCAATACGAGTGTCTTTGTTTTTTGATAGATTTAAGTGAAGATCGGGAATCAGCTTCATATGGGTGCTATAACTAGGAATTGTCCTAGAGGGTTTAATTTTTTAACTGATGATAAATGGACGTAATAAACATACACAAACCCAATTTAACCGAGATATATATGATACTTTGGACAATTTGGCAATTTAAGTCGATCTCATAGGGTCATTTGCATGGGGACTAGGTCTGAACATGAAACAATTTTTAACAATTTCAATAGCGTTCGTCCTGTGGCTGATAAAAGCTTACATACAAAATTTCATCAAAATATACGAGGGCGGTTCGGAAAGTGCTTAGCCTAGTACAGAAAGCGCGGTATAAACAGCAAAAAGTTAAGTGTTTTGCAAAGTTCCACCTCTGCTATGAACACATGTTAAGTTTAGTTTGGATCTGGCAACTCCTTCATATGGAAACGGATGTTCAAAAAAGACGCATCCGCGATTTTTTTACAATGCAAAAATTAGAAATTCGTGATGTCATTAAATATTTACATCCAAAAGGTTTATCGGGACAAGAAATTTATAATTATATGGTGAATGTGTTAGGCGAAAGCGCTTCTTCATATGCAATAGGAAAAAATTGGGTTGCTGAATTTAAACGTGGTCGTACAAGCATTGAAGATGAACCATGTAGCGGACGTCCAAAAATAACAACAGCAACAGAAATCGTAGCCGAATTGCATGATATGATATTAGATGATCGACGAATAGAAATGCGTCAAATAGCTAATATCATGGGCATCACAAATGATGGAGTCCATTTAAATTTGCATGTAGAATTACAGATGAAAAAGTTTTCTGCAAAATGGGAGCCGCATAAGGCCAATGACTTTTACCTGTTCTCAAATCAAAAAAAATCCTTGCTGGCAAGCACTTTACCTCAAATGAAGATGCAATTTCAGCTGTAAACCACTATTTTGAAGACCTTGAGGAAAATTATTTTGAAGTTTCAGGAGATTATATTGAAAATGAAAAATATTTTTGAAAACCTAACTATTCTCTTTCTTTGCTAGGCTAAGAACTTTCCGAACCGCCCTCTTATATATTTTTGCGACCTGTAGTTTGATTAAAAGTTTTACGTGGACACACAGACGAACGGACGGTCAGATGGACGGACATCGCTAAATCGGCTCAGAAAGAGATTCTGAGTCGATCGGTACAATAAGAGGGCAGTCCAGTTCCTTAACAATTTTATGCAAATTTTTCTAAAATTATGTTTTTGTACCTAATTTAACATTACAATGGAATTTCAAGGGTTATTATGTTCCGCTTTTTAATGTTTTTAATTTATAGATTTATTTTTGTGTAGTTTTGAAACAAATTATGATTGTTTACAATAACGATTTAATGTTTTTTTTATTTATTACTATCATCAGTATCTGAATCATAAACAATATTAAACTCGAATTCTTCTTTATCTTTTTCCATCATTATATTTTTCCTTAAGTATGTGGTTACTCCACCAACATACGAAAAGAGCTCAGAAAATATGAAATTAGCAGCCGTGAAAGCCTGAAAACTACTTTAAACTGAAGATTATCGATGCTCAGGATAAATCATCTAAATATTAAAAATTTAAAAAAATGAAATATGAAAAAATCTAAATATTAAAAATTTTAAAAAATAAAAATTTTCTAATACAATTTTCAATCACATTATTGCATTTTCCTAAATGTACACTAATCATCTAATTTTTCATATTCTTGTTATTATTGCTTTTGTTATGTTATTAAAGTATTTATTAATTAACAAATTTTTTTCTATGTCATTACCAATTGCCCAAAGTCATAATATATCCAGTAGGATGTATGTAGACTTTATTTCTTAACTGTTTATATTTAAAAATCAAAATTAATTCTCTTTTCAAACTCGCTCGGTAAGAAATTGAAGGAGTTCGAAATTGTTTGGTGGGGGAAGTAGTCCAGTCCCGTTTTTTTTTTAACAACTGAGACCTCAAAATAAAAACATTCAGAAAATTCGATTATGCAGCAGATTGATATTTTCATTTTACTGAAATAAATCCATTAGATTTTAGTTAAATTAAAATTTTATAAAAATATTTTTTGTTAATGATAGTTTTTTTTTGGCCAAAAAAAGAAACTGAATAGTCGTTCCACTCTCGCCAACTAAGAAGTTCATACATTGGAAATTTCATATTTCATTTATAAGAAACTTGTTGTTTTTTAGTCTTGAGTAAGTCTCAATTCACACAATTAAAATGTATTATTCACTTTAGAAAAAAAAAACAAAAAAAAAACTTTCAGGTAAAAGTTCAACCAACTCTTATTTTTGTGATCTCCTAACAAATCAACACTATTGTCATTTAAAATACAAGTACTTAATACGACACTGCAACCTCAGTCATCCATCCCTGCTACGTTGGCTAAATACGTCAAAAAAATTTTGTAGCAGCACAAAGTCATTATACCCTGACCACATAGTGGTATAGGGTATAAAATGAAGTTTTCGACCAAAACCAAAACCGGTGGGTCAACCCGCATGAAAAATTAGATAATTTATTTTTTATCACAGGGATGAACTCAGTTTTTTTTTTTTTTTTTTTTTTTGTTTATACACTTGTTTTCAATATTGTTTTTCCTTCTGCATACTAAACCACTAATTTCTATAAGGTTTTGCCTTTTCAGTGATTGCTACCGATTCTTTAGTGGGACAAAAAAATGTTTTTTTTGTTTTTAAAATGTACTGTATATGCTTTCCATATAATATCTAAAACCAAATTGAGCCCATTTCTATGGCAAAAAGTTGAGGTAGCATCGGAGCCCCCTTACAATTATTATTCAGGTCGTCACCACTGATATTTTAACACTTCCTCTCTATCTACCTCTATGTCACACTCTTGTTTCTCCATATTTAGCGACTTTCTGTGTGTTTAGTAGCTATGAAATTAAAATTTTTTTGTTGGAAAATTAATCCTGAAAAAGCTATGTATAAGTTCCCGCCATTCTTATAAGGAGCATAGGGTCATAACATATCTGTACCATTCATTTCTGTCCAACGTTAGTGCTTTAATCTCGTTCCAGCTCTTGTTGACTCTGGCAGCTTCTATCTCAATTTGGCGGCGCCATGTGTGTGATGGTCTACCCCTTCTTGGGCTACGTTGGGGATACCACTCAGCAGCATTTGTAGTCATATCGTTAAGTGGCCTTCGCAAGGCATGCCCAATTCAGCGCGATTTCCTACTGATCATTTCTTTATTTATGGGGGTTTACTGTGTTTCGCTCCACAGCCTTTCGTTTGCTATTGTTTGAGGCCAGAATATTCTTAGGACTCTCCGCAGACATCGGCTTATAAACACTTGCACCGAGTTTATACCTCGAGCAGCTGCGTTCCAAGATTCGCATCCATAGAGATGTACTGATTTAATGCAAGAATTGAATATGAAAATTTTGGTTCTTCTTGATAGATGAGGAGACCGCCAGATGGGATTTAAGATGCCAAATGATCGCCTGCCAAAATTAGATTTAGCACAAGTCAAATCAGTGAAAATAATTCAGAGTTTTGCGTGCAATTTTCCGTTTCAGATTTTGATAGAATAAATTCTCAATGAAATAAACTTGGCGAAGGCTAAAAGTGGGTTAACGACATGAACTCAAAAATGTTAGAGAAGTATCCAAACAGCTATATACGTTTACGAGTTGAAGATGCTGTGACCTCAAAAAACCGGAGTTCAGAAAAAAACATACACTGAATTAAAAACTCATACATATATGTTAACAAACCTAGCTCAGACCAACAAATACATATTTTGATTTTCATATCAATTAAGTGTGTTTCTAAATTTTGTGCGATGCCGAACATAATCATGACTGTGTTTGATTTTAATATTTAGTTATATCCACGAAAATTTTTTATCATGTATTTTTTGTTCCGAACACACATAAACCACACAGATTCGAGTGTAGTTTATTTTAAGTTCGCGTTCTGGTACGTGTACTGCGAAAAAACAGAACATGAACAAAAACAGGTTCGAGTTCAGTTATATTTCAAGTTAGTTTTCTGGCTCGTGTACTGCGAAACAACAGAACACTAACAATAAACAGGTTCGAGTTCAGTTATATTTTAAGTTCGTGTCCTGGCTCGTGTACTGCGAAAAATTAAAACATCAATTCGCGATCTGATACACCTAGATAAAAACGACGACAATTGTTTCAACCAAATTTATTCAAATTTTATTGACACTTTTTTATGACTTACGTTGACATTGTTTACAATTGTCAAATATTTTCAAATTTTATTGACCATTTTTTATGATTTACGTTGAAATTGTTTACAATTGTTTTTATTGACTGGTTTTTATTTTAATAAAAGATGGTAATAAAAGACTTAAGACACAAACACCATTTAACATCATAAAAGTTACACTTGTTGGTTGTTAGGTTTTTTTACATTACCCACCCCTATTTTCCCAACCAATTAGTATCAATAGAATTAATTGTGAAAGTATATTGACCATTTTTTATAATGTACTAAACAATTGTTTTTTTTTCCTGTTTATGTTTTAAATTCATAACAAATGACTTAACACAACAACACAATTTAGCATCATAAAAATTACACTTGTGTAACTTTCTCCAGAAAAGAATTTTATGAAGCCTATTACACAAAAAATTACAATCATTTTCTAAAATTACATACTGTTTTTATTGTTTCGGTTTTTTGCGATGTTTTGCACACATTAGCATAAACCGCCCTCTGTTATTTTGCCAACCAATGAGTGTCAATAGAAAAATATTTACAATCCTTTAAAGATAAGGCTTCATGGGTTTTTCTTCCAAATTTCATTGACCCTTTTTATGATTTTCGTTGAAATTGTTTACAATAGCTTTTTTCTCGTAATTTTAATTTAATTTCGTTGGTTTTTAGGATCTTTTCTTCAAACATTTTTTTTTTTTAACAAATATCTTTAGACACAAACACAATTTGCATCATAAAAAACACTTGCTGGTTGTTAGGACGTTCCGCATCTATTGACACAATCACCCACCCTTAATTTGCGAACCAATTAGTGTCAATGCACAAGCACGAACTTAAAAAATAACTGAACTCGAACCTGTTTATTGGTCATGCTCTGTATTTCGCAGTACACGAGCCAGACGACGAACTTAAAATATAACGGAACTCGAACCTATTTATTGTTCATGTTCTGTTTCTCGCAGTACACGTACCAAAACACGAACTAAAAATATAACTGAACTCGAAACTGTTCTTTGTTCATGTTCTGTTTTTTCGCAGTACACATACCAGAACACGAACTTAACATAAAGCTAAACTCGAATGTGTGTGGTTTATGTGTGTTCGAAACAAAAAATACGTGATAGAAAAATGTTCGTGTAAATAACTAAATATTAGAACGAAACACAGTCATGATGTGTTCGGCACCGCACAAAATTTAGGAACATACATATTTGGTATTAAAAAAAATATGTGTTGGCTGCTTTAGAACAGAAAATTGTGTGTATTTTCTGAACTTTGCAAGAAACTAATATTTTTAATGAGCGATTTTTTTTTTAATGTTTCATGTACATTTATAAACTGTCAACTGTCCAACCTGTATCAGATAAAACTTGTATTGCCCAGTATGTAAATATAGTTACGAATAATACGGTGAAATTAGGTTTGTGTGGAACTAATACAAACATTTATTTTATTTGAATATGGTACGTATATAGAATATGACTTCTATTTTTATTGAAATAAGTAAAAATGACCAGCATCCCAAATCATCAGGAGAGTTTGGAAAAAATGTAAAATCCATCTCCATACTACATTGACATTTCGCCAACTTTGAATTACATTTCTTCATTCTATTATATCCTCCACACCACTGTTCAGAGGATATGTATAGGTTTGTCATTCCGTGTATAACGCATAGAAGAAAAACCGGAGACAGTAACAAGGAAACATGATTTAGCGATGACAGTATGTCTGTCTGTCTATGGATATCATGGTCATACCCTCAAATTGATAAAGCTGTGATATTTAGATATTTAAATCTAAAAATCTTGTTTTTTTTTATTGGAGTTCTAGAAAATTCCAAAAACCGCTTGGCGAAGTTCAATAGAAAGAACTAATTTTTTTTGAAACCGAAAATAAAAAATATTTTGCAAACTTAATTGTCACCCTTATATTCGTATCGTTATAGCAAGTTAGTTCATGAGGATTACAGGTTGTGAGAATTTAGTTTAATGTATGAGTATGTCTGTTTCGCAGCCAACAATTTAAGTATCGATGAATTTAAATGATATTTGCAATTAATAACTGTCAATGTTTATTTTCAATTTAAGAGATTTTTGTAAATAAATTGTTTCAGGATGTTTATATGATGCCTCATAGAGATGTCTGTACTTAAACAGAATATAAATAAAAAAAAGTGTAAATCTAGGTCAATTTATATAAATCTAGAATTCAAATCATTTTAATAACTTTATTTCTTATTTCATTTTGTTTTTTATTTCTAAAATCCGTTAATGAACACATTATAATTTTATATCATTTTATATACCGGTAGACATCATCTATTGAAAGCAACCCATCATTACTTTGTTATAAAGATATTTTTACGAAACAATCGTCTTTATTATTTATTTTTTTGTTTTACTATTCAAACTATAGTTATTGATTTGAACTTTGACATCAACAATTCCAGTCTGTTACTGTAAAAAAATAATGGTTTTGCTTACAAAATCTTTAAAGTAAGATCAGCGCAAAAACACCAGAGAAAATCCCCCACACAACAGGCTGATGATGCCTCATGATGCTGTAATAATGGCTTTGACCATTAAAAATTATAATGTATAAAATAAACAAATCCAAAGTAGAAATAAAATACAATAAAAAATTATGAGATGATTTAACAAGATATCATGGCAAAACTGAAAAACTTGATTTGTTTTTCTTTCAATTCGCAAAAAAACAAACAAATGTAATAAAATAAAAAGTGTTACAAGGCACATTTTAATATCGCATTGTTCACAAATATATATATACATATATATATTTTTTTTCCAAATAATTCACCTAAAGCAGAACACGTGCTCTTAAGAAACATATTTGGAAGATCAATACATTTTATATATGGTTCTGATATTTAAAGAGGAAAATCGAAAAATTAGAGAATCTAAGAGGTTCAATTAAATAAAGTATTTCTTACTTAAAATCAGCATATTTCCAAAGAACTTTCAAAGTCAAATATGTTTATATTTAATCATTTATTTGATAGCTCTACAAATGACTTGGTCTACACATCAAATCTAAGGATTTTGTTCTCTCGGCTAGGATCATAAGAGTGCATAAGGATAATGTTATTACGGCAAACTTCTGGTCCGGATAACGCAATTGTTTTTTAGCTAATAGGTCTAGAAGTCAAACTCATTAAATTTCATAATTTTATATGCTGACCCCATTTTTATACCCTATACCACTATGTGGTTTGGGTATAATGACTTTGTGCTGCTGTTTGTAACAACCAAAAATATTTGACCTAGACCCATCTTTAATTATACCGATCGAATCAGAATCACTTTCTGAGTCGATTTAACAATGTCCGTCCGTCCGTCCGTCCGTCCGTCCGTCTGTGTGTCCATGTAAAGCTTGTAATCAAACTGCAGGTCGCAAATATGAATATATTTCGGTGAAATTTGGTATATAAGCTTTTACCGGCCATGGGATGAACGCTATTGAAATTGGTGAGAATCGGTCCATGTTCAGACCTAGCCCCCATACAAATTACCCCTACGAAATCGACATAAATTGCCATAAGATCCAAATTGTCATATAGATCTTACTCAAATTGCGTTTGTATGCGTTCATTACATCCATTAATGAGTAGTCCAAAAATGATCCCCTTGGCCCAATATAGAGCTGCTTCCCGATCTTCACTTAAATCTATTAAAAAATAAAAATATTGCACTGATTCTTCTCAAATTTTGTTTGTATATATTTTCGCAAAATACAAGAGACTTTACCAACCATGGTCAGGATCGGTCCATTTTTGGACCTAGTCGCCATATAGATATATCATCCGATATGAACTTTTTCATATCTGCAGCCAAAAAAATTAATAAAAATCCCACTCAAATTTGGTTTTTGCTTATTTTCTATGTCCAGTTAGTTGGGCCTAGGAGATACGGTTTCTAAACGCATGGTATAGGGTATCATATAGTCGGTCTAGACCGACTATAATTTTCTTACTTGTTTTATTTCATTTTATTTCATTTCATTTTATTTATTTAATTCAGCTAGCAACAGATGAGCAAAAATTGTAAATATTTTACAAAAAGAATATGGATTTCAGATACAGTTATAAACATATATTATAATGGTTAGAGTTGAAAGAAGTCGTTCATATTCTTTTAATAACATCAACATCATCGGAAAAATCAATTAAAACATTCTTCATTCGGCACAAATTCTTCGGAATGAATGGAAGTTGATCATAAGATCGAATTTGTTTGTTAGGAACATTTATACATATTTTTCCATTATTTCCGAAAATGGACCGATCACTTATTAAAGTCATTTATTTTTCTCAAAAGCATACATACATAAACAATATTTGAAAAAAAGTTGAGCAACATATTTTAAGAATCATTCTAGTCGGTCTGGTAGGGTTTATTTGTATGGCGGCTGGGTCTAAACATGCACCGATTTTCACCAATTCCAACAGCGCTTGTTTCACGGTGGAAAAAAGCCTAAATACCAAATTTCATCTAAATATATTTATATTTTCGACCTGTAGTTTGATTGACAGGTATACATGGACACACGGATGAAGGGACGGACGAACCTCCCTAAATCGACTCAGATATGTCAAATATTATTGATAGTTACAAACATCAGCACAATATCATTATACCGTCAGCGTATCGTAGAGTATAAAAAAATGCTTAGCATTACCTTGATTTTTGAACAACTTTGACGTGATCTTTTTGTTTCCGCTTCACTTTTTGCACTATATTCACTTGATTACTTTTTTGGGTTGGGGTCGCACAGTGGCTGAAAATTGTTTTTCATTGGCCAAAATTCTGTAACTTTTGAACCGATTAAAAAATTTTCGTAATTATTTTTCTAGTCAGTAGATATTTAGTTGAACTTGAGTTTATTTTAATTTCATTAAAATTGATTGAGTACTTTTTTAAGAAATTCCACGTCAAAGTTGAACTTTTCATATTTTTTTTTACTTTTTGCGCGAAATATGGGTATTTTATTTGTTTTATTTATAAACAAGTAAGAGTGTTAAATTCGGCTGTGCCGAATCTTTGATACCCTCCACCTCGGTTTGAGTATTGATAATAAATGTAAACAAAATATTGGAAAAAGTAAACAATTTGTTAAACTTAATACCAAATTATTTCAGAAAATTCTTTGGTTTGGTTTTCGTCTTTTCTATTATTTCAGATTTATTTCGGTGTTTGCTTTTTGGTCATTGTGGTTGCTGATCGGCATGCATTTAGGTTATATACCTATATGCATGCGTTTCCGGTTATATGACATAACTTCTCGTTTAATTTAGTTCTTGCTAATTAAATAGCTCGCCCTAACCTCCATTGCAAAGCTAATGGTTGTGTAGGGTGGCTACATGCATTAAATCGTGCTAATTTTGAGATGGCTGTATAGTTTCTTTTAACTGGCCAAATATTTCTTCATTGCGGCCATATAGGTCGGACGGAGTAACAAAATAATAACCAAAAAAAAAGATCTCTCAACTTTTTTATTAAAATATTGCCATATTTTGAAAACATAGAGAATAAATTTATAATAATAAATAATCAAATTAGGCATGCCAAGCGCAAAAAAAAATTTCCCAAACATTTTAAATAAAATAATTTGTCATCTTTATTTTCCGAAAAACTTCAAATTTTCATCCAAAAAAAATTATGAAAATTTATATATAAATAACATTCTCATCAAATTGCGTTTATTTATGTAACAATTTTTGTGTTCGCAATTCTTAAATATCATTTGAGGTTTTCTAAAATTCATTGAATATAAATCAATGTTTTCTGTAGTCCGATTCTGTAAATTTCAACGATCCGAAAATCGCAAAATATATAGACAGCTATTGTTGTTTGCACTAAGGATTAAGTGATTCACTTACAGACATCTTAACGACAGTCGACAAATCTATTTTTCTATTTATTTAAATTGTAAACGAGTGGCATCTCTGTCAAAATAAGCGAAAAACAAAAAAGAAGAATAGAAAAAAACAAATTAATTCGTGTTTGACAGGATGATTTTATCTTTATGTTTAATATCTTTATTTTATTTAGTAATATTTCTGTTTATTTATTTGAAAATGAAATAATGAATTGAATATGCTATTTAATTTTGTTATTTATATAAAAAAGTTTTTTAATAGAAGCAAAATATTTTCACTATTTTATGATTTTTTTTATTTATGTATGCCGATATTTCAACCTAAAAATTTAAGTTTTTATTGATTGAATAAACAACACAAAAATCGTTGTCGTTTAGATAACAACAACAGCTGACTTTAACAATAACGAATATCTTTTAAAAATTTTACTGATAATTTTGCTATATTCTTTTTTTAACGATTCGACTATCGTTAAAAGAAGTTACTGAAAAGCTATTATGCCAATGCCAATATTTTTTTTAAATGTAAACAATTTTTAAATGTAAACATATATGGTGTTTTTTTTTTTGGAATTTCAATTTGTGTTTAACGAATAAAATTTATATATTAAAGATGCAATTGATGTCTTCTAAATTTTAAATTATTATTTTC
This sequence comes from Cordilura impudica, assembly GCA_963682025.1. NCBI lineage: Eukaryota > Metazoa > Arthropoda > Insecta > Diptera > Scathophagidae > Cordilura > Cordilura impudica. The sequence continues at coordinate 69,796,511 of OY821518.1, read as the reverse complement.
GACGTTTTGATATGATTTTCTGAAATTCAGTTAATATTTTCTAATTTATAATTGGAAATTTTAATTCCAGTTTTTAGAATTGATATTTTCTAAAATTTGAATGGAAAATTTAAAAAGTGCAATTTTTTATTTTTGTGAATAATAATGCTTTAGTAATTATAAAAAATTTTTAACAATCAGATATTTTGTAGGTAAAGCAGAATTATAGTTCTATATAACTATGTAGAACTTTTTTGAAAGCAAAAAACTCATTGATAACTCGGTAACTCTATTCTATAAAGACAACAAAACGTTAATATGCCAAACATATCTTCATATTTGTAAGAGAATAATGAAAAAACGTATGAAATAATAAAAGACCAGCCCGTGTATACTCTTAAGATTGCGCTGTATGATATCTATTTGAAAATATTTACATTCATGTTAAAATAGAAATAACTAATGCAAAGCTAATTAGAACAAAAATTATGGCGCCATCTACTGCGGCATAGTCACGCTGAGCAAAATGAAGTGACAATCTGTTAATGCAAAAGAAATGTATTTTCCCCACAACAAAATATTGCAGAATTTCATGTAAATAAAATAATATACCGATTTATTTCTCACATGCAGTTATTATGGATATACATATATAGAATATATGTATGTATATTATTTGTATTACTTAATATGTGTATGTATGTATCTGTAAATATTACACACAAAAAATACAACATCAAACGTTATTTTTGAGTTTTTCTCTTTAAATAAATTAATACATAAAAATTTTTTTTGCTAATTTTACATTGTTTTTTTTTATTGACAACTAGGTATTTTAGCATTATTTGCTTTAGATGCGGTGAATTTTTACTCCCTTTATATTAACACGTAGTGTCTGTTTGTCGAAAAAATTTTGGATCGATTTTAACCCCTTTCCCGTGACCCAATCGATCTGACAGTTTGCAGGCAGGCTCGTGGCAATGACAGAAATGATCTAATAAAATTTTTTAGTGACGCCAAAACAATGGAAACTTTTAAATTTTTCTACCAGAGTTGATAAAAAAAATTGTACAATGGGTTACTTTTTATTATATTATTACCACAACGACCACCAAAATAACAAGTCCAGCTATGACAACAATACAACTCTTAGAATAACAATAAGAACAATATAGAAACATCATATTTTTCTTTTTTTTTTAATTTTCAGAGATTTCCCTGGACCTGTTCCACAGCTTTTAATGATTTTTTTTAAATAGAAATCTTCCCATGATTTTGGTGAATCATTCTCACTAAAAATGATCACCTCAGCTATCCTATTGAGGGCGTGGTCTATAAACGAACAAATATTCGTAATTATCTTATGTTAAATTAAAACGCCTCTTCTCGGTTTGGTGTCAATCTATTAATTGATTTCTTTATTATTTTTGTGTCTTCTTTTTATTATTCATTTTTCATAATTGTATATTGTAATTGTATATAGAAAAATGCCTGTGTAAACAAAACATAAATAGCATACAATTAAACAGGTGAGGTATAATGTGATTATGTGTTTTGCAATACATTTGCTGTATCGACAATTGGTTAAACGTAAACACTTCCGTATATAAAATACGGGCATTGACTTTAATGTAAATTGTCGCATCAGCAAATGTTCGGACTAAATTGTATTTTGATCGATGAATTTATTTAGTGACTAAAAGAAGTCATCGTTCACTACATGTAAAAAATCACGCTATATGTACAAAATCACGCTACACCTCCCTTTTTAAATTGAATGATCTTGTCATTCATGAAATTATTTATCGTATTTAAATTAAATTTTATATATCTTGTAATAAAGATTTTTGTTCTCTTCTTTCTATGGGAATTTAGTTATGCATACAGCTAATTTATCTTAACAAGCATTTTTTGGACAATTATAGAGTTATTTAGATATTGAAGTTAAGTAATTTAATTTGAATCTAATTTAGGATTATTGACATGTCAGGTTCCTTTAAAACTTAAAATTTTTATAAAAACTTAATATTATGTAGTAAGGTAATAAAATTATTTAATGAACTAATTTTATTTAATTAACATATATTTGAAATTAACATATATTTAAAATTATTTTGACTACAATAATTGGTTTTCAATTAAAATTTAACTTTATGTAGTAGAATAACAAGATTGTTTAGTGAACATATATTTGAAATTTAAATTGACGTAGTAAAATTAAATTAATATTTATGTTATTATATATTTCAAGATTATTTAATTGGAATATGTTTAAAATTATTTAATAATTAGATGATTATATTACATTTCAAAATTACAAATATATGATTTAATTTTATTATGTTTCAAAATTATTTAATTCCAAAAAAATGGGATGGCTATGCCACCTCCCTTTTTAATTAAAATGATTTTATCATTCTGTATGATAATTTAGTAATTAGTACATATATATGATTTTATTAAATTATTTTTATTCAAAATTTTTAAAATTTACGTCATTAATATTTGGAGATTAAAATTTACATATTTTTAATAGTTTCATATAAATTTTGTTAAATTAATTTGATAAAGATTTATTAAATAATACATACATATATTTTTAATTTTATTAATTATTTGGAGATTTTTTTTTTTATTTAATTTAGTTATAAAATTTAAAATTTATGTTTTATTAAATTTTGAAATATTGAATTATTTTAAATTTCATTAATTTTGCCTTGTCACAACTACATATACAGCAATGCTACTATAAAAAGAAGTTATATTCCTGTGATTTTCCTATAGCTGCATAAATGATTTAGAACGGTGTCCCTATATTCTGTACTCATGTCCGTCATGAGCGTCCTCATCGGGCCATAGCACAATATAAATGATACTCTCCTATATCACTTGTGGTCATCAGTTTTGTTCTTCTCGTATATTATTCTAATCAATTCACCTCTAAGTTGTGAGCACTTTTCTATTTTTTTTTTTTTTTTCATTTATTCTCATATAATTCTATATATATTTCTCTATAATTGGTTGCAACCCATTAATGCCTTTTTCGGATGCCGGTTGGTCTAACTAACCTGGGGAATAATTGTCCTAAATCAATTTTCCCTTTAGTATCCAGGTCATTTTTATTATTATTATTCTCATTTCTGCTGATGCCGGTTGGTCGAACCAACCTGGGGAATAATTATCCTAAGTCAATTTTCCCTTTAGCATTCAGGTAATTTTCATTAATTATTTCATATGTGTAAAATGCCCGAGGACATTTCACTGTGCTCCGAGCGACTTATCGTCCCTTATTTCTTTCCTATTTCAGACCGATGTTGTTGATAGTCAAATCGAGTTTGTGATCCGGGGGTGATTTATCATTGAAAGAAGGAATTAATGTTTGAGAAACTTCCAAAATCCAAAAAAATAAATACGTATATCCCTTTTTGGTTTTCACTCGTATTCAAATTAACTATCGTCCTTTAACTTAAAATTGACCAACTGATTAAATAGATCATGACCATAAATTCTAAATAATTTCTCCAAAAATTGTAATAATTCTATTATTCATATTTATCTTTTCTTTTTTTTGTATACATTTCAATGTAATAAAATATTTTCCTAAAAAAATGTCAAATGCTCCTAGTTAAAATTCTGTTCATTCTTATTATCATTACTCCATTTTTTTTATATATATTTCTGTTGTCAAAATTTCAAAATTTAAAAGTATTTCCTTATCTCTATAAGTATTATGAATATTTAAAATTATTAATATTTAATAAAAGGAATTTAATTATGATTCTAAGTATAATGTATAAATTTTTATGTTAGGAAAAAGAAAAATTTTCTTCTCCCTTTTTTTTTTTAATTTTTTTTTTTTTTTATAAAAATTTAGAATATTTTAGTTGTTGGTCGATTGCAGCACTCGTGGCCGCGATCTCCCTTGTTTAATTAGAAAGAGAAAAAAAAAAACTTTTCATGTTGATTTTGTTTTTTTCTGGAAAAAATATAATTATATATATGATGTTTATGGACCACCATTTAAGCTGCCACCTTCGAGGAAGTTACAAGCATTATCATCCTTTGGAAACCGACTGGAATATCACATTTGCTTCGCACCAACACATTCACTTTTATAATTACAACTCAATAAACTTTATGATCAACTTGGTTTTAAGTGTTTATAGCAGAAGAAGCGAGATGCACTTTTATTTTTTTGTGTTTATATTGTTCTGTTTAAATTACGTATACAATTTGTAGATTTTGTTTTAAGATGATTCTTTTGGAATTTGTAAAAAAATTACTTTTACTTTTGTTTTTATCACCTTTAATATTTTTTCGTAAAGTTTAAGATTGCACACAATTTTGGTTTTTCTTTAAAAGTCGTTTTTATAGAGAATTTATTTATTTTGTAGTTAGTTTTTTTTTTTTTTTTTTTTTTTTTAAATGTTTATATTAAATCTTCTTTCTCCTGATTCCAATTTTATGTTTTATTATACGGGAGCACGCCATAGGGTCCTGTTCCCATGACGTGCTCCTGGCAGGATCGCCATATAAACGAACAAATGTTCGTAATTATCTTATGTTAAATTAAAACGCCTCTTCTCGGTTTGGTGTCAATCTATTAATTGATTTCTTTATTATTTTTGTGTCTTCTTTTTATTATTCATTTTTCATAATTGTATATTGTAATTGTATATAGAAAAATGCCTGTGTAAACAAAACATAAATAGCATACAATTAAACAGGTGAGGTATAATGTGATTATGTGTTTTGCAATACATTTGCTGTATCGACAATTGGTTAAACGTAAACACTTCCGTATATAAAATACGGGCATTGACTTTAATGTAAATTGTCGCATCAGCAAATGTTCGGACTAAATTGTATTTTGATCGATGAATTTATTTAGTGACTAAAAGAAGTCATCGTTCACTATATGTACAAAATCACGCTACAGGTCGTGACAAGAACAACATAGAAAATTATATTTTTTCAAGACTTTTTTTAGTTCTTCATTCAAATCTCGGGCCCTAATCAACCGATTTGGACGATTTTAAACAGCAAACTTCTCAGGATGTTAGTGAATCATTTTTTTTTTTTTTGCCAACGAGCACCCTAGCTGCCCGATTGATGCCGTCATCGTGATTTCCACAGACTGACAGACGGACGGACGATTAACTCCGGTTGTTATAAGGATCACAAATATATATATTTTATGGGGTCCAAAATTTTTTTTCTAATTATTACAAACGGAATGACAAACTTATATATACCCTCTGCATACTGGAGTGGAGGGTATAAAAATTGTCATATTTGGGTGTTAATAATAATTACAAGCATTCTTTGTAATAATAAGATTTTTTTTTTATGTTTACACTCAAAAAAAATTTTACACTAAAAAAAGGTAAAATCAACTGGAAATTTTGCTACTACTAGAGAAAAATGTATTATTTTTTAATTTTTGCAAAATTAATCTGCTGAACATAAGCGCAATGATCCTGATTTTGATATGAAAATAAGGGTTTTTATTTTTTGAATCCTTCTTATTTATTAAAACAAACATATGTGGGTAAAAAAACCTTTTAAAAATAAGTAAGAAAATTATAGTCGGTCTAGACCGACAATACGATACACTATACCATGCGTTTAGCGACCCTATCTCTTAGGTCCAACTAATTGGATATAGAAGATAAGCATAAACCAAATATGAGTGGCCTTTTTATAAATTTTTTTTGGCTGCAGATATGAAAAAATTCATATCGGATGCTATATTTATGTAGGGACTAGGGTGAAAAATAAACCGATCCTGGTAAAGTTACTTATATTTTACAAAAAATACATACAAACCAAATTTAAATAAAATCAGTGAAATATTTTTTGTTTTTTGATAAATTTAAATGAAAATCGGGAAGCAGCTCTATATGGGGCCTATGACTAAGAATTGTCCTGTAGGGTTTATTTTTGGACTAGAAATAAATGGATGTAATAAAAATATATGTACCCAATTTCACTGAGATCTGTACGATAATTTGGATCTTATGGCAAATTATATCGATTTCATAGGGGTCATTTGTATGGGGATCAGGTCTGAACATGGCCCAATTTCAATAGCGTTCATCCTTTTGCCGATAAAGCTTATGTACCATATTTCATCGAAATATATTCATACTTGCGACCTGTAGTTTGATAACAAGGTTTACACGGACACACAGACGGACGGACGGTTGGATGGACGGACAGACATTGCTAAATCCACTCAAAAAGTGATGCTGAGTCGATCCGTATACTTGTATTTTACACTTATAGGGCTGTTTAAATTACCGTAATTTGAAATTTTTTGGAGTAATTTCATTAAAATAAAAAAAGTGTTCTACCCGCGGATCGTCACGAATGCAAAAGTATACATAGGGTTAAAGGGGACACTTTCACTTTTCTCTGGGTGGTATTCGTTGATTGTTCCCTTTTGTTCCCTAGAAGTTCTATTCCACTAAAGTTTAATTTTGACACAAATATAGTAGTTTAATAAATATTTCAGAACACCCACCGTGACCACTTACAACAGCTACAGACTGCAATCCTACCAACCTTGTAAAGAAGACCGCAGGTCATTATCTGCGATAACTTGGGAGTAGTAACCATTTATTTTTGATTAAAAAAAAAAACAAAAAAATCACCTTTTTCTGAAATTATAAAAACAGTTGAGTTTGACAGCATGCCACGCCCACAATTAGCAATAGTTTGACCTAATTTTTTGGATATATCAGCTACAAAATGGCGTTAAAATTTCAAAAATAGGTAACAAAAAAAAATTGGACTTTTGCCAATGAAATCAAAATTTCAGCCACAGTGGGTCGTAGGTTTAAATTTAAGTCTCGCTACTCGTAGAAATACAGTTTTTTTCATTCTGGTAGCCAGAAAGCATTGTTTTTTTATTTAGAGATTTTATTGTGACGCTCTTTTTCAAAGAAATTTATTGTTTTTGGAACCAATCGAGATTTGAAGCTTTTAAGGAACAAACTATTATTTGAAATGGTATTGACTGATTCTTTTGTAATGTCAACAGAATCAGCAAGATCTCTAATTTTGAACTGACTATTTTCCAGCCTTAAATCTCGATTTCCTTGGCGTGTTTTTCATCAATTGAAATTTAATGAAACTTCTTGGATCAACAAAATCGGATATTGTTAAAATAGTTAAATTTTCGTTTATTTGCTTAGAAAAACAAGTGTAACAATTAAACTAGGAACACCACATCGATAAACCTGAGATTTATTAATTAAAAAGCCGCTTTCCTATTTGGGCACAGTATTATATTGAAGTATATAATATAATATCTCCTTTTAATCAAATAGCTTCCAGAAAACCGAAAAAAAAATAATTTTAATATAATTCACATCTTCTCATATTTTGTCTACCTGTATTCTTATTGCAACCCGCAATCAGATGACGTCTTATTGGAAATTTGTAATAAAACTATAAACTGCCCTCTACACCTTTTAACTGACAACATTATGTGGTAAGACAATGTTACATGAATCTAATTGGTTTTAAAAGAGCAATCAAAAATCCTCTTCAAGACATATTACAACATTTGTTGGTAACACCTACAACAAACAGGCAAAAACGAACCGTTAATTTTCAAATAACTGATATGATAGAGACAAGAAAAAAAACAAAACAAAAAAAAAGACAAACAGCAGCATTTTATTAATTTATGAGAAGCTTAAACAATTGTTAAATTGTATAAAATTATAAGCTGTAGAACAAAAAAAAAATATACTTAATATTTATAAATAATAATAAATAACAATTATGTAGATGCATGAAAATAAAAATTACAAAATAATAGTTATAATAGAATTAAAATAATCAAAAGAAACGAATTGGAAGGCAAAGAAAACAACAACAAAAGCCAAAATACACCCCCACTAAACAAGCCACAATAGTTTTATGATTTTTATGATTTTTGTGTTTTTGGCAGCTTTAGTTTGAATATTGGCCCACCGGCTATGACAGCTTCTCAACTTTAAATGGTTGGATTTTGATATCTACCACCACCAGCAGTACCACCATCAAATTGGCACACAAAACTTAAACGTAGTCAAGAGTATGGACAAAAATACGTCAAAATACTATAATTTCTGTTTACAATGCCAAATTGAAAAAGATCATGTACAATCAAAATACTGTACATTCGTACACATTAGAACGATTATTGAAATAAAATTACGATATTTTGACACACTTAACAAAAAGCACAAACAAAAAAAATAAATAAATTAAGAGAAAAAAAAAATTATGTCCTGCGGCCAAAAGCGGGCTTCTCTTGTAACAATAAACTATTAAATAGAATCAAATCATATTTTTACTACTTTTGTACAGTAAAACAAATCTACAATAATCATGAAATTAGAACTTTGTTGTTGTGTTTAGCAATACTTTGTGTTTAAGAATTATTCCCAAACAAAAAATATTATATAAAAACAATAACAACTTTTGGTTATTAAAGTAAAAAACTAGATTTTTTTTTTAAATCTTGATTTTGATATTTTTCTATATTTTAATAATAAATGTTTATATTTAACATAAATAAATAAATTAGTTCTTATTGTTGATTTTTAAAAGTAATTTAACAGATAAGCCAAAGCAATTGGCACACAAAAACAAAGTGGCCAAATAAACGATACGCTAATAAAACTGTTTGATTTGGAAACAATACCGCTGGAAAATCTAGTTATCAATGGTCATATAGGCGCCAAAAGAAAAATCAATGCACTTTGAAAAACAGGAAAAAATTATGAATAATTTTATTTCACTGGCCGTGGAAACAAATATGAGTCATTTGAAGTACCACGATGTTTGGTCAATTGTCTGTTGCAGTAAAACTCCTTACGAATAGTTAATTAATTATTTATTTGGTCAGGCTGAAATCATGTAATAGATTAATAGGGTAAATTCTATTATTTTATTCTATAAATTTTCTCCAAAGAAATCAAAAAACCAGTAAGAAAACAAGTAAGAAAATTACATTCGGTCTAGACCGACTATACGATACCCCATAGCATGGTTTAGAGACCCTATATTTCGGTTCAACTAATTCGATATGGAAAATAAGCATAAACCAAATTTGAGTGGCATTGTTATTAATTTTTTTGGCTGCAGATATGAAAAAGTTCATATCGGATGCTATATTTATATGGGGACTAGGTCGAAAAATGGACCGATCCTGATCATATTTTGTAAAGCCACTTATATTTAGAAAAAATATAAACAAACCAAATTTAAGAAAAATCTGTGCAATATTTTTGTTTTTTTTTTTGATAGATTTAAGTGAAGATCGAGAAGCAGCTCTATATGGGGCCTATGACTACCAATTATCTTATAGGGATTATTTTTGGACTACTGATTAATGGATATAATAAACACACACAAACCCAATTTGACTGAGATCTATATGATAATTTGGATCTTATGGCAATTTATGTCGATTTCATAGGGGTTATTTGCATGGACCGAATTTCACCAATTTCAATAGTGTTCATTCTATGGCCAATAGAAGCTCATTTAATAAATTTCATCAAAATATATTCTTATTTGCGACCTGTAGTTACAAGGTTTACATTGACACACAGATGGACGGACGGACATCGCTAAATCGACTAAGAAAGTTATTCTGAGTCGATCGGTACAATAAAAGATGGGCCTAGGCCAAATATTTTTGGTCTAGCACAAAGTCATTATACCCAAACCACATAGTGGTATAGGGTATAATTATAGGCGGTCTGGACCAACTGTACACTATCATAAACCATGCGTGTAGAGACCACTTTTTTTTTTTGGTCCAACTAATTGGATATAGAAAAAAAGTACAAACAAAATTTGAGTGGTATTGGTATTAATTTTTTTGGCTGCGGATATGAAAAAGTTTATATCGGATGTTATATTTAAATGGAGATTAGGTCGAAAAATGGACCGCTCGTGAAAATATTAAATTTAAATGAAGATAGAAAAGCAGTTTTATATGGGGCTATAACTAAAAGTTGTACTATAAGGTTTAATTAATTAATAGATGTAATAAACACACACAAACCCAATTTGACCCAGATCTATATGATATGTTGGATCTTATGGCTATTAAAGTCGTTTTCACCAATTTCAAAAGCAGTCTTCCTAAGGTTCATAAAAGCTTATATAACAATATTCATCAAAATATATTCATATTCTCGACCTAAAGTCTGATTGCAAGGTTAAGGGCGGATAGACAGAGAGAAAGACGGATGGAAAGTTGAACATAGCTAAATCGACTCAGAACGTGATTCTGAACTTTTTTGTACCTGCGAGCAACAAATTAATAACAGTAGCACTAAAATTTGGTTTATGCTTATTTTCTATATCGAGTTATTGCCTCAGCAAAAATGAATGCTAGACCCATTCTCGAAACTAATGTGTGGTAATGAGTTTCCTATAGTCCACCTAGGCTGACTATAATTTTCTTACCTGCTTTTTATTTTTTAGAACATTTTTGATTTTTTATATTATTACTAGCTGTAACCCGGTGCGCTTCCCACCCATCGTAAATAAATAAAAAAACTGGGAATATATTTTTTTGAAAATGTTTTATTTATATTTGGCGATTTTTGACTTCGGCGATTATTGTTTTTTGCGCTTTTTGATTTTGGCGATCTTTCTTTTTTGTGAATTTTGTCTCTGGCGTTTTTTGATTTAGGCGATTTTTGTTATTCGCGATTTTTGGTTTCGGCGATTTTTGATTTTGGCGTTTTTTAGTTTTCGTGATTTTTATTATTCGCTATTTTCGGTTTAGGCAATTTTTGACTTTGACGATTTTTGTTTATTTTGTTATTTTTAATTTTGATGATTTTTGTCTTCAGCGTTTTTGAATTTGGCAATTTTGGTTATTCGCGATTTTCGGACTTGGGCAATTTTTTTGCTATTTTTAATTTGTAGGTTTTTGTTTTTTGTGATTTTTGATTCTGCCGATTTTTATTTTACTGTTTTTTGATTTAGGCGATTTTTGTTATTCACGATTATTAGTTTGGCTATTTTTGAATTTGGCGATTTTTGCTTTTGTGCTTTTTTGTCATTTGCGATTTCTGGTTCTGGCAATTTTTATTTTTGACGATTTTCGTTTTAGCGATTTTCGGTTTCGGCGCATTTTGACTTTACCAATTTTTGTTTATTTTTTTATTTTTGATTTTCTGGTTTTTTGTGTTTTGTGATTTTTGAATTTGGCGTTTCTTGATTTTGGCGATTTTTGATTTTGTCGATTTTTTTCTGCGTTTTTTGAATTTGGCGATTTTTGATTTGATTGAATTAATGTACTTGTCAAAATTTCAAGACTGTCATTTTAATAGTACTTCATATTTTTTGTATAGGAGGTGACACGCCCGTTGGTCCGATCCCGCCAATTTTTGGGCAACTACTCACATTAATAACTGATGAATTTAGACAAAGTCCCAAGGCTTTTTCTATTAGAGTCGCCCATTTTTCCGCGACTCTTCAAATTAGTTTAATATGTACATTAGGGTGGCCCTTCATTATATGCCGGGGAAAAACGTGTTCGAATTTAAGGTCTTACTCCCTAGAAATATGCGAATAGAAAAAAAAAAAAACTGAGAAAAACAAAGTTTTGGGTCAGTCAAAAAAATGTAGAGTTGCCTCAAAGCGACTGAATATTTCAAGTGTGTTTATATGGGGAAAAAAATTTCGTTTTATAGTTTAATTTTGTCGATATGTTGTTATATGAATCGATATTAGTACTAGAAGCTTTATAACTTCACAATCGAATAAAAACTCGCCAAGGAACAGTAAATGCCCCAGACCAGTTTTGTGCCCAAAAAAAATATAGGTCGTGAAATTTGACGGAAATTTTAAGAAATTAATTAAAGCCATAATTTTTTTTTTTGTCTCTATACCATTGGGCACTCATACGTGAAGTATCTATAATATTAATAGGCTAGGCGATTTCTTGTGACCGGTGTTTTGTTCTACCGTTTTATCCCGATTTTGAGCAAACATATATTATTTGAAAGGTATTTCTTTTTAGGGGTTTTGCAGATTTACAGATTTTAAAATTTTTTCCTTTATTTTGAGTAAATTGCATTTAAAGTTTCTACTAACACATACATAAAATTATACAATACTATGTGTGTGTTTATTAAATTTGTAAATGTGTTTGTAATAAAAATGAGTTTGTTTTATTTTTAATATGTTTGGCCAGATATTTTTCTTTGTTGTATTATTGACGAGCTAATTTGACCTGATTCCTTTGAAAGTAAATTAAAAATGCATTTTTTTTGTTTGTTTTTTCTGTTGATTTGTGAAGTGGCTATAATTGATTAGCACAACTTTAGGGTCTTTATTTAATGAAAAAATAAAATTTCCAAGAATTTGCAATTTCGAGGGCTGAAATCTGCTAGTTGTTTTATTATCACGATTTTTAACCTATTGCGCAATGAGACCAAAGATGGAAAATTTGATCAAATTTTGAAAACTCTATTTTTAAGTTTTAATTTAAGTAAATTCCCCTTGCAGAATTTTTTTTACGAGGAATTCTTTTTTTGCGGATTTCGAGAAAAATAATTCAGTAAATGTCCTCTTTCTAAATACTTTGTATCAAAAATTTATCAGTTTCATATGTTATATTTTATCTTAATAGCCTGTTATTTCGGAAAAAAATTATATGACCCCTTTTGGACTTGGGATCACATTTGAACCCGAGGTAATAAAAGACAATTTATTCAAAAAAATTCAAATATTTTGTTAATGCTGTTGAATTTTTAGATAAAAGCCAAACGTGTAAGTTTTCCATGCTAAAAATTTGGAATAAATCGAACAACGTTAACCCATTCCTTGCCGAGGCCAAACTTTGAATTTTGCCATATTTAACAAAATTAATTGTTCTAGTAAACTACTCGTATATGAAACCATTACTATGGCTTGAAATATAAAATTGTGATATATGGGGTCATATAAACGTCCATTTTTATATATAAGAGTATTACATCAAATATTTTACAAATCTAGGGAACTGTGGATACAATGAATAAAAAGGTCATTCAAACTTAAGGTTAACGCGTAGGAACTTCGTAATTTAAACTCATAGGGACATCTATGGATGTAGATGTGGAATGTTTTCGAGCTTTTTTGGGCAGTAGTTTGGCCAAGCCAATAGGATGGTCTAAGCCAAATATACTCGTAGTTTAAAGATCATATTTCTGGTGATTGTAGCATTGCAAAAATTATATATTCGTTATACTATTCAAATATAATTAAATACATTTATCTTTTCACATGCTTTCGTACATGATAAATTATAATTTTTACTACTAGAGTATCTCGAGTAGCTTGACTATTCGAGTAATGGGGAGCTTTGGTTCGGACTATGATTTACCTAATAAATCATTAAGTAAAAATTCAATGTTATGATTCAGATAGAAGTTTCGAAATTATTCTACCTTACAAAAAATGCTTGTGTAGTCATTTTTGATTTTTTCTCAAAATATACAAAATTAAATTTGAAAGTTTTGGATGTTTTTAGTTATATACCATTTAAATGAAATAAATTGTATTTGTTATTTAGGTACGTACATATTCGTAATAAAAATGATTTAGAAGGCAGGTAATTTAAGTAAAATTTATATTCCCACACTTTTGGTTTTAAGAAAAATTACGTTAAAGAAAATAAATTTTTTTAAATTGTAAATTTAACCAGGTCCTCCAACTCAACCCCACTCAAATAAGAAAGAAAATATAAACCATAAGATATTCAATGAAACATTAATTAAGAAAAATCCATAAACAGTCAAAAAGTATGTATGTCTCGTAGCGATCATAAGCATTTAGTAATGATTTACAATCACAAGCTGTATACAACACATGTGACATCTGTTTGTTTGTGTCTGTCTTTTCACCTACAATCGATGGAGAACAGGAAAATATGACTGAAACTCAGAACTCTTAAAACTCAACACATTCACTTATAACATATTTGTAATAAAAATTAATAATAACACACACTTGGCGCTTAAAGATAGTGGCCTGATTGTGTTTGGTGAAAAACGGGCTACATGTACGAGTGTGTTTAATTTATCTGTGTATGGAATGAATAGAAAGAAGGTGAAGAAACCATTGGGTTCGCAAGAAACGGAAGTAATGGTATGTGGAAGTTTTCTTATATTTGTGAAAGTTGTAATAGAAAATTAGTTTTATTTCTCTCCCGCTTTTTGCTCTAGTGAAATTCAAAGCGGCTCCTTTGTTTGATATTGTCTGCGATGGCATGCAACATTTGTTTATTTATTTCAATGAGGCGCAACAATTGATAACATACGTTCCATAGTATTTTAATGGTGCAAAAGACTAGCTAGCTAAGCTATGATGAGATAGCTAATGAAAGGTCTTTCATATACGAGTTTTCGTACATAGAGGGAAATTTAGAAAAATTTCACATATCCACTTTTAAAGTGTAGCGTGAGAAATTCAAATCTATACGAAATTTCCGTTAATTAATCATAATTCATTTTAGACTCCTGCTGTAAATTAATTTAGCTAATGTCACGTGTTTCACATTATACATATTTGTTTTCCTTTTTTTTTTTTATCAATTCGGGCAAAAATAATTATTGATAAACTTGCCAAACGCAACTGAAAGCTTCTACAAACATTTAGTTATTAACTCATTATTTAACTGTTTGATTCCATAAAAAAAACCCTTTTCGGTAACAATCTACAATTAATTCCCGTTTGTCATTAATTAAGTTTGTTAATGTTTGTTTAATTCAGCGTCGGCAGCCCTTTCATTTCAGCTCATATAAAATTGTTACGCATCCTGCTTTTCTAAAAGGGCACACTTTTGAAATTACAATTGTTTAATGCACTTAGCCACTCTACATACGAGTGCCAGTGATAGAGTGACTACCCTAAGTTGATGTTATAATAATTTACTAAAAATACCACCATAATGTTACAAGCATGTTCTTGTCTCCATAAATTTTTCGAGTACCATAAAGGGGTTTAAGTGTTTTTTTCTTTTTTGCCATTGTTATATTCCCTGGCATGATGTTGTTTACATTTGAGTTGTTTTATTTTGTGATATTTTTATTAACACCACCACCATATGTTGCGTGTAAGTAATGTTTGTTAATTTTGGTTTGTTAGCTACACAAGTTTGACATTTAACACTTTTTTCTCTCAAATCTGTTTGTTATTTTGGTAAATGAGTATTCAAATAAGTTGTAATTATTCAATTTTATAGAAATAAATATTTGCAGGAATGTTTAGTGGAATTATAAACGTAATGTCAGGCTATATAACCGGTCACAGTAAAATCAATTGTAACTTTTTAATGTGTAAACATCTATACACGCATGGGGGTAAATTTCAAAAACAGCGTAAAATATAAGCGTAACATGTGAGCGTAATATGTGAGTCGTAAGACAAAATGTGATTGTATTGGTGAAAAAATTATGATATGATAACCTGTTTGAAAATTAAAAATGAAAAATAAAAAACGAAAAATTAAAAATTGAAAATAAAAATGAAAAATGAATAATAAAAAATGAAAAATGAAAAATAAAAAATGAAAAATTAAAAATGAAAATAAAAAAATAAAAATAAAAAATGAAAAATAAAAAATGAAACATGAAACATGAAAAGTAAAAAATGAAAAATTAAAAATGAATAATGAAAAATGAAAAATAAAAAATAAAAAATGAAAAAAAAAATGAAAAATAAAAAATAAAAAATAAAAAATAAAAAATAAAAAATGAAAAATGAAAAGTGAAAATTGAAAAATAAATTAAACATGAAAAATGAAAAATGAAAAATTAAAATACAAAATGAATAATAAAAAATTAAAACTAAAATATTAAAAATGAAGAATAAAAAATTAAACATGACAAATAAGAAATGAAGAATGAAATACTAAAACTGAAAACGAATAATGAAAAATGAAAAATAAAAAATTAAAAATAAACAATTAAATATAAAAAATGAAAAATAAAAAATAAAAAATTAAATATAAAAAATGAAAAATAAAAAATTAAAATTAAAAATAAAAAATGAAAAAAGAAAAATCAAAATTGGAAAATGAAAAATGAAAAATGAAGAAAAAAATTAAAAATAAAAAATGAAAAATTAAAAACAAAAAATGAAAAATTAAAATTAAAAAATGAAAAATTAAAAATAAATAGTGAAAAATAAAAAAATTCAATCAATAAAAAATTAAATATTAAAAAAAAATTAAAAATGAAAAATGAAAAACGAAAAATTAAAAATAAATAATAAAAAAAAGGAAAATTAAAAATTAAAAATTTACCGGTTAAAATAATAAATATTTTTATATTAACAGAGCCCCTGCAGTTGACTGCTATAAGTGATAAGCTTTCTGTTGATTTTAAGCAAGTGCTAAAAAAATCTTTAATTCTTAGATGTTTACAAATCTCCCTGCGATCGGACTCACATGATTTTTTTATTATTCGCACGTGCTTATCCCTTTGTCTTTACTTAATAAGAAAGTCAACAGAAAAATCATTAGAAGTCAGTTGCTTTAATTATTTATATATTTATTTATTTATCAGAATATTACACTTACACAACTTAATTATTAGTATAATATAATGCGAAAAGCTATGACAGCGATGGTCTAAAGCTTTGTAAGATCTTGTAGGATTTTTAAATGGAATCATAAAGGTTAGATTTTGTTAGAAAATTGATTAAGGTATTAACAATGTCATCGTTCATTGTGAGGCGATTAATTGAAAGAAATCTTTATTCTTGAGTATATAATTTTGAAATGTCTTTATATGTGGACAGTTCGAAAAAATATGATTAATGCTGATCGGGTTAAATGCGCAGAAGTGGCATTGTTTTGGTAAGTTTTAAAAATAAGATGTGAGTGAGAGATTAAGGTGTGTCCGATTCCTAGGCGTATTATTTTTATTTGGTCTTTTCTTATAAGGATGTTGTCATTGGTGGTTTGGAATATGTTACAGGCGTTTAGTTTTTTAGGATTATTCCTTTTATGCCAGTCATTGGTTAAGTTCCAATTGACAATTTTGCATGCTCGAAATTTAGATCTTATAAAATTTGAGATATCATGAGTTGATAAGTTTGTTGTAGTTCTAAGAGGTGCGGATAAAGCGGCTTTAGCACATTTATCCGCATCTTCGTTACCTTTTATTCCTGATTGGCCCGGTATCCAAATCAGTTTAATGTCAGGCTGCCGCTCAATCATTATTTGTCGAATAACACTGTGGAACAAATTCAGGTTAGCAAAAGTTAGGTCGAATCTGAGAGTGAGGGGTGAAAATAGAGGATAAATTAGAAGAGCCGTATCGCGCCGTTTGTTTATGTTAGTTCGAATTTTTTTTTTAATCGACCTTCGAACTTTGCAGTCAAATGCCGATTTTCAGCATATTGTTGATATGGTTTTTTGGCTATAACTCGTCGACTAATTGATATTTTTTCAATCTCTAAAAGCCAGATTATTGCTAGGGACCTGTGCAACAATTAAAATTTTTTACAAAATTGATTTAGAAAATTTTTGTTGTGCTTATGAAGCAAAATGTTGGAAAAATTATTTTTTTTCATGCGTTTTGAAAATATTTTCCACAAAACTAAGTCTTTTTTGCTTTCTGTTTGATCTATAATATACTTCTCAGTTTCTTCAATAAATTTCATTTGAAAAGAAAACAATCATAATACAAAACTTGCGTTTTCCAGCTTAATATTAATTTACTTCTCATTTTTTATGTACCAATTTTGTTCAGTGTTGATTTTGAAGAAACATTGAAAAAGAAATTATAAAAATATGGAAAAAAAAATATATTTTTTAAATGTTAGTTATGTATGAAAAGTTTTAAGTAAAAAATTAAATAAATTAAATTAATGATTTGGCCAGTTGCCGTTTAGCAGCCGGCTGTGGATCAAAGGTCGATAATTTCGTCCAACAGATATTCTGGAATTTCATCTATGTCTTCCCCATCTTCCTCTTTTTCCTCGTCTTCCTCTTCTTCAAACGTGTTTTTCAAAATATGCACACTCCATTGTTACCTTATTTCAAATCGAAGCGCAGTTTGGTGATAACGTTCGCCTTGCTCATCAGATTCAGTTGGCAACTGTTGAGCGAGTTGATCCAGATGCTGATGCAAGAGATGAATTTTGTACGACACATTAACCCCAATTTAATCGAAATCTGCCAACATGTTTGCAACAGATTGCCTGTAGTTGTCTTTGCGTTCTTTACCCAAAAGTCCTTTAATGACTGCTTTCAATGCGAGCCATGCATTTAATTCTCGGTCTGTCAGAACTTGGTCAAAATCTTAACGACTCATTAGTTTCCGTATGCCGGGACCATTAGGAACCCCTTCCTGAATTTTGGCATTACTTAGTCTTGGGAAAATGTCTTTTAAGCGGTTGAATACTGCTGGTCTTTTTGCGATACATTTCAAAAAATTTGTAGCAATGCCAAATTTAATGTGGAGCAACGGCAACAAAATTTTCATTTCAGGAACAAGACTTTCGTGTAGCCTATTTCCGTCCAATGCCACTATTCCAGTTATGCTGTTTGTACTGGTTTCTTCCTTTAATACCTTCTCCGTATCGTGAATTACAATCGCACAAAAAACACGGATATTTTGGACGGCCAGATACTGTTAAGCCTGTAATCGAAATTTTCACTAGTGTCAGTGCTATACGCAATCGGAACAGAAGGCATTCTATTTGTCTTGTGCAAAAGCACAACTTTTAAGCTGATTAGTGAACTATCGATGAATAAACGCCAATCATCTTTTTTATAGGTTAACCCTATCGTCTCCATCAACTTTTCAATATCGTTGCAATAAGGAAATTTTTTGCATCATTCACATTGAAGAACTTTTCTAACTCTTTTTGGCGTTTTCGATATGCTGTTACTTTGGTACCTTTCGCCAGCAAATTATTTCCTTTCAAAAATGAAGCCAGTAGTTCTGATTTTTTCTGAGTCAAACACAAATTTGCAACAATTCGATCCAATTGGTTTTGTGTGACTAGGATTGGGTCCTTTGAAGCTTCATAGGATGTACCTTCACCAGGGTCGTATTCTGAGAAGAAATCCATGGATGTAGCAGCGGCGGTTGTAGTACTGATATCTGTTTGAAGATCAATACTTCGGTATGTTGGTACTGGAACGAATTCTGAGTGCGGTAATGGTAATTGGACACTTGGCACTGCTACATAAGTTTTATTCTTTGCTTAACTTCTATTCAAAGTTTTATGGTAGTTGATACATCCATAGCAAGTTTCTTCTTGATGCGGGCTGTTGTCTAACCACATCATTGGTATACCACTTTTCACTTTTCCATTGCATAAGAGTTGAATAGCAATTAAAGCAAACTTTTTTAGGGGCATAGTTTACGTCAGTGATAAACTCTTGCAAGAAATATTGTTTATAGGCTTCCAAAAAAAAAATCACTCGCATTGCCACATTTTTCATCGCTTGCTATGAAACGTCCACAAACATTACAAAAATGGTCCATTTTACATTTTGGTTCCGAAATTTTAATACAATATATATTATACAATGTTTTTTTTTTTTGTTATTTTTATGAAACCGATGCACTTAACTTAAATCACTCACAAAATGAAATAAGTTCCAAAAAAATTAATAGCAATTTTGTCACGACCGAGCGAAAATTAAAAAACATCAGCTACGGCTGAGTTTCGAGTCTTAACTGAATCTTCATTTTTGAAACTAGTTCGCTGGTTGAAAACAAAAAAGTTGTTTTACTAATTCCTAATTCTTGGAACTTCCCTTTTTAATTACTTCTACCTAAATCGCTATTTATTTAAAGGTTTTGGGATTTTTAATGCAAATTATCGACTAAGACCATTTTCTTTTCAAACGAAATTTATTGAAGAAACTGAGAAGCATATCATAGATCAAACAGAAAGCAAAAAAGACTTAGTTTTGTGGAAAATATTTTCAAAAAGCATGAAAAAAAATAATTTTTCCAACATTTTGCTTCATAAGCACCACAAAAATTTTCTAAATCAATTTTTTTAAAAATTTTTGTTGCACAGCAATAACTTAGCTTTTACAGATTGAAAAAATATCAATTAGTCGACGAGTTATAGCGAAAAAATCATATAAACAATATGCTGAAAATCTGCATTTGACTGCAAAGTTCGAAGGTCGATTAAAAAAAAATTCGAACTAACATAAACAAACGCCGCGGTACGGGTCTTTAAATTTAGCCTCTATTTTCACCCCTCAGTCTCAGAATCGACCTAACTTTTGCTAACCTGAATTTGTTCCACAGTGTTATTGTCATTATTAATATTACAATATTCACATTTTCCACTATATTCAAATTAGTGTGAGATTTCCAAGTTTTTCTATTTCTCTTATACATAATCAATCACCAACAATATGTTTTCCAGAATATGTTGAGCCATTAATTTATTTAAAAAAAAAACTCATTACTTTTAAGGAATTATGTTATCAAATGATTTTATAGCTTTTTTTTCACATTTTTCCTATATCCAAAAAAAAAAATTTCATGTTACGCTGACATAACCTCTATATTTTTAGTGACCGAATTATGTATACTAATATATATATATATATATACATATATATATGTTTATATATGTAAACATAGTTTCTGTCCAGGAGCCTAGATTTATTATATGTCGCCCACCTAATTTATAGCCAAAATGAAAAAATAAACAACAAATATCTTAACAGATGTAATGACACACATGTAAGCTTCAAATGCCAACAAATCCTAAAATGTAAGATATTTATACGAAAACGAAAATGAGATTTTGATTCTATCTTTTTATATATTTAAAAAAAATAAAATATATAAAATCAACCTTGCAAAATAGTCTTCTGAAAACAAGCAACTTTGTCTATTCTCAGTCAATAGATCCTCCTCTCATTTTTCTTGAGATAATTTTCTTTTAAGTGATAATTTTTATATGTTTTTCTTGAGAAGATTTAAAATGTTTTGTGCACCGTTTAAATTCGATATTAAACACCATGAGCGTTTAAAATTTTTTATAGTATTTTTATGTTTTCAAATTTCAAACAAAAAGATGTAGCCGTTTTTTAAATTTTCTTTTTGTTGTTGTTTTTTTTTTTTAATATTCATAAGTATATACATTTATTTTTTATTTTTGTCAATAGTTATAAATTAAAAAGGTGTTTGCAGAGAGTCGGCCAGACATTTATTTATCTACTTCAGCTGGTGTTTTTTATGATCGTTTAATGTCTTGCATTTAACACAAATCCCACATTAATATTTTCATATGTTTGCTGATTTGTCCCATATAATTGCTTTTTAATGTCTTATCTCTCCAAATGTCAACGCATTAATGAAAACGCTTAATGTTGGGGATTTTCATTAATTGTTTTTAATGATTTGTTTTTTATTTTTTTGTTTTGGAAATGTCTTCTGGTGCAAAAGTAAAAACTTGTGGGATTATTTGTTTTTTATCTAAATTATTTTTAAATACATTTAATTAAGTTATTTTTAATTTTTGTTAATGCAATTAGTGCCGGTTATTTATTTGTACACGTAGAGAAAAGTATTTTCAATTGGTTAGCTTGACTTTTTGGAAAACAATTTTAACTGCAACAGATCAAATCTTAGTAATAGTGCGTTTACATCTGAGAAAAATTTTGTAGATTTTAGTTGAAATCTATTTCAAAATCTAGCTTTTTTGACATTTTGTGAGATTTTGTTTCCACAACAATAAACAGCTGATTAAAATAAAACATATAAACTAAAAATACCAGACATAAACAAAACAATAGAAAAATGGAAATATGGAAAATTCGAAAAAGAAACAGATTTTATAATTATATAATGCATTAAAAATGAAAAAAGCACAAACTGAAATAGAATTTTTGTGAAAAAAAATCTGCATTTGCAAAATGTATTGTTTGAACAGCAAAAACAAATTCATTTTCCCCAATTATTATTTAGCAGGTTGGAATGGGCACATGTCATTATAAAAAGTTATAACTTTTCAATTACTAAATATTTTTTTATTATAGATTCGTCATTTTTTTTTTGTTAATAATTAATATATTATTTCCTTTTTATTCAACTTTGTGTTTTTGTTATTAAATGTCAATTTTTCAGTCACTGCGTTGTAATTTTCTACTACAATATTAAAAAAACACAATAGTATCACGATAGTGCCCAAGTTTGACAAGATTTTGTCAGATTTTGCACAAATCTAGCAACCAGCTAGATTTTGTTTTGTATGGAAAATCTAGTAAAAATGAGCTAGATTTCGCTCGAAATCTCGTATATACTAGATTTTGCTAAGATTTTGACATGTATGTTTTTATAATCAATTTTTTCTACGAAGTTTGTATTGTAGAATTAAAGTATTATATCTAATTATTTTTTTATACTTTTTTAATTAAATTTTTGGTTTTTT
This sequence comes from Cordilura impudica, assembly GCA_963682025.1. Lineage (NCBI taxonomy): Eukaryota > Metazoa > Arthropoda > Insecta > Diptera > Scathophagidae > Cordilura > Cordilura impudica. The sequence goes on along the minus strand of OY821518.1, from coordinate 69,774,098 downwards.
AATTCGGTGCAAAAATTATAAAATTTTCCGGAGCAAACTACTTATAGATTTTGTGAGATTTTGCACAAATCTAGCAACGAGCTAGATTTTGTTTTGTATGGGAAATCTATGTAGTAAAAATGATCTAGATTTCGCTCGATGTAAACGCACTATAAGTTTTAGTTGACTGCAGTGGCATTTCAGGATTGGGATTTCTTATTTCTACGTTTTTTATTAAGAACGACTTGCCGAGACATATTGACATATATGTTTTCATAATGAATTTTTTCTATGAAGTTTGTATTGTAGAATTAAAATATTTTATCTAATTATTTTTTTATATTTTTTTAATTAAATTTTTTTGTTTTTTAATTCGGTGCAAAAATTATAAAATTTTCAGGGCAAAAAAAGCTACATGTAGCTGCCTTTGCGAAAACATAGATTTCCGTAATTAAATCCGGCAATAGTTAACAATTGGCTATGAATTTAGAATATCATTTGGAAATTTTTATTTTATTTTTATTTGATTCCGGCGATTTTTAAATTCGACGATTGTGCCCACATTTTCAGTGACTACACACATTGGTAATTAATGTTTTTGTCAAAAGTTTTAAGACTGCCGTTTCCATAGTACTTCATATTATTTTGAATAACAGGTATCACGCCCACTAATCCTACCGAGCCATTTAATGTCTGACTCGTACATAGTGTCTGAAATATTCCTTTTATAGTGCTCTATAATATTAAGAATTTACTTTTACATTTTAAGTTCGACTAACCACAAGAATAACTTACGGACGTTATATAACATTTAATATTAACTTTGTATATGGTGCCACGCCTATTAATAATAGGTGACCTCACACAAATTTGCAAAGCTCTCCCTATCATAGTACTTAATATATATGATATTAAAAATTCACTTTGTATGGGTGGTGCCACATCCACTAAACATTCTCAAAACAATTTATGGTTTAGTTCCTTCCAGATACACAGTACGACAATATAAAAATTTCAGAAAGATCGGTTCAATGGTTTAGTCTCCTAAAAGCTGCAAACAAACAAACATACATACTATCGCTTCTATATATATGGGGTGTTTCATGTCAAGTGACCCAACTTTTGAAACCGATGTCTTCCGACAGGATAAAATTTGCAACAATGTTAGTCCTATTGGATAGTAGTTTAGGCACAATTTTTCAACAAGATCGGTCAAGAACTCTCTGAGTTAGAAGAGGTCAAAATTTGACATTTTGGCCAAACAGGTGTTTTTTCCTCATCCATTTAACTTTTTACCTATTGTTCTTAGCAAAATTTGTCCCAAATAGTTTAGATAGCTATTTCTTTAACCTTTCGGAATAAAGAAAGAAAGTTTGGATTTTTTCCTTTAAGAGCTTTTTGGTCCCTTTTTGGTGGGGTGCGAGTGGGATATCTATCAAAAAAAATGTTTTATAACTCAAGACAACGGTTTTTTTTGCATATGAACTGATTTGAATTTGTTTCCTATTAGTGTGCAAGTGTTTCTAAAACCTTAAAAATAAAACATATACTGAGAAACTAGACAAACTAACCTTTCCTACGGTATGTAACATACCCAACTAAAATTTCATACCTTCGATACTGTAATACCCGCAATATGTTTACCTCAGGAAAAAAATCACTTTTTTTCTATAGAAATGTTGAAAAATATTTGTTATTTATTTGTAATAATAATTAAATTAATATATAATTATAATAATAATAAAAATAAAATAAAAATAATTTAATAAAATTGAATCCTAATTACATTAGGTCCATTTATGGCATAAGTATTTTTTTAATTAATTTATTGCAGCTGATGAAAAGATCAAAAGATTTTGGAATGCCAACTGAGTGGCATTTTCATATTGGAGCTAACGTGAAAAGAGAGCCTCCAGTGCTCTCATCAAGATCACATAACATGAGATAACATTGAAAACACTGAAGAGCAGATTCGATGGTACGATAACGGTCGATGGCATCGCTCAATACCATGAATTTATACTGCTTGTCGATGGAAGACCCAAGTTTTCTGCCTCTACTCAATATGATTTCTTTCCAAAGCCAAAAAAAACCAGCAGCGAAATCAATAGGCTGAACCTAGTAACGCCAAGAAAAGATTGGGAAAAAAGCAGCAAATAATGGTGATAAATAAGCTGGATGAAAGACTGGGCATTTAAAAATTTACAAAACTTAAATACTTCATCAGCTACAATAAATTAATTAAAAAATAATTTATTAGGTTAAACTGTGATTTACTTTAAATTGTAATTATTCATTAAATTTATTAAAATTTTGTGTCGTGATGTCCAGTTTTTTATACAAATTTAATACTTGACAATGTAATAAAATAAAATCAAATCAATAAAGTTCACACTCCAGAAGAAGTTGAAATACCGTCAACGAAACGTCGAGTGAAAAGGATGAAATAATTTGAATTTTTTTTATTATCATCTTAATATTTAATTGACCATAGTTAGCCCGAAAAATAAAAAATCTCATAAATAATATTGGTCACAAAATAAATCTTAAAAAATAGTTATGTTATAAATGGACCTAATGTGATTAAGATTAAATTTTACTAAATTATTTATTTTTTATTTTTATTATCTATAATATTAATAGGCTAAGCGATTTCTTGTGACCGATGTTTTGTTCTACCATTTTATCCCGATTTTGACCAAACGTATATTATTTGAAGGGAAAAGTTTTTAGCCGTTTTGCCGATTTACAGATTTTTTAATTTTTTAATTTGAGTAAATTGCATTCAAAGTTGCTACTAACACATACATAAAATTAATCAATGCTATGTATGTGTTTATTAAATTTGTTAATGTGTTTGTAATAACAATGAGTTTTTTTGCGCTGGTTTGTGAATTGGCTATAATTGATTAGCATACTTTTAGGGTCTTTATTTAATGAAAAAATAAAATTTCCTAGAATTTGCACTCGAATTTCCAGTGCTGGAATCTGCTAGTTATTATTATATACTAATTTAATTTTTATTACAAATAAATAAAAAATAATTCATTTTTCAACATTTCTTTAGAAAACAAGTAAGAAAATTATAGACGGTCTAGACCGACTATTCGATAACCTTATACCATGGTTTAGAGACCCTATCTCTTCAGTTCAACTAATTGGATATAGAAAATTAGCATAAACCAAAATTGAGTGGCATTGTTGTTAACTATTTTTGGCTGCAAATATGAAAAAGTTCATATCGGATGCTATATTTATATGGGGACTAGATCGAAAAATGAACCAATCCTGACCATATTTGATAAAGTTACTTATATTTTGAAAAAATAAATGCAAACCAAATTTGAGAAAAATCTGTGCAATATTTTTGTTTTTTGATAGATTTAAGTGAAAATCGAGAAGCAGCTTTATATGGGGCTATGACAAAGAATTACCATATAGGGTTTATTTTTGGATAACTGCTAAATGGATGTAATAGATCGAGATCTATGTGATAATTTGGATCTTATGGCAATTTAAGTCAATTTATAGGGGTCATTTGTATGGGGACAAGGTCTGAACATGGACCGAATATCACCAAATTCAACAGCGTTCATGCGATGGCCGATAAAAGCTTATATACCAAATTTCATGAAATAAATTCATATTTGCGACCTGTAGTTTGATTACAAGGTTTACATGGGCACACAGACGGACAGACGGACGGACGGATATCGCTAAATCGACTGAGAAAGTGATTCTGAGTCGATCGGTATAATAAAAGATGGCTTTAGGTCAAATATTTTTTGTAGTTACAAACAGCAGCACTAAGTCATTATACCCAAAACCACATAGTGGTGTAGAGTATAAAAACATTCCGACCTAAGTCGTAATGAAGCCACATTAGATTTATATAAAAAGTTATTTTTCTCGATAGCATGATTTTCGACTTAGGCGGTAAATGCTTGTGACCACAGATATATGAACTAGCTAGTTACAAGATGCTCCAATTGCTCGTTGTAAAATTATGAAAATTCAAGAAAAGGTACTTTTTTAAGAATACATACTTTTTTTTCCAGAATAAGCACTTTTTGATAACAGGTACTTTTTAAGCAAATGTTCTTTGTTAAGAAAATATACTTTTTTAAGAAAAGGTACTTTTTAAAGAAAATGTACTTTTTAAAGAAAATGTACTTTTTTAACAAAATTTACTTTTTTTCAGAATAGGTACTATTTTTGCAAAAAGGTACTTTTTAAGAATATGTGCTTTTTTGAGAGAATATACTTTTTTAAGAAAAGGTACTTCTTCAAGAAAATGTAGTTTTTCAGAATAAGTACTATTTTTGCAAAAACGTTTTTATTTTAAATATACTTTTGAGAGAATATACTTTTTTAAGAAAATGTACATTCTTAAGAAAAGACATTTTTTTAAGAAAGGTTGCAAAATTTAAAAAAATTAAATTTTAGAAAATGTACTTTGCTTTGCTTTTTTGATTTCGTTGTATATTTATCGACCTTTTTCTATTTTATATTTTATTTTGTTTTTTATAGTTCTCTAAATCAGGCTTTTAAGGTCAAGTACTTTTTAAAGAATATACTTTCTAAAGAAAAGACAATTTTTAATAAGAAAGGTGCAAATTTACGGAAAAGTATTTAAAAAAAAAACTTTTTTAAACAGTCCCTTTGAAAGAAAAAATATTTTTTAAGAACATATACGTTTTTTAAGAAAATAGAAGCACTTTTTTAACAAACACAATTTTTAAGAAAAGCTATATCTTAAAAAGAAATTAATATTTTGAGAAAGTACTTTTTAAGAAAACGTACTTTTTAAAAAAGTATTAATTTATTGAAGAAAAAACACTTTTTGAAGAATAGTCACTTTTTCAAGAAAATTTACTATTTGCAGAGAATGTATTTTTAAGAAAAGGACTCCTTTAAGAAAAGGTACTTCTTAAAAAAAAAACACATCTTCAGAAAGATGACTTTTTAAAGAAAACTTATTCCTAAAAACAATTTTTAAGTTTTAGAACAAGTATTTTTCTATGAAAGGTACTCTTTACAAAAAGACAATTTTTAAAAAAGGCACCGATTCAAAGGTACTTTTAAAAAGAGGTATTTATTAAAGAAAATTTATTTATTAAATAAAATGTACGTTTTTAAGAGAAGGTACTTTTTTTAAAAAATAAAAGGTAATTTTTAAGAAAAGGCAATTTTAAGCAAATTCAAGAAAAGGTACTTTTTTAAGAAAAGATACTTTTTTTTCCAAAATAAGCACTTGTTGATAACAGATACTTTTTAATCAAATGTTCTTTGTTAAGAAAATATACTTTTTTAAGAAAAGGTACTTATTAAAGAAAAGGTAGTTTTTAAAGAAAATGTACTTTTTAAAGAAAACGTACTTTTTAAAGAAAAGGTACTTTTGAAAGAAAAGGTACTTTTTTAAGAAAATTTACTTTTTTAAGAAAATTTACTTTTTTAAGAAAATTTACTTTTTTCTGAATAGGTACTATTTTTCAAAAAAAAGTGTTTTTTAAGAATATGTAATTTTTTGAGAGAATATAATTTTTTAAGAAAAGGTACTTGTTCAAGAAAATGTAGTTTTTAGAATATGTACTATTTTTGTAAAAAGTTACTTTTTAAGAATAATATACCCTTTGAGAGAATATACTTTTTAAAGAAAATGTACTTTCTTACGAAAATACACTTTTTTAAGAAAGGAGCAAAATTTAAGAAAAGGCACTTTTTGAAAACATACTTTGGTAAGAAAATCTTTTTTTAAGGAATATACTTTCTAAAGAAAAGACAATTTTTAATAAGAAAGGTGCAAATTTACGGAAAAGTAATTTTTTACAAAAAGGAATTTTTTTTAAAAAGTCCCTTTTAAAGAAAAAATATTTTTTAGGAACATATACTTTTTTTGAATAAGGCACGTTTTAAAAAAAAAGAGAAGCACTTTTTTAATTTTTAGAAAAATTACTTTTTAAGAAAACGAACTTTTAAAAAAGTATTAATTTATTGAAAAAAAAAACTTGTTGAAGAATAGTCACTTTTTTAAGAAAATGTACTATTTGAAGAGAATGTTTTTTAAGAAAAGATACTCCTTTAAAAAAATACTTCTTCAGAAAAATGATTTTTAAAGAAAACTTATATCGAAAAAAAAATTAAAATTTTAGGAAAAGTATTTTTTTATGAAAGATACTCTTTAAAAGAAGATAATTTTTAAGAAAAAGAGCCGATTTAAAAATGTACTTTTAAAAAGAAGTATTTCTCAAATAAAATTTATTTATTAAATAAAATTTATTTTTTAGAAAAGGTACTTTTTTAAAAAAATAAAAGGTAATTTTTAAGAAAAGGCAATTTGAAGCAAAGGCACTTTTTAAGAAAATGTACTTTTTAGAAAAAGTATTTTTTTTTAAAGATATACACTTTTCGATAAAAATTACACTTTTTCAAAAAAGATACCTTAATTAGGAGAAAGGAGATACACTTAATTAGGAGAAAGGTACTTTTTTAAAGTAGGGTCCTTTTCTAAAAAATGTATTTTTTTAAGAAAATATTCTTATTTAAGTAAATGTAGTTTTTAAAGAAAATTTACTTTTCTCAAAATGTTACTCTTTAAGAAAATGTACATTTTAAGAAAGAGTACTTTTTGAGAAAACATATGTCGTTTTCTTTTCTGACAAAAAATGTCGCATTTTATTTGCACTTTTTTCGAAAAGTGTATTTTTTTATGTATTCTGAATTAAGAGCAACCTTTTCTTATACATCCATCGAAAGGTCTCAAAGTCGAGCCCTCGTAAATCGCAAAAAAATTATAGTGTGAGAATATTTCCCCATTGCTCACCTTTTTTAAGTATTATCATCCTACGACTTCAAAGAGGACAGTAATCAAATTTTTTTGTATTTTATGAACACAGCACTCTAAGACCTTTCGATTAATGTATAAGGTAAGGTTGCTCTTAATTCAGAAAAAAGTGCAAATAAAATGCGACATTTTTTGTCAGAAAAGAAAACGGCAGTAGTTTTGTAAGAAAATTTATTTTTTTTCAAAATGGTACTTTTTTAAAAAAGCACTTTTCCAAGAAATGTAATTTTGAAGAATTCAAAAAAAAAAAATTATGTTATGGTAATAAAACGTATAAGTGATCATTTTAATAACTTAGGTATTATTAATACGGTGTTACATATAAGTAATTCAGTCGTTGATGAGCTTTACTATATTATTTGTAATCATTAGATTATTTGTTATCGTTGGAGAAGTTTCAGAAACATTTAAAGTACTTATTTCTCCATTAAAGGTGTGTGGTAATTTTAGCCATCCAGGTTCTAGCAGTATTTAAATATTAAACCATATTTTCTTTTGTACAAGGAATACCACTAAGTAACCTTACTCTAGAAACGATCTAAACACTCTATAAATTGTCCGTTAAAAATATAACAACTTCTACAAGCATTAATAAACAATTATTTTTTTCATTGATCTCGACATCGTTTGAGTAACACACTTTAAAAAGTTTTATGGTTAAAAGGTGACGTTCCTGGTACTTTTTCTAGTCACACCTTCTTATTGAACAACTGAAAACTTTTACAATCCATATACCATATTTAGCTTTCGCATCATTCAAGGATATTTGACAGTAAATATTCAGGCAATGAATGATTTTTCACAGGTGGGAATTATCTCTTTTTTGTGGTCCTCTCTATTTGGCTTACTTTTGCAAATCTGTCATTTTTCATTTATTTTGCTAAACTTATTACAGTTATGCCCCAAATGTGACAAATATTTATTGTTCTGGGAGTGACAATTAGTTAACAAATTCCTACTTGTTAGACAACTTGGCACATTCGTCTAGCTGTAACTGCACTATCCATTAAAATCTAATGACGGTTTTTCTTTATTCGTTTCCTAAATCACCTGTCGTAGTTTTTTTTTATATTTTTTTTAGTTCGTTACTCTACCAATATTTGTAACACTTTGCATAATTAATGACTTAATAACTTGGTGAACTAAAAACACACTTATTTCTCTTCACAAAATATAAAAAAAGACCCAACCCACTAACTAAAAAAAAAAATAAAATGAAATACCAAAACCGTATCAACTAATCAAATCACCACAACACTTACAAAAACATTATTATTTTTAAGCTTTTTTATATGCAGAACACTTAAGACAATTTTCAACTAATTACGCCTGCAAGTGGCTGCCAGCTTGGACACAACACAACACCATCTACGGAATGGTACAGCAGCACAGCAAGAGAAGAACATCAACTCCAACACCATTGGAACAGCAAAATAACTAAACAGACAAAATAACTAACAGATGAATAAAAAAAATGAATTTGATTAATTGTTTGCAACTCAATGCAAAAGATACAACAATTTCTGGCTACAAACATATTACCTGTAAATGAATGCATACATTTATGCCGAATGAAGATAAGCTCCCAAATGGTCATGGCAAAATGAAGATGATGATGGAGCAGTAAAGTAAATAAAATGCAAAAATGTTTGAAAGCATCAGCATCAACATCACCATCAGCAACGGCAGCAGCAGCAGCATTGGTATCATGCATGACTGAGTGAATGAATGTTTAACATTGGCACGCGTATAAAATCATGTGTCTGCGGCACTATGCGTCACAATTTCGGAGAAGTTGACTAGAATGTGCAGTTACAATGAGCACAATAAAAAATTTTCTCATGATGGGGCTCTGGGGTTAATAAATTTTTATTTAAGGTTAAATAGCTGGATTATTAAAAAAAAAACTGAAATTTAAATAAAATTAAAGGGCCAAAAACCAAACTACCAAAAAAAAAATACAAAATTAAAAAAAAGCAAATAAAAATTAATAAAATTTTTTTAAATTAATAAATTGTGTCAATATATTAATTTTGGGCGTTTTTTTTTTTTTTTTGATAATCGAAAATCGCCCATACTTTCTAAATGATTTTTTTTTCCTTTGGATTCAATTTTTTGTCACTGACAGAGGTTGGTTGAGTATAGTTAGTTGAGTATAGTACATTATGCGTGGATGACAAACGAAAGGTACCCAAAATTTGTGAAATATCACCCAAAATATTTATATTATTTTAGAAAAACTTAAAAAAAGAAAAATATAAAATATGAGCAATATTTCGATTCCATTTTTCGGCGATTTTACCAACCGCCGCAAAGAAATGGTTTAATGTGAAGATTCTAGATTCAAGATTCTTAAGGTTTCAAAAGCTGCACTTGAATAGAAAACAAAGTTCCAGATTAATAAATTTTAAGGGGCCTGACCTTAGATCCATGAGTTTGGGACATTCTCACAATCAGTGAAGTAAAATATTTAATGAATTTTATTGAATTTTTTTAGTTTTTACTATACTTGCATAATATCTTTTTGTAGCTATATGAATTAGATATTCAAATGAAATAATCTTGTTTTGCAATATAGTAAAAATAGTTGGTTTCTACTTTATTTCTGTAATTTGTATTTTAAATATTAATCTATAATATTAATAGGTTAGGCGATTTCTTGTGAAGGATATTTTCTTCTACCGTTTTATCCCGATTGTGACAAAACGTATATTTTTTGAAAGGTATTTCTTTTTAGCTGTTAACCAGACTTACAGATTTTTAAATTTTTGCCGTTTTTTTGAGTAAATTGCATTTAAAGTTGCTACTAACACATACATAAAATTATACAGTGCTATGTGTATGTTTATTAAATTTGTTAAAGTGTTTGTAAGTTTATTTTCTTCATTCACAATAATAATAAACCAAAAAAGTGTTGGTTTGTGAACTTGCTAAGTTGAAAAAAAAGTTGCCTTGAATTTGCACTTTGAACTTTACTAATACGTATTGAAAAATAAATACTCTTTCCTATTATATGCCAAGCGACCCCAGCAAAATTCTAGATTTATTGGATCATCTTATTTACGCTGGCATCTAAAATATTAATAGGCAGAGCGATTTCTTGTGACCACTATAAAAACTGTAATTAATAAACGATTTTCACTAAACATAACTCATTTTAAAGGTATTTAGTTTTAGGTGTCCACCATATTTACAGATTTGCACCGTCTGCAATATTTTTTCGAGTAATGCTCGTTTAAAGTTGCTACTAACACATACATATAACACATACTACATGCATGTTTATTATAAATATCAAAGGCCCTGTGTTGAATTGTGAATTGCCTGAAATTGATTAGCATACCCTTACTCTTCTTTAAAGTTAATTATTAAATGCAAAAATAAAATTTCCTAAAATTTGCACTCGAATTTTAAGAGTTGGGCTCAGATAGTTTATAGTAATCTTTTTTGGATAGTGACAAACTGAGTTCTGATTCTCAGTTCTTATAGTAAATTACAATACATGTTAATTTCCTGTTAAAGAAATGTTAAGATACGAGTAATTCAAACAAAACCGATCTAATTTCGTATAAATACTGGACCGAACACCCCATTAATCTTAATATAAGGACTAAGAATGGGAATGAGCAGGACAGTGAAGTTGACAACTTTACAAACTTAATACACGAAGCAGCGTTTATGGAGCACCAGTATTAACTAGCGGTCGATATAAGGTAATAGTGTCTGCGGATATTCGAGATTTAATAAACACTAAAAGAAGTTTAAGAAGGAAAAATACAGCAGATAAAATCAATTTAAGTCAACGGTTAGCCGAAACAAAAAGTTACCAATTTAGTTATTATTTGCAAAACCTTAGTCCATTTAAAAACAATGAACATAAATTTGGGAATGCTGCAAAAATTTATCAAAAGGCCAAGATATGTACCTGGTGGTATCTGGTGTACATTTGATTTAATTAAAGCTGGTAATTCTTCTCAATACCTGGATGCTACATTTCAACCATTTTGTTTTAACAAATCATCAATTTAAATCTCTGCGTTTCTCGCCAAATGGATTTATCTAAAGAATGCTTATGAAAAAAATGTTTAAAACTTTGAACTTCCAGTAAGAGCAACAACAACATCCCGTTATTTTTCTTATTATTCAGTATTTTTCTACTAAACACGTGCTTAGTCAAACGCGGTTTTTGAAAGTGGTGACAACAATAGAAAAAATGAAGAGAAAAAAAATTTTCAAACTTATTCAGCCATAGACAAGTGGGCGCATCAAGGGCAACAATGCGAAATGCTACAAAAAGGTTTCATCAAGCCCAGACCACATCCAGAAACTCTGGATCTGGTCGGAAAATGAAACTGAAACAAAACCTATCAAAAAAAGTATGATGTATCATCAGCATATGTCCATGAAACAAAAAAATACATAATTTGAGATCATTCACTTGGAACCTAAGGGCCAAACAGAAAGGATGACAAAGACACAAAAGCCAAATCAGAGAAAGAAAGTTGTTAACATCCGAATTGAGAAATTTTAAAGACTGTATCCTAATGGATGACGAAACATATATCAAGTGTGACTTTGAATAAATTCCTGGTGTTCAGTATTATACAGCTCATTTCAGATGTGGTGTAAAGTAAATATTTAGTAAAAAAGATGGACGAATTTTCTAAAAAGTTATTAGTATGACATACCTTATGCAGTTTTGGGCTATACACAAAACCGTTCGTCCTACGTGGATCTTTAAACACTAATTTGTACATAAAAGAATGTTTACATTTGTTACCTCTTTACAAACAGCACAGTAAATTAGAGTGGTTTAAAACAAATCTATAATATTAATAGGTAAGGCGATTTCTTGTGGCCGATGATTTGTTAAACAGTTTTCTCCCGATTTTGACCAAACGTATCTTATTTGAAAGGTATTTCTTTTAAGCTGTTCACCAGATTTGCAGATTCTTAAGTTTGTACATATTTTTTTGGAGTAAAATTAATTTAGAGTTGATTCTAATAAATACATAAAATTATAAAATGCTATGTGTGTGCTTATTAAATTTGTTAATGTATTTGCAAAAAAAAAAATGAGTTAGTTTTCTTCATTCACAATAATAATTGTGTTCAATTGAAAAATAATCTTGGATATAAACCATTCACAATAATAATTGTGTTGAATTCAATTTTAGACATAAACCAATTGTGAACTGTCTTATAAAATAATTTAATAAATGAAAAATAAAATTTTCCAGAATTTGCATGCCAGAGAAATTTTTTGTTTAATCATTCGCTTCAATGCAATGACTCATTACCCCAGAATAACAGATTTGTTATCTTAATATTTGTAACCAAAGGCGAGTTAAAAATGGAGATAGGTTCATAAGTTTTTAATAAACCAAAGACGGAGCAAACCATGGTTTTATTATAGATATTAAAGGGACAATGTGTTGCTTTATCAGTGATTTCTAGGGGGCTCTTTTGTAACTATTGTGTTTTTTAGTCAAACTGTTAAAATTACACAATATCTCGAATACGGTCGTAAGATCCATATTAACATATATATACAAATATTTATATATACAAAATTTGTTATATGTGTGTCTGCTATAACCACTAATCAGTAGCCAAAAATAAACCCTGTAAGACCATGTTTAGTCGTAGTCCCCATATTAAGCCGGTTCCCGATCTTCACCTAAATTTATAACAAAAAAAAAATATTGCATCGATGTTTTTCAAATATGGCTTATATATGTTTTTGAGAAAATTAAGCGACTATATTGAATATGGTCATGATCGGTCCATTTTTGATCTGAACCCCATATAAAAATACATCAGATATGAATTTGGTTTAGACTTATTTTCTATATCAACTTATTACTTATCCGTCTAGACTATAGCTTTCTTACTCGTTTAATGTTTTCATGTTTTTTTCCAGAGAAAACCAAAACAAAAAGTTATTCAAAAGTTCAATTTACAATTCTTTAGCCAGCAAAGCAATTCCCAGCCCATAGTTCGGTATCTCTGTCCAACTGCTTGTGATGCGTTAATGCTAAAGTATGTCGCACGCCGTACCATCTTCATTATGTGCGAGTATGTGTAAAAATAATGACGCTTATCGAAACAGAAGAATTATAAAAATTATATGCGAGAATTTTCAGCAATGATGAAGATGGTAAACATGTTAAGGATGCTAAGAATTGGGGACATATCAGACAATCGATGATTAATTCATATTCATACGCATTCAACTGTGTCTTTATCAAGCTACATTTCGCAACATATTTTCCAACAAGAAATTCTATGTGAGTGTGTGCAAAACATAATGCGAGAAATTCTTCAGGAAGAGTGAGTAGTGTGGCCTCCCCAACCAACCAACATCATCCATTTGGCGCCTGTGGACGGTGAAAAATCAAAAGATTATTAAGCAACAGGTATGTGTGCTCTAAAGTTTCCATTGTACAGCTACGAGTATTTGATGCTCCTATAAGATGTGCGTGTTTCGTGCTCTGAGACTCATTAGTGTCGTGCTTGTTTTATGCAACTCAAATCAAATCCATCGGGATGCCATTTTCTGTGTATAAAGCAAATGCAAACATGTGTATGAATATGTTGTTGATCTTGTTATTGTTGCTGTGCATGGATTTAGGTCATTGCTCAGTTGGTACTTACGACAAAAGGATTACCAACTATAAAATTAGTTATTTTTTTTGTATTAAGATTCTGGTAAGGCTTTCAGGGAAATAATTTTGAACCCACTAAGGGAAGCTTTCTGAATGAATTGCCTTTTAAATATGTAGTAAAATAATTTACTGAACTTCCTTTAATCAGCCTTTAAAATTCAACGTTTAAAATTAGTAACATTCTGTTTCGAGTTTAAGACCTCTTCACTTATCATTCTTCTGAATTAGAACTTTTTTACTTTCATTATCCCGGAACTCTTATTCCAACTTCCGTAGTTTTCGTTATAGGGTTGCATATATTTTTCATATGAAGAAGATGTAGTGGGCCACTTTTGTCGCGTTACTTGGATCTATAAGGTGCTTTATTTACTTTTCTCTATAATCGTAAGTTCAAGGCTATGCCTCACAATCTGGTACCAGTTCGAATAGTAGTGTCCCAGGGCTCAGCAAAATCCCTGGAATTTGTAAATCTAATTAGCTGGCATGACAGGGAAGTACTTTACAGCATCCATTGGAATTGGAATGTTTTAATACATCCGTGGTATAGTGCAAGCTGTAACTTCGACTTCGTACCGCTGGCATAACACATCGTAGATAGGTTAACATGTACTAATATGTAGGATTACAAGACAATCTGGTCACCTGTGAACTGCACAATTGCGTTATTGTCACTTCCCCGAGGAAAAACTTTGACGGTATCAGCTCTTATAACTGCAAATTGCCTCAAATTAAACGAATGATTTCTGTAGCATTTGCATGGGGCAGAAGAAGTGATGAGTACCGAATATTTTCTTTGCTATTACCCAGCTTTCTCCTGAAGTAGACTTTGGACAGTGGGATTATTGCTATTTCATGATCTCTTTTATATTTAAAATGTGGAAATATCACAACTTAAAACCTTTTAAGGGGCACAAATTAGGGAAAACCTATTCGTCCCTTGATATCACAATGGACCCCAGTGTGATAATGTTATAAACTAGCAGCCACTTCTAACCTCACCTACCCTAGTATCTTTATCTAAAGGGTCCGCCAAATAACTTTTTTTTTTTTTTTGAAAATGCCATAAAAAAAACTGCTGAATATTATCTCAAATTTCTTATTTTATTTGAAAGTACAATCCTTCCGGTTAATAATGGAAAATAATTTCATTCAAATAGCTGCCTTGGCTGGCCATGCAGTAGCCTACACGATCGGTCCAATTTTTAAACACATTATCGATTGTGTGCAGCTGTATTTCACCAATGGCTTCACGAATATTGTCCTTTAAAGCGTCAATTGTCTCTGGCTTGTTGGCATAATACTTATATTTGAGGGCACCTCAAAAATAATAGTCCAACGGTGTCAAATCGCAACTCCGAGGTGGCCAAACGACATCAGCTCTGCGGCTGATAATGCGATCTTCAAAAACAGGGCGCAAAACATCGAGTGTTGCTTCGGCTGTGTGGCACGTAGCGCCGTCCTGTTGAAACCAAATGTTGCCAATATCCTCCTCTTCAATTTTTGTGAACAAAAAAACGTTCAACATGGCCCGATAACGATCGCCATTGACTGCAACGGTCACTCCTTGCTCATTTTCGAAGAAAAATGGCCCAATTATGCCTCTGGACCAAAATCCGCACCAAACAGTGACTCGTTTTGGGTGTATCGGCTTTTCAATGTATGCGTGCGGTTTTCTGTGCCCCAAATGCGACAATTTTGCTTGTTTACATACACGCCAAGATCAAAATGAGCTTCATCTGAAAAGATGATTTTTTTGGCAAAATCGGCATCTTCTGTAAGTCGATCGCACGCCCACTTAGCGAAGCGAAAACGCATTGGTTGGTCAGTTGGCTTCAACTCTTGAACCAATTGGACTTTGTATGGCGTCATACCAAGGTCTTTATGCTAAATTCGTCTCAATGATGCCTCCGAAATGTTCAATTCTTGAGAACGACGGTGAATTGATGTTGATGGAGCTTCACGCACACTTTCTGCCACAGCAGCAATATTCTCGGGTGTACGCACTGTTTTTGGCTTTTCACGCTTTGGTTTATCGATGAGGATGCCAGTTTCTTTCACTTTTTTCACAATACGTACGCAATTTTTGCACACATTCTGCAACATTACCATGATTTTCGAAGTAATGTCGCAATATTTCCCAGCGTTGTTGAAGCGTATACACAACCATATTCGTTCAGCGGAAGGATAAAACTAATTTTCTGTCAAATCAGACATGAGCTAAGTGTTACCATTCACGAAATAAGCACTAGTTGAAAAAAAAAACGTTAGATGGCGGACCCTTTATAATATTAATAGCCAAGGCGATTTTTTCTAACCGATATAAAAATTTGAAAGGTATTTCTTTTTAGCTGCCCACCACATTTTTAGATTTGCACCATCCGGCAAGCGGCGAAGAAGGACAAGTTGAGCTTTTCGCTCAACAAGGTGTTGGCGACAGTTTTTTTTGGGATGAACGCTGCATGCTCCATATTAATTATGTTCAAAAGGCAAAAACAATAAGCGAAAAATATTATGCCACTTTATTGGACCGATTCAATGACAATTTTAAAAACGACCGCATCTGGCCAAGAACAAAGTGGATTTTACACAGGGCAATGAACGGGCGCAAATGCATGTTTTCAATGGAAAATTATATGCAATCAACTACAAATTCCTTCTTCGTCTCCAGATGCTCCGAATAAACCCTCTCGTGATTATTTCCTATTTCGAAACCAAAAGAAATGGCTCGGCGGAAAGAGGTTTAGGTCCAACGATAAAAGCATTGATCAAACAAATGCATATTTGGAGGACCTTCAGAAATCATATTGTTTGGAACGAATAAAAAAGGAATAAAGAAGGAATAAAAAAGATTTTCTTTATTTATTTTTTACAAAAATTTCGGATTTTTGATCCGCCCTCGTATTTCTAGTAGTTCCTTCGAATCATCTGTTTGCCTGCGTGTTGCTGCTAATTAAGTCAAATGGCTTTTCAGATAATTGTGCACATTTAACTAAGTAATATGTTTTTTTTTTTGTTATCAGTGCTTTAATTTTTGGACAATACAAACGTGGTTGGCTGTACATTCTTCCGATACTTATATTTATACCCAAAGCCACTATGTAGTAAGGGTATAATGAATTTATAACTACCAAAAATATTTTACCTTTTATTATACCTATCGCTTCATAATGAGTTACAGATTCGATTTAGCGATGTCCGTCCGTCTGCCCGTCTGTTCGTCCTTCTGTGTATCTAAGAAAACCTTGTGATCAAACTACAGGTAACAAATATGAATGTATTTTACATAAATTTGGTATATAAGCTTTCACCGACCACAGGAACTTGGTGAAAAGTGAAATGACCACTATAAGATAGACTTAAATTCGCATAGGACCCAAATTGTCCATAGATTTCGTCAAATTAATCAGTAGTCCAAAAATAACCTCTGTAGGGCCATCTTCAGTTACAGCCGCCATATAAAGCTGCTTCCCGACTTCAACTAAAATCTCTCAAAAAAACAAAAATACTGTGCAGGTTTTTCTCAAATTTAGTTTACAAATGTTTTTGAAAAATATTGCTACATATTGCTATATATTGCTACATTGATACATATGGTCAGGGTCTCGTTCATTCATCGTTTAAAAAAAAAGAAAGAAAAAAAACTTTTTCTTATCTATAGACAAAAAAAAAAAAAAAATAACAGTACCACTCAACTTTTATTTTCTATATTCAATTAGTTGAACCTAAGACCATGCGTTTTGTTCGAAGAAGACCAATATCTTTAAATTATGTATTGGGTGGCTTTCAACTGGAAAAAGTCGATAACTTCTTAGATCTTGGCGTTTTATTAGATTCAAAGCTTAGTTTCGTTCCTTATATTACAATTACAGTAAACAAAGCCAGAGGAGTACTTGGTTTTATAAATCATTGGTCTAAAGAGTTCAATGATCCGTATGTAACAAAAACGCTATACACGTCACTTGTGAGACCGATTTTGGAATATGCCTCTTTATATGAGACCCTATCTATCTAAGTCATATTGATAGCAATGAATCAGTGCAAAAACAATTCCTATTATTCTGTCTTCGCAGCTTAAATTTTAACCAATTTAATCTTCCGTCGCACAACAGCAGACTCACCATTGTTAAGCTGCCAACCTTAAAAAGCTGCAGATCTATGCTAAACGTTTTGTTTCTTTTGAACATAATTAATGGCGATGTTTGTTCTGGTTTCCTGATCAACAATATTTCATTTAACATCCCCCAGCGGTCAACAGGTTTCTTCTCGCCTTTATCTGTCCAGTTTTATAGATCAAATTATGCGAACGGTGATCCGCTTAGTCGATCATTGTTAAAAGTTTTTGCAAATAGTCTGTAAGGATTTATTCCATAGATTAATAAATAAATAAATAAAAATAAAAAAAAATAAATAATGCTCCACTTACAAAAATTAAGATGACTACGTTCTTCCGTAAGCTCTATTTGAATTATTTTCATTTCAACCTTTTGAGAATTGTATTGGTTTGTTCTATGAAAAGTTTTTTTTTTTTTTTAAACACACATTTTCTTAAAAAGTACACTTTCTTGAAAACCACCTTTTTTCAAAAAAGTGTGTTTTATTAAAAAAGTATATTTTCTTAGAAAGTACCGTTGCTTCAAAAAGTATCGTTTGTTAAAAATTAATATTTTCTTAAAAATTAAATATACACATTTTCTTAAAAGTTTACATTTCTTGAAATGATTTTAAAAGAAATTTTTAATAAATTGTACCGCTTTTAATACAATGCGCCTTTTCTTTATAATATATATACATCCTTAAAAAGTACCGTTTCTTAAAAAACGCCTTAAGGAAAGTAAATTTTCTTAAATATGTATCTTTTCTGAAAAAGTACCTTTTTTGAAAAATATTTTTATTAAAAAAATAACTATTCTTAAAAGAACCTTTTTTTAATAAAGTATGTTTATTAAAAGAGTAACTTTTCTTTGCAAAAAAAAAACGTTTGTTTAAAAAGTACCTCTTTTAAAACTAAGTACCTTTTCTTATACTACATGGACTGAAAAGTACGTGGCCTCACAAAGAGATGGCGTAACAAGTGCCAATTTTTTCTGTTTAATCAGTAGGGCCAACTGTTAGTAAAATTGTATCTGACCTTTCATTAACTATACAAAAACTTAGCATTATAAAAATGATGCTGCTTTTAAAGTTTGAGAAATAATGGACTGCAAATAGTTTCACGTTTTGATTAAATGTTGCTTTTTAGTGGGAAAAATATGGTCCAAGTAAAATAATGGATTGAGGCAGTAACCGAAGAAAACGTAAGAAAAGTGCATCAGGTTGTATTGGTTGATCAAAAGAATAAAGTGAGTAAGATTGCTGGTATTCCAAGGATACCAAAAGAGCAATTTCGGCAAATAATGCATGATCATTTAAATATGAAAAAGCTTTTTAACAGCTGAACAAAAACTGAAACTTGTGCATGATCAAAGTATTGCTTTCGAGATGTTAGAAGTAAATTCGACTGAATTTTTACGTCGATTTATAACAATTTTGAGACGCGGATTATACACCGGAGTCCAATAGACAGTCTGCGCTGTGATTACAAGCGTGCGAAAGCGGACCAAAGCGGCCAAAGATTTAACAATCGTCTGGTAAGGTAATGGCCAGTGTTTTTTTTTTTTTTTTTTTGGATGAACGAGGCATAACATTTATTGCTTAATTGGAGAAAGGAAAAACAATAACTACCAAGTACTATGTTGAGTTATTGGGCAGATCGGATGAAGATATTAAGAAAAATAACGACCCCACTTAAATAAATCTTGCACCATCATGACAATGCACCGGCACATTCATCTGCTTTGGCTTCACAAAAATTTAAATCTTTACATTATGAATTGCTTCCCCACCCCCGCATTCTCCAGATCTGGAGCCCGGCGATTATCATTTGTACGCGAACTAGAAAATATGGCTCCAGGAAAAGAGATTTTCCACAAATGAGGAAGTTATATCAGAGACGGAAGCTTAGTTTGAAAGGTCTGACAAATAGTATTTTTCAAGGGTATCAAGACCTTAGGGAATGTTGGAAGAAGTGCATTTCACTTAACAGAGATTACGTTGAAGAATAAAATTAATTTCAAAACCAAAAAAGACTGGGTTTTCTTTGTTAAGCCACGGAGTTTTCACTCTATGTAGTAAAAGCACATTTTCTTAGAAAATATTATTAATTAAAAAAGTAAATTTTCTTAAAAACGTACCTTTTCCTAAAGATGAGCATGTATTCAAAAAGTACATTTCTTAAAAAAGTACCTTTTCTTAAAAAAGTACTTTTTCTTTGAAAAGTAAATTTTCTTAAAAAATATCTATTATGAAAAAAGTACCTCTTCATAAAAAAATATTTTTTTAAAAAAAGTTCTTATTAAAAAAGTACCTCTTCCTAAGAATAATTTTTTAAGGTACATTTTCTTTAAAATATATGTATTTCTTGAAAAGTACATTTTCTGAAAAAGTACCTTTTCGAAAAAGAAGTACACTTTTTCACAAATTTATAAAAAAAGTACTTTTAAAATTACCTTTTCTTATAAAAGTACCTTTTCCTAATTTAAACTTAAGAAAGAGTAAGTTTACCAATACATGAAGTATAATATATATGTACAGTGGCTTTGGAGTAAATACACAGCCCAAATCCGAATAACAACTCTCTGGGAAATTTTTCGCTATTCCCTATTCTTAATAAAATCTCCGCGGGAATTTTTTCACTTTCCTTTTCCCTTTTCCCTTTTCCCTTATTTTAAAAGAATTTCGAAAATGGGAAACTATTCCCCGGGAAAAAGGCAGCTATTCTGAATGTCAATAAAAGGGTGAATGCGATAATAACATTTGGGAATAATTCCGCCGAAACATTGCGAGGGAGTTCTGCGAAAAATTTAAGTATTTAATATTTTTATATGAAAAAAAAATATATTATTTAAAATTTTGTATAATAATATTTTTGTGGCATTACTGCTGCATTCAGGTGAAAAACAAAGGCAGAAGTCTAGTTTACGGGCTACACCCTGATTTTTTTATTTTTTTTGGAGGGATTAGGGGGCTTTTGGGGTGATTTAGGAGAATTAATTTTTTTTAGCGGTCGAGCCTATTTTCAGAGTTATGGACCGACAAAGCTTTGACTTTGATTTGTACATAAATTTGTTACTTATTGTAGGATTGCAGCAATATTTATCATTGGAAAGCTTACTAGAGTACCTTTTATCTGATATTTCAAATATCGAATTTTTGGAAAACGTCCCATAATCTCATAAAATGATCTGTATGATGTTGGTATTTATAACAACTGAATGAAAGCTGAGTACACTAGCTTCATTTCGATGTATGTTTTGACCTCTGGATATTCTTATTTATCCATCCTATTATGTCTGCCCCATGGCAGACAGACAGACAGACAGAGAGTTCGAGTTAAAAGAAAGAGTTAAAAAATAACTAAAACAATTTGTAAAAGGAATTTATTTAACCCCCATATTGGGTTTCTTATAAAACGTGGTCTTACATGTTCTAAATAACTGTGAAAATTCCGGCCTTTCAAAAAATTATATGATTCTTGGCTGGCAACCCTCAATATAAAACTTTAATTACTTTGATTTGTTTTTTGTATGTTGCACAAAAATCAAAACCCCGGTGGCTTTAAAGTTTGTCGCTGGTGTCACTTATAAAACCCAATGTGATACATTACTTAGCTAATGGAGCATTTTAATTATGACACTGTGTTGCAACTACTGTATTCTGCCAACTGCAAAACTGTGGCAAACAAAAAAAGAAAAGAAACTCAAATATTCTTTCTTTAAGTGCTTGCTGGTAGTTGCATTGGTGTTGGCATTAAGGCAGATTATATTCAGATATTGCACAAGCACAAGCATGCTGCTGCCACGGCCAGCAATACAAATGAAATGATTTTCCTAAAAGTTTTTACTTGTTTACTTTATGCTTGAATGCGTCTCTTAAATTAAGACACTCCGGTTTACAATAACCAACGACTTGTCGTATAGTTGATGCTCATATTTTATTTAAGACACTTACTGTGTGTTCATAAAATATCCTTTCATTTTTCAGCTGTTCACATTGTACCCCGACCACCAGCATCCTTTCACAAATCTCACAGAAATTCCTAAGAAATCATGCATATGAAAAGTTATTGATCTTTTTTGTTTTATATGTATTTTTGGAATTTATCTTGTTGTGGTGGTTTTAATTGACCATTAATTGTTTCGTACCATATTCATTGTTTAGTTCAATGAAATCAATACTCAGCATTTATTTGTACCTTATGGGGGTGTTTTGCACCTTTTGCCTTGGCACATTAACTACTCGTACATGTCACATTGGAACATGTGACTGTTTACATGCTAAAGGATCTCGTTATGATATTTGATATTTTTTTTTTGCTTTTGTTTTTATTTGTGTTGTATGTCCAGTTAAATGTGTGTTAAAGGTGTTGTGTTTGTGACATTTATTTATGTTGCTGCTGTGTTGTGCTGCGCATTGTTGACCTGTGACTATGCAGTTTGTTATTTGTTGATTTCTGTGATATTCTCTTTTGTTGGTAAATACGGGCATGCGTCTGACATCAGGTCGGTTTTTAAAGAAAAAAAAAAACTAAAATCCTTTCACCTGTAAACTGATAATTTTTTAGTGGCAAAAATTGTGATTGTGATCTCAAATAAAATCTTTTGTTTAAAGAATGTTAAACGCTTTTTAATAAAACAAGCTTGTCACTAAGATATGTCAAAAAATCTTAATCACCTTGATAAAATTAAAAAAAAAAAATATGGACAATTCTTATTTAAAGACATTTCTTTAATTTTCACAAGATTCTAGTTTTCGCAATACAGAGTTTGATAATTTTGTAAAGAAGATCTTACCTTTGCTATTTTATGGACATGGGATTTAATATAGTGAATTTTGTGAAGAACAATATCAACGAGTAAGAAAATCATAATCGGCTAAGAAAAAGTCGATATCAAATGTTATATTCATATGGGGACTAGATCGGAAAATGGTCCGATCATAACCATATTTGGTAAGGTTACTTATTTTTTGCAAAAACATATACAAACCAAATTTGAGAAAAATCGGTGCAATATTTTTGTTTTTAGTAGATTTAAGTGAAGATTGGGAATCAGATTCATATGGGGGGGGGTAGATTAAGTATTCTCTTATAGCTTTTATTTTTGTACCATTCATAAATGGATATAATAAACATAAACCTAATTTGACCCAGATCTATATGATAATTTGGATATTATGGTATGTCGATCTCATAGGGGTCATTTGTATAGGGACTAGGTCTGAACATGCACCGATTTTAATCAATTTTAATAAAGTTCATCCTATGTCCGACAGAAGCTTATTTATATACTGAATTTCATCAAAATATATTCATATTTGCGAGCTGTAATTTGATTACAAGGTGTACATGGAAACACAGACAGACGGATGCACAGACATACGGATATCGCTAAATCGACTCAGAAAGTGATTATGTGTGGATCGGTATAACGTCAGCTGGTTCTATATCAAATATTTTTGGTAGTTATAAACATCAGCAAAAAGTCATTATATTCTGACCACATAGTGGTGTAGGGTATAATAGAAAAAACTTCAGGCTCTCTAGGGAAATATTGGTTAAAAGAGCCAAAAGTTTGAAATAAATTAAAAGCTAAAATCTTGGGCCATAGGGGAAAATCGTAACGAGAGTTGGGAAGCGACTCAAAAACTACAAAATCTTCATATCTGCAATCCAAAAATAAAACAGACAAAAAGCAAGTAGCAGTGGTTTTGGTAAAGGGACAATCAGCATACTTATAGGGGTACTCACTGGACACTGTGTAATAGGAGGATGGCTGAGGGTATCCCGAGACCTGACTTATGTAGGAGCTGTATGGATGTGGGCGAGGAGGCGTCAGTGCAACACTTGCTATGTGAATGTCCAGGACTAAAGCACCGGCGTCTTTGATATCTAGGACAAAGGTTCTTCGATACCCCCTTCTTGGGGGAATCTGGTTGGTTCAAGGAGTACGCATAGCGGGCAAAAGAGTTCACTTTTCTCTCCTTTCCATACTCTACATATTCTGGGAGCAAAGTTGTATCATAAAGTTACTGGTTCGCCAGTGGCGGGTGATACAACATATATTCCTATAAACTACCCCCTCATGGTGCTCCTGGACAACGCTAGGCAAAGGCAGTTAATTCTGGTGTTTATTCCTAGCGGCTAAAAGCTAAGGTCAGCCAAGGTCTGCCAGTGCTATCCTACTTGGGGGATGACTGGTAGCTACCAAATTTGGCCAATTGTGTAACGAAGCCTCACCAAAAGGCGCTAAATTTGGTGCTACGGGGAAGTCAAATTGACCTGAGAAGAGGATTCTTAGACTACAAACGGAGACAAAGCGAACTATAACACAAAGAGTAAATGGCTGGTTGGTGATTGGTGAAACAACCACCAGATGAAATGGTTGCCCACATCCCTTATATATATGTGATACAAAGTTTAATTAATAGTTTTGTTGGAACACACAAAAAACGCTGTTCTAGAAGCCTTTGAATCTGATGTGCAGAGGACGAACTGGTAATGCGTTAGGCATGAGTTAGAGATGCAGGAAGGTCAAATTGTGGCATAAGTTGAAGTCGTATCACGATACAAGAGTGCAAAGACAAGAAGTGTCAGAATAAGTGTGTTATAGTAAGCGATGTCGGAGTGTTTAATGAATCTTCAAGATGACTTCATAAGGGAACGGCCCCTCGGGGAGCTTTGTAGTAGCTGTGGTGCCTATATCGCGGGAAGAGCACAGCTCGCCGTGCAGTTGCGTTCAATCGGAAGTTAATACCCTCATAGCAACAGGGTTTAGGTAGGCCCGACACAATAATAGAGTGTAGAGTGTATGCACAGAGCGAAAAAAGCGGTATAAAAGTACCGAAAATGATACCATCCGTTGTCAATAGTGAGCTAAGTACGTTTGTGCTTACTTTGACAACGAATGGTGTCAAAACTTGAAAAACGCCTGGTTCTCATTTTGACTCAAACCGTTCTTGTTTTGACAACACTTGGTTCTCATTTTGACAACGAATCGTTCTTATTTTGACAACGTAGTGTTCTCACTCTGGAAACAAATAACCCATTGCGAACCCCACCAATATAAAAATAGATATGATACACATTTAAATTCATTTATCTTTTATTTAATAATATTTATAAACTAAATTATACATATTTAACTCTAAAGTAAGTTTTAGCGTTATTCAAGTGTGGCAAAGTGTGGCACTACTTCTTTAAGGTCTTCTTTCTTTATGTAGGGCAAGCTTCTAAAAGTGACATTGCCAGCTGAAATAAAAATATTTAAAAAAAACTATTCAATTGCTGTTTTTGTTTACAACTTACTTTTTAACAAATCAAAAATGCACTCCATCTTTATGGATTTAAGAAAACTTTCAAGTTTTTCGTCGTCATTATCAATGTCATCTGTAGTTCCACTGTTGTGTACCCCAACGTTTGAGTTTTGTCCAAAAACAAAAGTCTCAACAATTTCCTCATTATCAATGTACTCTGCAGTTCCACTGTTTGAATTTTGTCCAAAAACAAAACTTTCATCACTGGCAAGCACTTTAAATAAGATATTTTCTTGAATATTATTAATATTTTCTCTATTTTCCATTTCTAATTTTTTCCCGTACCGCTTTCACAAACAATTGATAACTTAATGAAAAAATTATATGAAAAGCAATAGAGCGATAACGTTGTTGTCAAATCAAAAACGTATTGTTCTTGATTTGTCAACAGGGTATTCTCAATTTAAGAACATTTCGTTCTTGATTTGATAACGTATGGTATTTTTTTATTTTTTCGTTCACAATTTGAGAACATCTCGTTCTTGATTTGACAAAGTTTGTTAGTTTTTATGTTTTACTTCACAATTTAAGAACATTCCGTTATCAATTTGACAACGTATGGTATTTTTTACTTCTTCGTTCTCAATTTGACAACATTTTGTTTTAGATTTGAGAACAAATGTTGTCAAAATATTGTCAACGCTTCGTTGTCGAATTGATACCACCCGTTGACAATTTTAGAACGTCTTTTTTTCGTCTGTGTGCCAAGTACGTCTCTCCAAGTTTGTAACCATCTTATAGCGGGGCGTTGGCAGGACGCATAGTATCTCTACCAGTGCTCAGACCACCGTGTGGTTAAGTTAACATGACAGGTACGCACGTTAAATCAATATTTATTCTATCTACACCTTTATAATATCTATTTCTATCTATGCCTACCAACACTATCTAAGCTACGCTACCTCACCTAAGTAGCAGTATAAGATTCGGCTATGCCTAATCTTCGGTAGCATGCGCATGGATCCTACGGATTTAATAATATCTAGACCTATTGTACTATTTAAACCAAACATAAAGAAAATATTGGAAAAAGTTAACAATTTTGTAATTTAATACTAAATTATTACAATAAACAGATGGAATTTTTATCAGTTTTTAAAGGCATCTCCATACTTTAGGTCATAACTTAACACTGTGATGCCCGATTTACTCCATATCAAACAGGAACCTGCTCCATATAATGACAAAAATATAAATTAGGTAAATGGTTTATTTTGTGAATGAGCGTGATTTTAACATACAGACGGACAGATGGATGGATCGACTCAAGTTCTTATAAAGATCTAGAAATTAGTTTCCAGTTAAATACTGCGAACGGCAGTTAAAGTCCGGAAGCCCCCTCCAAAAAACAATATAATTATAAGATGTAATTCCCAGGAAAGATTTATTGTGGTTGGCCATAAGAGAACATGGTTATAAGGAGTGAGATCGAAAAAGCATTAACATACGTTTCTCCTCTTAACTTATTTCGCAAGCATTATTTAATTTTTTTTTTTTTTTTTATAAAGTTGTTATGCCCAAAATGAGTGATGAAATAGATGTACGTAGTAAAATTAATAAATATTTTCCACAAAATCCAACTTGATCATCAACCAATGAAAAGTCTGCATTCAAACTGTTTCCAATGTGATTGGAACTCTCACGAGCATTTTACCATTGATAGAAAACCTGGTTCGGGAAGAAAGGGAGGTCCATATTATGTTTGCAAGGCCAAGAATATCGAAAGAAAATAGAAGGAGCAGAGCTCACAGCACATCCGATAGAAAGGCAGTTTAGATAAGGTTTAGAACCCAAAAGCAAACAAATTATCCAAAAATAAATGTTTCTGGTATGGCAAGCAATATACAGGTGCGGCAATAGAAGGAAGTAACTTGTTACAAATGGCTCTATAAATACCGAAATTTATATTAAGGAGAGGTTGCAAAGAAGACTACTACCTCTCAAAAACTAAAAAAATATGGCCACATATTCTAGCCCAATTTGACATACTGATACTACGGTAAGAATGCTCTTGAGTAGAACAAGAACAATGTAGGGTCGAATTCTGCCAACTGTCTGGAAAGATAAAAGAGCACAATGATTACCTTTATTCCGTACTTAG
The DNA here is from genome assembly GCA_963682025.1 of Cordilura impudica. NCBI lineage: Eukaryota > Metazoa > Arthropoda > Insecta > Diptera > Scathophagidae > Cordilura > Cordilura impudica. The sequence goes on along the minus strand of OY821518.1, from coordinate 69,747,097 downwards.
CTGGCTTAGAAGGAATGTATTGCGTAAACAGTATGTAGCCTCTATATGGGAATAATTGCTCGTCCACGGTCAGTGTATTGTGCGGGATGTAAGCTGCCGCCAATTGGCCTGCAATATTTGCCAAACATCATCAATAGCAGCAGTTTTACTGTTGATTAATCGCTTCCGTCGCGTATTTACGTTATCAATTCTTCTAATAATAGTACAAAGTCCGTAGGGACCTTTTTACTAATCCACGTACTACACGTCATTAAACCTCATTAAAATGTGCACTATTGCTCGCATCGCTTCAAAGCCAGCTATAATCAACTCAGCACACTTTCTTCTTGTAGAATGTCTACGGTTTGGGTATTCAATCCATACAATATTGAGGAGTTGTGAGAGTTTGGAAATCAAAAAGGTCCCCAGGGACCTTCTCATAAACAGAACAATTAAATGAAGAATATACGAAACGGTTCTCTGATTTTGATGAAACATACTGTTACATTTTAATTTATTTATTTATTTATTTAATTTAGCTACAATATAGCAGCAGCTGAGCAAAAAATTTAAATATTTTACAACAATAATACAGACTTTAAATACAGTTATAAACATAATCATTACAGTGTAAATAAGTCGTTTATCTTCGTTTCAACAACATCGGATAAATCAATTAAAGAATAGTGTCCGTTCAATTCGGCAAAAATTCTTGGGAATGGATCGAAATTGATAAAATTTGTTTTATGAAAATCAGGTAGACAGGTTCATAACATCGAAGTTTTCTGTCAGGAACATTTATACATACTAGTAGAGCCCAGCACTCGAAATCCGAGTGCAAATTCTATGAAATTTTTTTTCTACAATATATTTTTTATTTCGATGTTTTTTTAATGTACATATATAAAAAAATTATGAATACTTAAATAAAATTCAATAAATTGTGAATTTTTTAATTAAATTTATTAAATTTCATTATAAATATTTGATGAACACACACAAGAAATATAAAGGGCATTGTTAGTATATAATTTTATAAAAGCCTAAAGCTATGCAAATCAATTTTAGGCAAATCACAATTCAACAAAGTGCGATTAAAATGTACTCTTTATTGAAACCATCAGTAATAAAAGCACAGGCGATGAATTGTGAGCCCTTAGGCTCTTATAAAAGTATTTATTATAAATATATATTTTTTTTACACATATATTATACTTACATTTTATCATTCCGCACTTCTCCTCCAAAAAAACTATAGCTATGCCAAATTTCACACCCCTCCGTGGGCGCATTTTACTTAGAAACTGGTTTAAAGATATACCTTCACGTATTAGTATATAGATTTTTTAAGAACGCATTCAGAATCAATTTTACCATGAACTAAGTTGAGGAAGAATGTTATATTAAAAATCATGCTTGTACTTTTCAAAGTTGGAAACTTTATTAGAGCCAAACGACTGCGATACGGTGGGAGACTTAATTCCGTATTCCACCGAAGATAACGAAGACAGAATATTAAGAACAGTTTCTCAACTGATTCAAGTTTTTTGATAAAGATATTTTACTGTGGATCCCAGATTACTGATACGTATTCAAGTATCTTCCTGACCAAAGATGTGAATATATTTTTTGTTATGTGTGACCTTCTCCGAGAAAAGGGACCTAGTGTGTGAAAATTCTGTGGTTTTCTGGAATAACCGCGTATGTCTATTTTTTGTCAGTTTTGAGTTAACGATGCCAAATATATTAATTTTTAACGCTTTTTACATGTGTTAAATTTAAAAAAAAAATATTGGCCATTTCTGAGTTTTTTCTTTAAATAACGACGTATCTTATATGTTTATTAAATTAATTTGCAGCACTAACGACTTATGTCAACCTACGTTTGATCGCTGACAAAATATTTTCTCAGAAAACGACACATAGCGACATACGTTGTTATTAATGAAAACAAGTAAGAAAATTATAGTCGGTCTAGACCGACTATACGATACCCTATACCATGCGTTTAGAAACCCTATCTCTTAGGCCCAACTAACTGGACATTGAAAATAAGCAAAAACCAAATTTGAGTGGGATTTTTATTAATTTTTTTTGGCTGCAGATATGAAAAAGTTCATATCGGATGCTATATCTATAAAGGGACTAGGTCCAAAAATGGACCGATCCTGATCATGTTTGGTAAAGTCTCTTGTATTTTGCAAAAATATGGACAAACAAAATTTGAGAAGAATCAGTGCAATATTTTTGTTTTTTAATAGATTTAAGTGAAGATCGGGAAGCAGCTCTATAAGGGGTCAAAGGGATCATTTTTGGACTACTCATTAGTGGATGTAATGAACGCATACAAACCCAATTTGAGTAAGAGCTATATGACAATTTGGCTCTTATGGCAATTTATGTCGATTTCATATGGGTAATTTGTATGGGGGCTAGGTCTGAACATGGACCGATTCTCACCAATTTCAATAGCGTTGATCCCATGGCCGATAAAAGCTTATATACGAAATTTCATCAAAATATATTCATATTTGCGACCTGCAGTTTGATTACAAGCTTTACATGGACACACAGACGGACGGACGGACGGACGGACGGACGGACATTGTTAAATCAACTCAGAAAGTGATTCTGATTCGATCGGTATAATTAAAGATGGGTCTAGGTCAAATATTTTTGGTTGTTACAAACAGCAGCACAAAGTCATTATACCCAAACCACATAGTGGTATAGGGTATAAAAATGCAAAATAATTTTGGATTATTTTTCAGTTTATAACCACTTATAAAAACTTGTGTGTTTATTTCTATAATTCTTGATACGTTGTTACATTCTCATCCTAACTGTTATTTACGTATTGTTTTCTTCGTCCTTCTCTAGGATCTATTCCTCTGAAGATTTTTGACTCAAAGTTTTATATAAAGTATTTATTGCCCATATCTATAGCACTGTTAAATAAAAAGCTCTAAAAACTTTCTATCGAGCCCATAATTTCAAATATAACGTTTTTCGGCTCCCCTGGACATTTTGATTTTATGACATACGCGGTTATTCTAGAAAACCACAGAACTAAGTTTTGAGAAAAAAAACGCATTTAAAGTTTCTACACCCTTTTAGGTACCAGAATCCACCGTTTTTGACACAACTCGTTTTTTGGCACACTAGGTCCCTTTTCTCGGAGATGGTCACTTATAAAGATCATTAAATTCCTTTGCTCAACGTTTTATAAAACACAAAACACCATTTGCCGTATTAACAGTCATTGCTACATCAGAATTAAAACTTAGTTTTTTATCGAAGTGAACTCCCAAATCTACGAATGAGTCATCTGTGTTTAGTTTTGTGTCATGGATGACATAGTCGTTCGATGATGGCAAATATCAAGAGAAGGTAAAAATATGACATTTTTTAAGATTTAATTCCTTAAAGTTGACATTACACCATTTGTAGAAGCTATTTAGGTCCGACTGGAGACGTATACTCTGTTATTTCTTTATGAGGGTTGAGTAAATTCTTACGTTGTCGGCATACATAAGAATATTGCTATATTGAATAGACTTTGGGAGTTCATTAATAAACAGCAAGAGTAAGAGAGGTCAAGGTGGCTCCCTTGAGGAGAGGTAACATCAATATATATGTATTTCGATTTACAGTGATTGAAAATTACACTGTGCTTACGATGTTTTAAGTACGATCGAATCCATTCTTGGAAATTACCGGAGAATCCAATAATATTAAGTTTCGCTAGCAGTAGATAATGGCTGACGTTATCAAAAGCTTTGCTAAAGTCTTTTTATATAAGAAATAAATGCCATTAGATAAGTATTCGTCGAATGTCCTTGCAAAAACCGTGTTGAGCTGGTGATAGAATTGATGGCATTTAGTCATCTTGAATATATATCAAAGACACCTAGCACGCTACAGATGGATTTTTTTGAGTTATGTGAAGATAATATTATAAACCAATTTTTTGATGCAAAGAAAGATCCAATTGAAATATGGAAAAATGCAATTGAATACCCATGTATAAGCGAACATGCTCTTCGACTGATTTCTTGTTTTGGAAGTACTTACTGTTCCAAATCACCATTTTAATATTTAACACAAATTAAGAGCAAGTTAAGGACTTAGTTAACTGATGTTCATTGAGAAGACCAACTCAAGTTAGGTGTTACAATGCTGGAACCTTATATCAAATTTCTTTCCAATAAAAAGCATGGTATGTGGGCTTTTATACTTGTTAACAATTTTATATTTTTTAATTAAATATCGTATTAACATAAATTAGCAGATTCCAGTGCTCGAAATTCGAGTGCAATTTCTGGACAATTTTATTTCTCAACTTAGCCAATTCACAAACCAACACTTTTTTTGATTTATTATTGTGAATGAAGATAAGAAACTCATTAGCAAACACATTAACAAATTTAATAAAACACACATAGAATATGTTTAATTTTATGTATGTTTTATTAGCAACTTTAAATGCAATTTACTCAAAATAAAGGAAAAAATTAAAAATCTGTAAATCTGCAAAACGGCTAAAAAGAAATAACTTTCAAATAATATACGTTTGGTCAAAATCGGGATAAAAGGGTAGAACAAAATATCAGTCACAAGAAATCGCCTAGCCAATTAATATTATACTAGTAGATTCCAGCGCTCGAAATTCGAGTGCAATTTCTAGACAATTTTATTTCTCAACTTAGTCAATTCACAAACAAACACTTTTTTGACTTATTATTATTGTGAATGAAGATAACAAACTCATTAACAAACTCATTAACAAATTTAATAAGCACACACATAGCATACGTACAATTTTATGTATGTGCTAGTAGCAACCTTAAATGTAATTTACTCAAAACAAGTAAGAGTGTTAAATTCGGCTTTGATACCCTCCACCTCAGTTTGAGTATTGATGATAAATGTAAACAAAATATTGGAAAATGTGCATGCATTTCCTATATGCATGCGTTTCCGGTTATATGACATAACTTCTCGTTTAATTTAGTTTTTGCTAATTAAATAGCTCGCCCTAACCTCCATTGCAAAGGTAATGGTTGTGTAGGGTGGCTATATGCATTAAACCGTGCTTTTTTGGCTTTTAACTGGCCAAATATTTCTTCATTGCGGCCATATATGAAAAAAGGATTAATTAGTGAATGCACTGAAAAGCTTAATGAGGATCTCAATATAATATTTGAATGGGCTTATTGAAATGGACTTTACTTAAATCCAAAAAAAAATCAAAAACTCAAAGAAATCAAACCATCCCTATAGATATTCGAGTATCATTAGGTAATCAGAATATTGAAATTGTGGAATCTGCTAGGAATCTGGGAATCATTTTTAATAAATCGCTCTCGTGGAACAATCAGATTAATTCTGCATCTGGAAAAATATTTGTAATGCTAAGAACGTTGTACCCTATACAACATCTTACACCTTTAAACATTCGTGTGCTTCTCGCGAAAACTTTCATTATGCCGAAGTTACGATATGGTTGTGAGATATTTGCTTTTTGTGATTCAGAAAGTAAAAGGAGATTATTGGTAGCTTACAATGCGATCCTACGTTATGTGTATGGTATAAAGAGATATGATGGAACTTCTCTATATTCTAAGTCTCTGTACGGAGTTGACCTCGTGGCCTTAATAAACATAAGATCATTAATTCTACTCCACAAAGTAATATACACCAAAGAACCATCTTATTTATTTGAACGCCTTCAATTTGCACGATCCAATAGAGGAAATAATCTTATACAATTACGATATCGAACATTAATCTCTAGTTGGCAATTTTTTATAAATACCATATGTCTGTGGAACTCGTTACCCAACAACTTACAAATAACAGACAACGCTTGACAATTTAAAAATGAATTGTTTAAAAATTATTTGGTCTCTAATTTTCAACTTTCTTAATTATTGTTTCATTTGTGATTATATTATATATTCTATACTCTCCCATTATGTATTAATTTTTTACTTATATTTTTATACTTTTGTAATTTAAAATTATTTTTATTTTTATATTTTTCTTGTTTCTTAAAAGTATTGTAAGTACTATCACAAATTGATTGTATCATTATAAGATCACATACTGTAATTAAAAAGATTTATATGTTGTTGTATGTGATATCACATTTAATAAATAAATAAATAAATAAATATAGGTCGGATGGAGTAACAAAATAATAACCGAAAAAAGCTCTCTCAACTTTTTTTTTTTCAAGAAAATATTGCCATATTTAGAAAACATAGAGAATAAATTTATAATAATAACTAATTAAATTAGGGATGCCAAACGCAAAAAAACAAATATCGCAAAAAATTTAAATAAAATAATTTGTTATCTTTATTTTCTGAAGAACTTCAAATATTCATCCAAAAAAAATTGTGAAAATTTATATATAAATAACATTCTCATCAAATTGCGTTAATTTATGTAACAATTGTTATGTTCGCAATTCTTAAGTACCATTCTAAAATTCACTGAATTTAAATTAATGTTTTCTGTAGTCCGATTCTGTAAATTTCAACGATGCGACAATCGCAAAATATATCGACAGCTATTTTTGTTTGCACTAAGGATTAAGTGATTCACTAAGTACAGACATCTTAACGACAGTCGACAAATCTATTTTTCTATTTATTTAAATTGTAAACGAGTGGCATCTCTGTCAAAATAAGCGAAAAACACAAAGAAGAATAAAAAAAACAAATTACTTCGTGTTTGACAGGATGATTTTATGTTAATGTTTAATATCTTTATTTTATTTTACTAATATTTCTGTTTATTTATTTGAAAATGAAATAATGAAGTGAATATGCTATTTAATTTTTTTATTTATATAAAAAATTTTTTTTTAATAAAAGCAAAATATTTGCACTATTTTATGATTTTTATTTATGTATGACGACATTTCAACCTAAAAATTTAAGTTTTTATCGATTGAATAAACAACACAAAAATGGTTGTCGTTTAGATAACAACAACAGCTGACTTTAACAATAGCGAATATCGTTTAAAAATTTTACTGATAATTTTGCTTTTCTTTTTTTTAACGATTCGACTATCGTTAAAAGAAGTTACTGAAAAGCTACTAATTTCTCCTGAATGCCAATATTTTTTTTAATGTAAACATTTTTTAAATGTAAACATATTTGGTGTTTTTTTTTTGGAATTTGATGCAATTGATGTCTTCTATATTTAAAATTATTATTTCCGACGTTTTGATATGGTTTTCTGAAATTCAGTTAATATTTTATAATTTATAATTGGAAATTTTAATTCCAGTTTTTAGAATTGATATTTTCTAAAATTTGAATGGAAAATTTAAAAAGTGTAATTTTGTATTTATGTGAATAAAGATCCTTTAGTAATTATAAACAATTTTTAAAAATTAAATGTAATCGCAATCAGATATTTTGTAGGTAAAGCAGAATAATAGTTCTATATAACTATGTAGAACTGTTTTGAAAGCAAAAAAACTCATTCATGAATTCGGTAGCTCTATTTTGTAAAGACAACAAAAAGTTAATATGCCAAACTTATGTTCATATTTGTAAAAGAATAATGAAAAAACGTATGAAATAATAAAAGATCAGCCCGTGTAAACTCTTAACATTGTGCTGTATGACATCTATTCTAAAATATTGACATTCATGTTGAAATAGAAATAACTATTACAAAGCTAATTAGAACAAAAATTGTGGCGCCATCTACTGTGGCATAGTCACGCTGAGCAAAATGAAGTGACACTCTATTAATGCAAATGAAATGTATTTTCCCCACAACAAAATATTGCAGAATTTTATGTAAATAAAATAATATACCGATTTATTTCTAACATGCAGTTATTATGGATATACATAAAAATTATATTATTTGTATTATTTAATATGTGTATGTATGTATATGTAAATATTACACACAAAAAATACAACATCAAACGTTATTTTTGTGTTTTTCTCTTTAAATAAATTAATATATAAAATTTTTTTTTGCTAAATTTACATTGTTTTTTTTTTATTAACAACTAGGTACATATTTCAGCATTATTTGCTTTAGATGCTGGTGAATTTTTACTCCCTTTATATTAACTCGTAGTGTCTGCTTGTCGAAAAAATTTTGGATCGATTTTAACCCCTTTCCCGTGACCCAATCGATCCGGCAATGACAGAAATGATCTAGTAAATTTTTTTAGTGATGCCAAACAATGGAAACTTTTAAATTTTTCTACCAGAGTTGATGAAAAAATGTACAAAGGGTTAGTTTTTATTATATTATTACCACAACGACCACAAAAACAGCAAGTCCATCTATGAGAACAATACAACATTTAGAATAACAACAAGAACAATATAGAAACATCATATTTTTCATTTTTTTTTTTACTTTTTCATAGATTTCCCTGGACTTGTTCCACCGATTTTAACGATTTTTGAAATAGAAATCTTCCCATGAATTTTTTGAATCATTCCCACTAAAAATGATCACCTTAACTGTCCTATTGAGGACGTGATCGTGACAAGAACAACATAGAAAATTATATTTTTCAAGACTTTTTTTAGTTCTTTATTCAAATCTCGGGCTCTAATTGACCGATTTGGACGATTTCAAACAGCAAACTTCTCAGGATGTTAACGAATCATTTTTTATATCAAAGAGCACCCTAGCTGCCCGATTGATACCGTCATCGTGATTTCCACAGACGGACAGACGGACAGACGGACACCGCTATATCAACTCCGATTGTTATAAGGATCACAAATATATATATTTTATGAGGTCCAAATTTTTTTTTCTAATTATTACAAATGGAATGACAAACTTATATATACCCTCTGCACACTAGAGTGGAGGGTATAATAAAGGAAAAAATTTAAAAATCTGCGAATCTGCAAAACGGCTAAAAAGAAATACCTTTCAAATAATATACGTTTGGTCAAAATCGGGATAAAACGGTAGAACACAACATCGGTCACACGAAATCGCCTAGCCAATTAATACGATAGTAGTAGATTCCAGCGATCGAAATTCGAGTGCAATTTCTAGGCAATTTTATTTCTCAATTTAGCCAATTCACAAACCAACACTTTTATGGTTTATTATAATTGTGAATAAAGATAACAAACTCATTAACAAACACATTAACAAATTTAATAAAGACGCATATAGCATACGTACAATTTCATGTATATGTTAGTAGCAACTTTAAATGTAATTTACTCAAAATAAAGGAAAAAATTAAAAAATCTGTAAATCTGGTCAATAGCTAAGAGAAATACCTTTCAGATAATATACGTTTGGTCCAAATCGGGATAAAACGGTAGAACAAAACATCGGTCACAAGAAATCGCCTAGCCTATTAATATTATAGATAATCTGGATTTGTTAAATTATCATTTATTGTCTCAATTTTCTTTTTTTGTGCTCCTAGCAAAATATTAATATATTAAGGTTCCCCACACCTGCTCTATGCCATGGGTTTAGAGAAATGGCCGAACCATCGATGAGAGTAACTATATAGTTAGTTGAGGTTTTTAGAAAATAGTCTTTCTTCTTCTTAAATTTTAAATTTATTCTAAATTTTCTGTTTGCTAATTTAACTCAATTTCTAACTTCATATTGAAATAGTCAAATATTTTTAAGAACAAATATTAGTTCCCATGATCAACATAAACAAGATCAATTTATTTCTACTTGCCTCTTTATTTCGTTCACCTTAATGATTAAACAAAAATTTCAAAAATTATTTCATAATACCTTAAGCTAACTTGATCAAATGGCCGCAAAATACAAAAGCCACAACAAAAACAAAAAAACTAAAATTATAATGAAACCATCTTAACCTGTATAATTTTTTTTTTCTTGTTAAAAAAATATGCATTTTTAAATCAACATCTATAAAGCAGAAGCTGCTTAAATAGAAGTCAATCTAATAATCATTTCAAACGAACTAAAATTATTTTAAAAATGACTTAAAGCTGTGTTATGCTTAGAAGAAGAAGAAAAAACTAGCGGAAAAAAATCACTTGCAGCCCTCTAACAATCACCCATGGCCTACATCGTGTAGATCCTCTTAAAGTTAAGTAAACTTCCAACAACATCGAATATAAAAACAACTACAATAAGACTCCAACTTAAGATGATGATTAACTGCAAACAAACATGACAGCTCAATTTCAAATTTCAAATTTTGCGATTACAATGTTAAAATTGTGCAGTTAGCAAATCAAAGCAAAAAAATCAAAATAAAAAAAAACAACAAACAAGATTGCGCAATTTTTTAAGATAGTTTTTTTTTCTTCTCTAACTTTAGTTTAACAAGGCAAAATATGACGACAACAATCTTGTAATCGCCCTAAATCCATCAATAATATCGGCCATCACGACAAGTTATTTTTTAAAGAGTTTTTTTTTATTTTTTTATGAAATATTTTTGATATTTTTTTATTATTAAAGCATGTTTGCTTAAATCTTCATTAACGAAACCCCAAAAAACAAATTATTTGATTTAGTTGCCAAAAAAAGGCAAAATTATAGAAAAAATCATGCCAACAAGTAAAGGCCCTTAAAACATAATTTATTTGCAAATTTAAAATTATTATCTGACAAATTGTCAGTTAATTTTTTTTTTGTTTTGGAAAGGTTTGTTTCATTTTTAAGCAAATTATGATTAAGTTAATAAATTGTCACATTGTTATTTATCGGTTAAAAATTTTGTGTACTGGTTTTGTAAAATTTAATTCTCTTTGTGAAATAAGAAAGGGAAACACAAATTGTAATTTGTTATATATTCTACAATAATCGAGGTCAGCCCACTATATAATCAGAGGTGCTGGATTTAATAGTCTTACTCCATTCTTACGATTTTTTTAGTAAAAAACTTATTAAAATATTACTGCTTTATCATATTGATAATCAGCCCCTTAACACTTGGACCATGGACTTTCTTGTGATAAAATTTTATGTTATTTTGAACGAGTTTTTCTCTTTCCCATTAGAACTTTCAACACACCGGACCTCCGTGGAATTCAAACAGAAAATCTCGTCTTGTTAACAGATGCCCAAAATCTTGCTTATATTATGCTAAATACTCCATCGCTCGCACTGAATATAATTTACTGAATAATAATTTTAATGCGAGGTATTTGAATGATTTAAAATCAAACCTTGCTAATAACCCAAAGTCCTTCTTTGACCTTATACGTTGTTAAATAATAATTCATATTCTGATTATCTTACTATTGCGAATATGTTTGCGTATAGCAATTCAAATATTCCGCCCTTTGATACGGAAACTATTTTTAAGTCTGTGATACAGCTTATTTTCCTACTTCGTGGAAAGAATCACATATTATTGGTGATTATCTCCCATATCTTCATTTCAACATGGCTTTCTGAAATCTAGGTCAACATTGCTAATCTTCTAGAATTTTCGACTAATGTTTTCAAGGGCTTTGTCCGTGGCCGGACAAAGTAAATCTTTTGATAATATTTTACTTCTCAAACTAAGACTCAATGGTATACCTGAATCTATTATTTTGTGGATTGGATCGTAACAGTATTTAGAACTCAGAGATTTATGTTTCACAATATTGAATCTAAGATTGTAAGTGTTTTTTCTGACGCTCCCAAGGAAGTCATTTGGGCCCGACATTGTTTTTATCATTCTTAGATTATCTTGATACTGCAATTTCGAATTTCAACACTCCTTTATATGCCGATGATTTTAAGTTATTTCACAGTTTCAATGACATTAACGGTCGTATTACTTTTCAACGTGAACTTGATTTACACAGTGCAACACGAAAAAATATAACCATATACGGACACCAAAGATCAAAGAAAAAGGACCCGTGTCACCCACTTTTGCTCCAAGGGTCCCCAAAGATTTAGGGACTCGGTGTCATTTTTGCAAAAAAAAAAAGTGTCATCGAGAACAAAAACCGTGAACATAAAAAATCAAAAACACTTCATCTGCAAGATCAAAATCGCAAAAAACTTTTTAAAAAAAATCGATTTTTTTTACCTTATTCCCCTGTTCACGTTCATACGTAGCAAGCCGTTCAAAATTCAAGGAAACAATCAACTACAAAAATGTACCTAAGATCTCAATAAACTAATCAGGCGATCACGCACCGACCGCAGCAGCACAGGCAAAGCAGTAAGCTAAGCACACGCATCAAGGAACGCAACACACAATATAAAAGCGACACGACGGTCACGTCGAGGCATTACACAGCGCGACGTCAACGAGAGCACCGCGGTGAAAGTTATGGAGAAAGTGCTACACATAATTCGCACACAACATTGGCAACTGACAATTTCAATATCCAATGTGAAAAATGGATTTATTATGCTACGTTTGCGGTCATCAAATCAGAAAACAAAGTTCTACAAGAGTTCAAAAGGAAAAGAATCTTTTAACCAGTGAATTCAGCAGAGCATATAAATTTTTTTCGACGAATTAGACTTGACCGGTGAAAATTACACACCTAATACAGTGTGTCGCCAATGTTATAACAATCTCATGGCATGGTTGAGTGGAGGCAAAAATTATGAAACCAGTTGCTATGCATGCGTAAATTACACATGTCGTCTAAATCGACATGCTGAGAAGAACAAAATTTATAAAGCAACTGTAGCAGCCACAATATCAGTGCTTGCACCTGAAAATTTTGTATCACCAAGGCCGCCAACTCCAGATCGTGGACAGAATTTACAGGAATGAGTAGACCAAGTGGTGTTACTTATGAAGATCCATTTGATTCCGATTATGAGCCCCAACAGGGAAGAGATGGATCACAACTAATAACACATATAGAAACGGATTTCATTGTGGCCATATTGAGACTATCGCAGCGGCTTGCCATATTTTTGACAGCGTTTTTAAAGCAGAGAAAACTCACACATGCTAATGTTAACTCTATGGAGTACCGCAAACGGCAAGCTAAATTTCAGAGCCTCTACACTCTAAATGATGACATTCGTTCGCTTACTGGAACGATATAAAAGCTTTGGTGGTAAAAATGGGAATGAACTACATCGCTAGATTATTTATTGATGGTTCTGTTTCAAGCTTGAAAGCAGTGTTGTTGCATGTGCCGAATCGAAAACCTTCCATTCCGCTAGCAATCGGTATCAACATGAAAGAAAGCTATGAAACATTGAAAGATATAATGAAAAAAATCAAATACTACGAAAATAAATGGAAGATTTGCTGTGATTTGAAGGTCATCAAAATTTTGCAAGGGATCATCGATAAGGACGGCTTCTCAAAATTCTTTTGTTTTCTTTGTAATTGGAATTCGTACTCAGCTCTGAATCAATTCCAATGTAGTTCGTGGAGACCAAGAGGAAGTGTGGGCGAACAAATGAAACAACATAGACTGAAGAATGCATCTTAAATTGACAATACTCAAGACATCTTGCTGCCACCGCTCCACATAAAATTGGGAATTGTTGAAAAATTCATCGAAGTGGCCTTTGTAAATTGTCCAAACGCATTCGACTATTTGAAAAGCGTTTTCCCAAAGCGTAGCGATGACAAAATTAAAAAAGGTATTGTAGTAAAATTAAAACGAATTTTTGTTCACCTCATTGCACTATTCACACTATGTTAATGTTTTCTTTTCTGTCTTTATTTTTTGTCTTCATTTAGCAGGCGTACTTAATGGCCCTGACACTAGAAATCTATTCAAGAGCAACTTTGATTCATCGCTTGATGAAAATCATTCAATGCTATGGATTTACCTTCAGCGTGTATGCACCAGAGTCTTGGCAGTGAATCGAGACACGGAACCGGAAGCAAGAGAATGGGTGAAAGAAATGCTGCATTATTTTGAGAAAATCGGCGCGTCGATGACATTAAAGCTGCATTTTCTTCATTTTCATTTTGAAGATTTTATAAAACAACTCCCTACCGAATCCGAACCACAATGCCCATGCAAAAACGGTACAAGGGCAAAAACTCGACGAATTGCTTACAGAGGTAATATCAATTTTATTGATGCATTGTTTTGCATTCCTTTTTTGATTTCTTTTCTAATTCATTTCAAGTATGTTGGTGGAGTCACAAGATCACATTGTATGGTGTTATGCTAATAATAATTATTATTATTATGTACTTTGAACTTGATGGAACTAAATCTTTAGAAATGTAAAGACATTTTATAGAAGGGGGATAATTTCTAATGAGTAAGGCATTTTATTTTTTTATTTTATTTATTTAAAGTCTATGGAATTACAAATGTCCTTACAGTCTAACATAATTAGTGTATAAAATATATATATAACATATAAAATATAGACGATTTAATTATTTAGATATAGAATAATTTTACCTTTCAAAGATTCTTCATTTTCGGACAAATCTATGACGTGGTAAATTCCATTAAATTGCTCACTAAACCGGCGAAATGGAGAATTATAAGCATAGTTAAATCGAAAATATTTAATATTTAAGAGTTTAAAGTTTCGTGTAGGTCTCGATGGTATATTAATTTGAATTCTACTTAACAAGTAATTGGAGTCAATGTCGCCATGAAATAAACTGAGTAGAAAGGAAATACTAAGCATTGTTCTACGACTTTTCAGTGTCGGTAACTTGATTAGAGCAAGTCTGGATTCATAAGGTAAGGCACGGGAGTTCTAACCAAGTCCACGTAGACAGAATAAAAGAAATTGTTTCTGGACAGATTCGACGAAATTTAATATGAATAATGTAACACGGATCCCGTATTATAGAACCATATTCCAGGATGGGACGAACCAGGCATGTATATAGCTGTGTGGTTACATATGGATCAGAAAATTATTTATTCCATCGCCTTAGGCTTAGTTTATTGCTGAAGATATATGCGGACGAAAATTTAATCTATGATCTAATAAAATGCCAAGATCTGAGAATGTATCAACCGTTTTCAATTCATTTTCATTCATAAAATAAGTAGTATGTGTATTTTTACATCTGAAGATGGACATATGCTTGCTTTTTTTTATTGAGCTCCAAAAGGTTTACATTGAACCATCGACAAAAATTATTTAAATCGGATTGTAGCAAAAAATGTTGAAAGCAATTTTGAAGAGAGGAAAATAGTTTGACATAATCAGCGTATAAGAGAATTTTAGAGTGTTGAATAATAGAAGGGATATCGTTGATAAATAAAGAAAAAGTACTGGACCAAGATGACTTCCTTGTCGAACACCAGAAAATACATAAATATTTTTATAGACAGCGTTTCTAAAATTAAAACGCTGAGATCGGTTCGTTAAATAAGATTTTAATCAGAAAACTAAAGAATTACTGAAACCCATAGAATTCAGCTTGTATAATAAATCTTGATTCATCTTATCAAAGGCTTTACTAAAGTCGGTGTAAATTACATCAGTTTGTATAAGATTTCTAACTCCGTCATTTATAATTGTAGTGAGTTCCAGGACGTTGGCGATTGTAGAACGAGATTAACGAAAGCCGTGTTGATATGGATAATAGTATTGATGATGCTTCATAAGATAACGAGTCTGTTATAACTTTTTCTAAAAGTTTGGGGATTGCACTCAATTTTGCGATGCCTCTGTAGTTAGACACATTGACCTTATAGCCTGATTTAAAATATTAATAGGCTAGGCGATTTCTTGTGACCGATGTTTGTTCTACTGTTTTATCCCGATTTTGATCAAACGTATTTTATTTGAAAGGTATTTCCTTTTAGCCGGTTTTCAGATTTACAGATTTTTAAATATTTTCCTTTATTTTGAGTAAATTGCATCTTAAGTTGCTCCTAACACATACATAAAACTATACAATGCTATGTGTGTGTTTATTAAATTTGTTAATGTGTTTGTAATAAAAATGAGTTTGTTTTTGTGTTGATTTGTGAATTGGCTAAAATTGATTAGCATAATTTTAGGGTCTTTATTTAATGAAAAATATAATTTTCTGGAATTTGCACTCGAATTTCGAGGGCTGGAATCCGCTAGTTTATATAAAGGGATGATATAAGATTCTTTCCATAGAGATGGTAAATATCCTGTACGCAAGGACTGATTAAGAAGTATTGTTAGTGGTTAGGGCAGGGAGTCAGCACAGTGCTTAAGAATATTAGTTGGTATTCTGTCAGGACGAGGATCAAAAGAATTTTTCAGTGTTTTCATGTCAGTCAAAACAGTGATGTTGTTAAGGAAATTTACATTTATTATCAAAGAAGCTTTGGAAATTTCAAAAAGATATTGTACGGATAGATCAAAATTTTCTATGGAATACGTTGGAGCAAAAAAAAGCAAAAACATAATTAAAGGAATAGTATTGGATACCGTTCATTTCTAGATCTTGGTGTACTTATGGATAGGAAACTTTACTTCATTGGTCTTATTAGTATGATTGTTAATAATACGAGATCTACTTTCGGCTAAGGAGTTTTCTGATCCATATGTTACTAAACAGCTTTATACAGCCCTTGTTAGGCCGATTTTGGAAATTGCATCAATAATATTGAATCCATACTATCAGGTCCATACCAATGTAATTGAGTCTCTACAGCAAAAGTTTTTGCTATTCTTTCTACGTGATTTAGGATAGAGTTATGATGACTTATACTAATAGAGTAAGACTTATCGGACATCCAACTATTGAGAGTAAGAGGACCATGTTGTTTGTCACATTTGTTTTCAACCTTGCGAGTGGTGTTATTGACTCGGAGTTTTTTTTATTAAATTTTGTAGATTTACAAGCTGCTTCATGTGGACTATTTTAGTTCTTATACTTTCTTGATTATAACTTGTCACACAATTTCGTATATTTTAATTATAATGTATTGGAGGAATAGCTCCAGGTCTTACTTGGAATCCACCAGAGTCCGGACACTGAGGTGTAAGCGGTCTATACGTTAAGGGGACGTGCCTTTTCAATAGGCAGGGTTGGTTAAGTGAATGGCACGCACATTCGTTTCGCGAAAAAAATATGGCGATTGATGGTTCTTACTTTCATCATTATACAGAAAAGTACATTTTCTTCAAAAAGTACATTTTCCTAAAAAAAAATTAACTTTTCTTAGAAAAGTACCATTTCTTAAAAAATATCTTTCCTTCAAAAAGTGTCTTTTCTCAAAAAAGTAAATTTTCTTAAAAACTATTTTTGCTTCAAAAGTACCTTTTCATAAAAATTAACCTTTTCTTAAAAAAGTGAATTTTCTTAAAAAAGTTTAATTTCTCAAAAAGCACATTTTCCAAAAAAACATATTTTCCAAAAAAAAAGTATGTTTTTTTAAATAGTACATTTTCTTCAAATAGTACATTTTCTTAAAAGACTGCACTTTCCTTAAAACGTAACTTCTTTTAATTAAAAACTTTTTAAAACATAATTACTTTTCTTAATAAAGTACCTTTACCTACAAAATGTCTTTCTTAAAAACGTGTCACTTCATAAAAGTTACCTTTTCGTAAAAAATAAATTTTCTTAAAAAATAAATTTTCTTAAGAAAGTACCTTTTCTTAAAAAAGTATATTTTCTTAAAAAAAGTACTCTTTTTCAAAAAATATCTTTTCCTATATACATAAGTACCATTTCTTAAAAAAGTATCCATTCTTAAAGAAGTACTTTTTCTTAAATAAGTACCTTTTCTTAAAAAGTTAATTTTCTTAAAAAAGTACCTTTTCCTAAAAAGGTACCCTTTCTTAAAAAGGCATTTTCATTGAAAAAGTAACTTTCTTAAAAAAAATCGCACTTTCTTAAAAAAGTACCTTTTCTTAAAAAAATAAATTTTCTTAGAAATTTAATTTTTCTTAAAAAAGTAAATTTTCTTTAAAAAGTACTATTTACTTGAATAAGTACCTTTTTGTACAAAAGTAGCTTTCTAAAAAAATTCCTTTTTTCAAAAAGTAAACTTTCTTCACAAAGTAACTTTTCTTAGAAAAGTACCTCACTGAAAAAAAAATTTTTTTAAAAAAGTATATTTTCTTAAAAGACTCCAATTTCCTTAAAACGAAACTTCATTTAATTAGTAACTTTTATAAAACGATAACTTTTCTTAATAGAGTACCTTCCCCTGCAAAAATAACTTTCCAAAAAACGCACCACTTCATTAAAGTTACCTTTTCGCAAAAAATAAATTTTCTTAATAAAATAAATTTTCTTAAGAGAGTACCTTTTCTTAAAAAAATATATTTCCTTAAAAAAGTACTCTTTTTCAAAAAAAAATATCTTTTCCTATATAAGTACCTTTTCTTAAAAAAGTATCCGTTCTTAAAGAAGTACCTTTTCTTAAATAAGTACGTTTTCTTAAATAAGTACCTTCTCTTAAAAAATTCACATTCTTAAAAAAGTACCTTTTCTTAAAAAAGTACTTTCATTCAAAAACTAACTTTCCGTAAAAAAGCACACTTTCTTAAAAAAGTACATTTTCTTAAAAAAGTACCTTTTCTTAAAAAAGTACGTTTTCTTAAAAATTACATTTTCTTAAAAAAAGTCCATTTTCTTTAACAAGTACTATTTCCTTGAAAAAATACCTTTTTGTACAAAAGTAGCTTTCTGAAAAATTTTCCTTTTTAAAAAAGTAAATTTTCTTAAAAAAGCAATTTTTCTTCAAAAAAAGAAAAAAAAAGAAAATTTTTAAAAAATTTACCATTAAAAAGCATGTTTTGTTAAAAAAAGTACAGTTTCTTAAAAAATT
Organism: Cordilura impudica; assembly: GCA_963682025.1. Classification (NCBI taxonomy): domain Eukaryota; kingdom Metazoa; phylum Arthropoda; class Insecta; order Diptera; family Scathophagidae; genus Cordilura; species Cordilura impudica. The sequence goes on along the minus strand of OY821518.1, from coordinate 69,728,432 downwards.
GTCTTTTCGTATAAAAGTACCATTTCTTAAAAATTTACCTTTTCTTAAAATAAATAACTTTTTCTTAAAGAAGAACAATTTCTTTAAAAAAAAATACTTTCTCTAAAAAGGTGAATTTTCTTTAAAAAAAAAAATTACATTTCTTAAAAAAGTACCTCTCTTAATAAGTAAATTTTTATAAAAATTTACTTTTCTTAAAGAAGTAGATTTGTTAAAAAGTGCATTTTCTTACAAAAGCGGCATATTTCTTGAAAAAGTGTATTTTTTTAAGTACATTTTCTTATAAAGGTACCTTTTCCCAAAAATTTACTCTTTGTAAACCATTTCATGAAGTAAGAAAAATATAAAATATAAATATAAAAAACTAAAATAATTAAAAAAAAAAAAACAGTTTTAAGCCCCTCAAAATATGGGTTTCCTATTTCTTTCTACTCTATCTGTTCTCAAATTTTTTCTTAGTATACGTTAACCCTCTTAACATTTATCATTGGGCGTTTTAATTACACCAAAAAATAAATATATTAACGTTTCTATAGCACAATTTTACAAAGAATAAATTGACAAATATCAGCCGATGACATGTAGACAAATATTTCATAATATCAGTGCACCAGTAAGTTTAAGGAAGGCACTCCCCAAAAAGGCGATTTACTTGACTTGTTGTCATAATAATCAACAACAATAAAAATTTTCTCATGAATAAAACATTTTTCATTACTTATTTTAATTTCCCATAATTCAACGAAAGAACAAACAAAATAATTTCATTTATAAAAACAACTAAACAAATTATTGTTCGGCTCTAGAAGCGTAAAGCACATAAACTCGGTGTTCAATGAAAGAAACACATTCCCGATATTAAAATAAAAAAAAAGTAAAAAATGCTCAATAAGTTTTTTAATGATCACAGGTTAAATATTGTATTATATAAAAGCTATAATAAACATGTGTGTAAGAAAGTCAATGAGTCACTATTATTTAAAAGAGTGCAAGGGGAAAGATAAGTTGAATTAAATCCGATCAAGAAAGGCGCGTGTTTTAAACATTTATGTGTTGTATTGATTTGGTTCATTTAATTTGTTAAGAAAAAATATCCAACTCAAAAAAGAACTGTTTATTTTAAATTGACCTGAAGAAGCAATCAGTTGTGAAATGAAATCAGAATACACAAAAAAAAACTTCAAACTTTATATTCTTTACTATCGCCGTATCCCCCTCTTGCTTGTCGTTTATTTATTAATGTTAAGTGGTGGATCGGTGCAAAACACGATAAGTGTGCTGAACACAATTTCAACAGATCACACCTTAAAATTATAACAACAAATTAAAGAAAATATACGAAAGAAAAAAAATTATTTAAATTATCAGACTAGCAAAAAAAAAAAGGAGTAACCCATACACTATCAACCACCACCAACCACACCACTACTGCTACGACATACACGACAGGCATTTAATTGAGTGCTGGTATTCTTATTTCAGCTTAAGACAGTCGAACGGACAGACACTTAATTTGAAACTTACATAAGACGCATGGTGCGTTACTGAAGCGAAACAAGTGTTTAGTCACCGTGCCACCACAGGTAATCAACAATTTTTTTTTTTTATTTATACATATTTCAAAGCTGCTCCTTTAAATTTATTTTATAGAAAAAAAAAACAACAACATACAATTAACGTAATAAATCCGCATTTAAATAATGTACATATTTGCGTACCCTACATCAAAGTTTGGTAAACGTAATTAGGTATTCAACTTTTATGAATAAACGTTTCTCTTTTTCAGAAAATCAGCTTAAAAAAACACTCTCAAAATACAATTAAAAATTTGTTTTCTAATTCTGAGTTGGTGTACAATAATTACTTAATTTGTATACTATATTTAAGATTAGTTCATCAATGACTTTTGTGCCGAAAAATATGTGTGTTATAATCGGCTGTTCCAAATCGTTGATACCCTCCATCTTCTCTATTACATAATGGTATTTAGGAAGAAACTATTTTTAAGATCAAAAAATTTTGAAGGTAACAATTTTTTCGGCGAAATTTGTTAAGGAAAAAAATATTTAATAAAAAAAAATTAAGCAAAAAATTTTAGGAAAAAATAATTAGCAAAAACTATTTGAAGAAAAAAAAAATTTTTATGAAAAAAAAATTTTTGTAAAAAAAATTTTTATGAAAAAAAAATTTTTGTAAAAAAAATTTTTATTTGACAAAATAACCAAGGAAAAAATATTTTAAAACATATTCAAGGAATTTATGGATTTTGAAATTGAAAAATGTTTATTTTTAAGGCAAAAAAATCTTAAGGAAAAAAATTTTAAGGAAAAAAAAAAATTTAAGGAAAAAAAAATTTTTTTTTCATTTTAAGGAAAAAAAATAATTTAGAAAAAAACTTGTGAACAAAAACATTTAGGAAAAAATTTGCAGGAAAAATTATTTTTATGCAAAAAAAATGTTTATGCAAAAAAAATTTTTATGGGAAAAAAAAAATTTGTAGAAAAAAAAATTATGAAAAAAATTTTGTTCACAAAAATTTGAAATTTGAAAAAATTTTTTTATGAAAATTTTGTTATGGAAATTTTTTTATCAAAATTTCTTTTTATGAAAAAATATTTTTTTGAAAAAAAATTTTGGGAAAAAATTATTTAGCAAAGATTATTTGAAAAAGTATTGAAGCAAAAAATATTGAAAGGAATAATAATATATTTTTAAATTGAAAAATGTTTATTTTTAAGGGGGAAAAATTTTAAGGCAAAGAAATTATTTTTAAATTTTGAAGAAAAAATTTTTTAAGGAAAAATAATTTACGAAACAATTTTTAGGAATTTTTTTTTTTAATTTTGAAGGAAAATTTTTTAATGAAAAAATAATATAAAAAATAAAATCTATATATTAATACGTGAAGGTAAATTTTTAGTTCCCTTTTTAAGACATATCCGGGCACGGAGGAGTGTGAAAATTTGCATAGTTATAGATCATATGGCGGAGAAGCTGAGAATGATAAAATGTATCTTTAATCTGTCTTAAAAATATATTAAATTAAATAAAATAAAATATTTATAATAACTCGTAACACCCTGTTAATGCTGATTTAAATTATATATCAGATGCTCTGTGCTGAATTGTGAATTGCTAAAATTGATTAACATACCTTTACGCTCACTTAAATATTCATAAATTTTTTAATATAGAATAAGAAAACATTGGAAGACAAAAATTGAATGAAAAAATAATATTTGCTAGAATTTTCACTCGAATTTCGAGCGCTGGGCTATACTAGTTAGAAATAAAAATGATTAGGAAAAAAATTTGTAGCAAACAAATTTTTAGAAAATGAAATTTTTTAGGGAAAAAAATTTTTCTAGAGAAAAAAATTAGGAAAAATAAAATTTTTAGGAAAGAATATTTGAAATAATATTCAAGGAATTGACAGATTTTCAGATTGAAAAATTTTGAATTTAAGGGAAAAAAATTTTAAGGAAAAAAAAATAATTTTTAGGAAAGAAAAAATATTCAAGGAAAAAATGTTCATTGGATTAATAGATTTTTAAATTAAAAAATGTTTATTTTTATTGGGAAAAAAATTTGAGGAAAAAAATTTTTAAGGAAAAAAGAATTTTTAAGGAAAAAAAAATTTTTTTTTTTTAAGGAAAAAAAAATTTTTTTTTTTTAAAGAAAATAAAAATTTTTTTTTTTTTTAAGGAAAAAATTTAAGGAAAAAAATTTTTTTTTAAGGAAAAAATTTTTTGAAGGAAAAAAAATTTTTTTGAAGGAAAAAAAATTTTTTTAAGGAAATTTTTTTTTAAAAAGAAAGGAAATTTTTTTAAGGAAAAAATTTTTTAAGGAATTTTTTAAGGAAAAAATTTTTTAAGGAAAAAAATTTTTTTTAGGAAATTTTTTTTTTTAGAAAAAAAAATTTTTTTAATTTTGAAGAAACATTTTTTTAAGAAAAAAGATAATTTACGAAACAATTTTTAGGAAAAATTTTTTATATGAAAAATATTTGAAGAAATTTCCGCAAACCTTTGAATGAATATGCTCGCAGACAGTTTACTCTGTAGTGAGTAAAATCTGAACAGTAACAAAAAAAATGGTTCAAAGTTTATTTTGCCCCCCGGTATTCTTCACAATCCACTATTGTCAGTAATCTAACAAGACTCAGATTTTCTCATTATCGTGCAATCTATATAAATTTTTATGTTCCGAGTTATGTTCACGGCAGGAGACTACAGTTGCCTCATTCGCACAACTTATCCCGTCGCTTTTAACCGAATTGCAAATTTCCTAGTAATCATTCCGCAAGCGGAATATTGGTTTTAAATTCAAGATTATGTCGTGTGCTGCTGCCGGTGTACTTAGTAGATCACCTGTGATAAATTGTACATAGATGACTAGACTAGAGTAGAATGAGTGTGTCAGTCCCCGACTTATGTGAGTCCATAGTTCTGCCTAGCATTTTCTTGCAATCATAGAGCACATTTGTTACCTTTTGACCTGTTCCATCACATTAAGTATCCATGTCATTTCTAACCAATATTACTACTAGTTGCTTCGTACTGCATTTTTACACTACGCTGGTTCCACCCAATGTCGAATTTTGTGTATTATTAAATTTGTTAAGGAGTCTTCTTTCTTTTACTCATACTTTCGAATCACTAAAGTTTTTTCGCTTATATTTAAAACCTAGATAACAAAACACTATTTGACCAACAACCAGAAACCCAAAAACATTTTTGGGAGCTTTGAAACATACATTCATTCTTTACTAACCTTAAACAATGTTTTTGCCTTTAAAAACTACAGAACTGTGTCCAGTTTAGGGTACTTATTAGTCGATGTAGAACCACTATTGTATTTTATAACTTGCTAGTTTTTCTGTCATCTTGAGGAATGGAAAATGTCAACGCTGGTGTTTTAAGTTGATTAAATCAACATATGTTTGTATGTATGCAGTTGTTGCATTTGCTTGCTCGCCTTGGTCTTCGTTTAAATATTGTGTGCTAAACATGTTGATTCTAATCATTTAAATCGCTAAAGTAGCATCATTCCTCAATGGTTCGAAAGTAATATTCCTTATATGGTCAGGCTTGATTGAAGGTGCACCTTCGTTACGCCTGGTGAGTGATGATCACCATCAAATAACCAAGTGATCACAATAACAAATTTGTGTTTCTTATGAATTAATGAATGAATATTACGCAAACAATTTTAAGTGGCCACAAAAAAATTTTAAAAAATAATGAAGTACAGAAATGAGAATTTAAATATTTTTTATGTTCAAATTATGAAGAGAATGAAGGTGGTTTGATAATTACATTGTAAAATTAATATGTTAACCCGGTGTAATTCGATCTCTTTCCAATCCTATTATTATTGCTATTATTTTCCCTATTAAGTATTTATATAAAAAATCATTAAATAAACCACTTCCAACATCAATAATTTTCAAAATAAAAAATTTACAAAATTTTCCCAGTCAACAAATTTTCAAGAATTAATTATAAGTTTAGAAACGATAATTATCGTTAATTATAATTAGTTAAATATTACTAGAAGCTTCGCAAGTTGTTCAAATACTAAAATAAAACATGTAAGAAAATTATTGTCGTTACGCTGAATATACGATGAGTTACCAAGAGATTCGAGGAGTCTAGGTAAAACCACGCTGTGTAAGGTCATTTAAACATGTGAGCTTCGCATATATTTTTATTTTTAGCTCATATCGGCTGCAAATATTATGTGGGGAATTGATCCAATAATACTTCGATTGTGACCATATTTTGTGAGCTTACTTATATACTAACAGAAAAAATCTATATAGTATGCATGTCTTTAGATGAATTTGATTGAATATTAGAAGCAGCTTTATATTAGAACTATTGATAAACATGACACAAACGCTTTATAGCATATTCCAATCAGTGATAGGAGCATTCTAAAAATTAACAGAGAGTATTCTTCTGCAAAGGGAAAGTAATCTTTCCGATTGAACTTGGCCGGGACTTTTGTCCCAGTGTTTGGCAATTTTTGATTCCCTCCACTCCAGTTTTCCATGATGTATCCTACTGGAACACCACAGAATAATTTCCGACCGAAGAAAGGACGACGGGCCCGTAAAGTGGCTAGGCAATCTGCCTTTTTGTTGCCTTCGTGTCCCGGAGTCAAGCATAAAGTTAGTTTGTTGCATCTGCGTACTTGGTTTAGCACTTCGATGCAATCCAAAACGAATTTATATCTCTCTTGGTAGCATGCAGCCCAGGACTCTCGATACCGAATCATTCACGGAGAGTCTTGCGACTCTCATGTGACCCTTTAAGCCACCGTCCTTCATGCTACCAAAATACTGAAGTCGTACGGCACTCATGAACGCATCTTCGATGATCGACTGGCGTGATGTTAGTCATGACTCCAATATCATCGGTTGGGCACGTTCTGCTCATCCCGGTGATACCAATACCGACAATGCGGTATTCCTCGTTCAGGATTGCTCAACCTTTGGCCTTCATGCACAAGCACAATATGCGCAATAATTGGTTTCACTACAGGCCTAAACAACCAGTAGATCATGTGAGGCTTTAAGCCCCACGTTCATCCAAATAGCTATTTTTAATAATATGCTATAAGTTGTTATTTCATGTGAGATGTTTATCCAGGGTTACCCCAGGATACTTGACTTCATCTAAGAACCCTATTGTCAAGCCGATCAGACTTTGTTTCAGAAGGTTGAGTTTTCTTCATAGCTAACCATTAATTCTGACACCATTTGAGGGTATAATTCAGAACTTGTGCTCTCGCTTTCAATAATTTTAAGTCATGGAAAGTTTCGGCCAGCTACATGACGGAAAGGCCGAAAGAATACCTCCAATAAAGTACAAAATTGTGCTGAGCATCAAGGCATAAATCTGATGACAATAAAAGCCAGCAAGGTACGACTCGACTAAGTTCATCCAATGTTCCCATAGTTTCATTTATAAAACTTTTAAAATATTTTTAGGAAAGTTCAATGTTCGGAATAATCCCTTATAAATCGATGGAAATAACAATGTTGAGGGAAAACTTGAAAGTTCTTTAAAACACTTTCATTTCTTTTCGACAATCGAAATGAAAATCTTGCTAAGCACTCAATGTAAAATTTATCTACTTAAACTGAATCTAATTTCGTCAGACATATTCTCAAATAAATGGTAAAACACTTCAGGGTGACCGTGAAACCTGAAATCTGACTAATGAAATCTGTAACTTTGTCGGATTATTGTCCTTAGTCTAAAAAAAAATTTTGAGATGATGACCCTAAACCGTGAATATTTTGGGAATATACAACTATAAAACCGATATTTTTACTAGCGCTTGTTGAATAAAGTTGACAAACTTCATTTTACAAGTATCCTGAAAAGTATTCTGAAATACTGTCAGTAATTTTAACCCTTTTGTGTTACGCGAGGAATATTATTTTCTGGATATCATTTACTGAAATTGATATTCAACCACCTATGGGGTTGACCAATTATTGTAATGAATATTCCTGATATACCATCTGTGGAAATAACATCTGTTATTGCAAGCGCTCCTGATTCAGAACAAATAATGAATGATATACTATATATAGTAATAACATCTGCAGTTCATGATTCTTTACAAGGATATCAAATTTTTGCTAGAATCGAGGCATTAGCGTTTGACAAATCCCCCTCAAACAGCGGTATAAGTGATATTGTTTCAAAAATAAAAGTAGTATATGATACAACAGAACGCGGTGTTAAATTGATTGAAGAGTATATAATAATATAATTAACAAAGAACGAACAAGAAAAGGAATACTTATTGCAAGTCGTAAGTAATTACAGAAAACAATTTGAATCGCACACTAAATCATCCTTAAATACACCAAAAAATATAGAATTAAATTTATATTTCATATTCTCTTGAATAAATTGTCTTTTATAAGCTTTGGGTCATTTGTGGGTGTTCTTATTTTATTTAGAAAAATATAGATAGTTTTATACATAAAATAAATTTATAACAAAGTTGATTAAAAGTTGTTTTAATTTATATTCGCGAGCAATAAGCAGATAATTGCACCAAAGATATATCACAATGGATTGTTTTTATCCGAGGAGCACTGAAGGGTTAAATAAATAAAAATTAAACGACTTATTTTTCTTAAATTCTAAATAGTGGTTTCATCGACTTTAATAAAAAAATTCGTTTTCGGTAATTTTTATTTCAAAATAACTTAAAATCCAAAGCTGGCCTTGGCAAATAATAGGTTAACGTTCTCGGATTTATCCCAAATTTTAGGAACGGAAGTTCTACACATTTGGTTATTATATTTTAAGGTCACACCTAAAAATTCAACAGCACTTACAAAATATTTGAATATTTTGTGACCCCAATTCCAAAAAAGTTGATGGGGTCAAATTATTTTTTACGAAACCCTAGGCTATTAACATAAAACTAGCAGATGCCAGCGCTCGAAATTCGAGTGCAGTTTCTAGGCAGCTTTATTTTTCAACTTAGCCAATTCACAAACCAACACTTTTATGGTTTATTATTATTGTGAATGAAGATAACAAACTCATTAACAAACACAATAACAAATTTAATAAAACACACATAGCATATGTATAATTTTATGTATGTGTTAGTAGCAACTTTAAATGCAATTTACTCAAAATAAAGGAAAAAATTTAAAAATCTGTAAATCTGCAAAACGGCTAAAAAATAGTGTAGGTTTGGTCAAAATCGGGATAAAACGGTAGAACAAAACATCGATCACAAGAAATCGCCTAGCCTATTAATATTATAGATATAACATTTAATAGAAGAAAAGTGATGAATTTTTGATACAAAGTATTTAGAAAGAGTACATTTACAGGATATTTTACAAAAATTCAATTTTTCTCGAAATCCGCAAAAATAAAATCCTTGTGAAAAGAATTCTGGCATAGGGATTTACTTAAAACCTCACACAGTTAATCTGAAACATGTACTTAACAAAACCTTAAAGCGCCAGATTCATTTTTTAAAATTTTGTTAAAGAAAATTTTTTAAAACTTGAAAAAGGAGTTTTAAAAATTTTATCAAAAAAATTTCCCATTTTCGGTCTCAATGCGCAATATGTTACCAACGTGGTAATAAAACAATATTTATAACTGAGAAGTTATAGAGACAAAAAAAAAGGGTTGGATTTAATCAATTTCTCAAAGTTGAAAAAAATGCCATCAAATTTCATGAATACTTTTTTTGGCACAAAAGTGGTCTGGGGCATTTGCTATTTCTTGGCGAGTTTTTATTCGATTTTGAAGTTCTATAGCTTTTTGAAAGGATAATTTAATACTGATCCTGAATTATATAACAACTTGTCGGCAAAATTAAACTATAGAACGAAATTTTTTTAAAATCTGAAAAATTTTCAATCGCATTGAGCCACCTCTAAATGTTTTTTGATTGGCCCAAAATTTTGTATTTCTCAGTTTTTTGCTATTCGCCTATTTCTTGGGGGGTGCGACCGAGAGTTTAAACACTTTTTTCCCTCCATATAATGTACATAGTTTCAGAACTCTTGCTGTCGTTGTACTACACATATTATAGAAATGTTAAAATTTTATGTTAAAAGTTCACTTTATATGGGAGGTGACATGCCCACTCTAAAAAAACTAAAATATATAGCCTACTTTTCCTTCCTGGTAGGCAGTTGTCTATTGCAAAAATTTCAAGACTATCGGACCAGTGGTGTAGTCTCTTCTATAAACCACAAACAAACAAACAAACAAACAAACAAAACTTCATTTTTATATATAAGACAACAAAAGTCACTGAGTAGTCAAACCGCCCTCGTATATTTCAAATGATACCTAACGTTTAAATTTTAATGTGCCACAAATTGGAGATATATAGAGTATTTAAAATTAAAACGAATTTATGTCTAAATAATCCTCAACTAAGATCTGGAAAATTGCTTGTGTTCATCCTTAAATTTTTATGCTTTTATGGCTCTCACAAATTTAAGTTTTTTTTCAACTTTATTCCTATTAAATGATAAATATTATATTTTTTGTTTAGTGAACTGCTATAAATTAAAATATTTTTTATGGATTTATTTTATTTATAAAAGCTTGACATTTTTAGCTTTATTTTATAGGATTTTATAAGCGATTCACATATATTTTTAATGTCTTTAGCCGTAAAGTTGAAATAGGCGCCAATAGTCTATAAGGTTTTTTTCTTGAAAGCAAGTGCCAGTGATGCCTTTTGGCGGTAAGTTGAAAAAAGTGTAATTTTCAAACAGATGGCAAATATGTTATTGATGATTAAATGTTTCAAATCTCATTACATAAGTATGTATATGAACTTTGGCAACTTAATAGAGTTTTGTTGAATGGGACAGACAATGAATAGAGAATAAATCATTAAAATTTAAGATTTTACAAAAATTGCCATGGATTATTAATTGATTTAAAACTTCCTTATTAATACAAAACAATTTTAAGGCTTTTCTTACTTATTATTGGGCAATCTTACAGAATTGCTACTTTTTTCTATATTGCCTCTAGGAAATAACCCTTTTCTAACAAATATTTCCCATAAGCCTTGAGTAACATACATAATTTAGCATTAAACTCAAATTAAAATCCTCTTAAATTACTTAATTTTCAGGTTTCAACAAAAACGGAAAATAAATTGTACAAGTCAGTGTTGCCACAATTATAGCCAACAGCAACAAATATATGTTAGTCATATTAATTGCAATTACAATGCAATTATTCAAGTCACTTTATAACACACTCACTCACTGGCTTACAAACATCAAACACACATTCACAAACACTTACGAAAATGGCTTAATTGACCAAATAGAAAATCAACTTAAAGTTTTAATTTTTCAAATCGTATAAAACTCTATATAGTGAAAAAAAATCTTTATAAGACGTTAGAAGGAG